>JAMPIV010006324.1:0-510271 GCA_024509875.1 Oreohelix idahoensis | reverse complement strand
GCAAGGGGTTCTGTCAGGCTTTCAACATAAAACAGTATAATGTTCTTGTTTACTAATTTGCATTAAACAGGTATTTAAACCTAACCCTCGTATTTGTTGTAGGGTTTTTTTTATTCATGTCTATTTGAAAAAAAGTTACTAGTGCTTCATGCATTTTCGCTTGGCTGTGGCTTTATTTTATATTCGCGAGGACGCGTGTTTAGTGTTCCGGCGATGCCTCGTTCAGCCCTCTCTCTTTCTAGCCTAAGTCCAATCTGTCCTTTCATTCACGCAGTGTATAAAATGAAATTATGTAGTATTAATATAGGTCATTAAGCCGCTTGCGTTATCTCAAGGTTTTATAAGAAATTCAGTACACGTTTTATGTTTTTATTTAAACGCGTGTTTGCTGCTTGTTGGCTTTACTAGTAAACGTGAAGCGTGGGAATATGCAGACGAGGAGAATCAGGGGGTTCTCGAGGTACTGTCTTGTGACAGCACTGTTCTTTACCATTCTTCTGTCCCTTTTATTGAATTTATTTGTTAGGCTTTACATTACCTTTTTAATTTATATATGTGGATTTAGGAATGTCTCTCGTACACGTGTCAAAGCTTTTCAGACATGTTACGTGTCAATTTATTCCATTCGGGTCATTATAATGTTTTCCGACTTAATCCAATTCGATGATGATGCTGTTGTCGGATACGGATCTGTAAATGTAAGTGAGACTCTCATGTACTTCCTCAGGCATATTGTATAGGACGACTAGTCATATGAGGTTGTGTTATGATACCAACCTAATTGAGTAAAAAAACCTCTAAGAAATACAGTTTAGGAATATAAACTGTTCTGATGCATGGTTTTTGTTAGGAGAGCGGCTATATTTAATTTTCCAAGCAAAACAGCGTACCTTAATTTTATTTTGTTGCAAACCCCATCTGTGTTAATGGAAGTAGAAAGAATTTTCTAACTACTCGTATACCACAGAGCACGATCATGGTGAATGGAAATGGCCATTAGCTAAATATACCATAAAGCAAACATGGCATAGATATCACAGACAAGAATTGTAACAAACCTTTAAAATTTATGTTACCGGCCTAATACAAAATAGTGGCGGTCCTGAAAGATACCAGTTCGCATTATAAAAAGTATTTAAAATAGTAAATGTAACCACTCAAGCGGTTTCATGAAGACTTTTAGTATAACATGTACAGCTACAGGAGAGTAATTAGGTTGTCCTGAACGTGCCAGTGCGGATACATTAGTTTTATTTTCTTCATATTTAAATGAATTAGAATGCACCCCAGTGGGTAGTTTGATTTCCGTGTAGAAGATACGTCAATCTGTTTATTAGATTTGATCAACAATACTTGATTCAGATTGGAGAAACAAGACGTCAGGTTGGGTCACATTAAATTGGGATTCCGCTTCTCGTTTTCCGTATCCGGCAGTATTGTTGTTATTTTAGATGTTAATTGATTTTGCACTTCTTCTCAGTATTAATTCCGTGTCGTTGTATGGATATAATGACCAATTGTGGGGGCGCCTGCAGAAAGAGGAGGTAGACAGGTGAAATTCGCAATATTTGACCAACTGGTCAGGGGTGGTAAGCATTCCCTCGTGTACCATGACCCTTTGGCACGCTGTCGCTGTAGCAAGATCTGTAAGATAATAGCTTAAAAATTCAGTAAGATTTTAGTTTCTAGGGATTAATATAAATTATACCAGCCCGCATGTGTCTGACGGTTGGCATCTTTCGACGCCAGCAACGCTGCCTTTTGTGCAGTGCTAAAGTCTATAGAACGATCCCACGGTAAAAAACCTAACACGCGTTTTAGTTTCGGTTTTCGAAAACGTACTACTAATATTTAACATCTTGTCGATCTGCTGCATACACACTGCAGCCCTAGCCTTATAATTAAACGATTTGTTAAAAAAAAATGTAACGCCAAACGGCTGTCTGAATTAACGTAATCTGTCAACTTTAATGCAAAAATTTGGTAGTCTTTTGGACTTTTTCTAAGTAGCAATAACGAGACGACTGTTAATACATTAACGCAAAATGCTACCAAACACCGCCTTGCTAAACCCGCTTCGTTCCTGCCGCGAGACAACATAGTATATTACACTCTGTGGCAAAGCAAAACGGATATACACACACACAGACAGTTTAAATTCTTGACGCGTAGTATAGTTGTGTAGTTCATAAAAACAAGTTGGTTTATTTGAAAAATTAAAAAGTGAGACAGAAGGAGGGGACAAGATGGTAGACTTATGTAAAAAAATAGTTATAATTAACGACTGTCAGTGACAAAAACTGAAAATCTAAACTAAAATGAATATAGTCATAAAAAATTATTATATTCGTGTAGCTTGGTGTATTCTGAGCACAAATATGTTTTAATTATTAAGGGTAGTCCAATTATTAGCCAAGTTATTGAGAAAATACTATTTGACTGAAAACGCTTAGACGAACAGACTGTTGTCCTTGCTCGTTAAAAAGTAACGGTTTATTGGGGAAAAACGATAGTTTGAAAAGGAGGCAAGGGGAGTAATTCAAATCCGATTGGAGGGTATAGGAGGGTAGACAGAGAGTATTGGTTGGGCAGAAAAAGATAAAATCTAGATTTAGAAAAAATCACTCCTAGAAGTGTGAAGTAGTGTTTTTCTTTTTTAAATTTTTTAACATTGAATATGCTAGACCTCGCTGTGATTGGGGGGCCGGTCTAAGCATATTGGCAAAAAAGCGTTTACTGCTCCAGCGCCAGTTGATAAGAAATCTTTTAGAAAGCATAAGCCTTGCGTTGTTCTCAGCAGTGTACCAAGTGTGTTATTAACCATTGGAAACGTCCTGAAACAGAAGGCAAAGTTGAACTTAAACTACTATTTATGGCTAAAGCCCAGTCAACGTACGTTTGTGATATTTCTTTGAAATTGTGGTAAGGAAGGAATTTATTAATTTTGTTATTTCAATAAAAATTGGTTTCGTCTGCGATACTGGCTCGATTGGGAAGGTTTTCGACTAAGTACAGAGTCCCCTAGCAGAGTTATGGTAGGACCTGTGGTGTTGTGTTCAAGCAGTAATAATTACATGTGTATTGCATAACTGAAAATGATTTCCACAGTTGCCAGTGGGAAAAAGCTAACCCACGTTGATCCTATGGAAGATTCATCATTGTTGAAGTGTCAGAGGGGGCGTTGTAACAACCCTTAAGGGAACAGATTTATTAGGGGCACTGGTAATGCATTTCGTCAGATCTCAGGAGTGTATTATGTGTGGTCAGAGAGATCTGACCTTTTTTCTTTATGTCAATTATTACATGTGGAAAGGGAATATAGATGTGTTTTTTTTAAGAAATCATAAAATCGGTTGTTTTTTAGAGGGTTTTTTGTTCTGGTAACAGTGTGGGTACCAAGAACCCTGGTGGGACGTTGTAGCAGTGTACTAAAATAAACTATTGTTTGGACCTGAGGTCTTTAGTTACTGCACCAGGAAACCTTTTCTAGTGTGATCATACCAGAAATGCCTGTGAAAATGACAGCAACATCTATTATCTAGATAAAGTGCCATACCATGTCGGGCACTCAGTTTTTTATCCCACTATTATTACTAGATCACGAGATCAATAGATCACTATATTCCTGTTATAGAAATAATATAAATTAAATTTGTGGGCAATACAAAAACATTCCACATTACTTTGTAAAAAAAGAAAGAGGGAAATGATGACAGTAACCCCACTGTTGCGTCTTTTGGCGTGTATAAGCCAGTATGTTATATTGATTTCAATTGGTGTATCTTGACGAAGCCAATGATGGAAGGATCATGTTAAGTAGTGTCGCCCCGGTTATATTTGTTATTTGCTATTTTATTGCCGTAAACTAAAGTATCAGGTTCGCTCCAGTTGTAGTCTAGCGGGAAGTCATCTTAGCATGTAATTTTCCTAGAGATGGACAGGGCGGAGCGGAGTCGGTGGGTCATATTAGATTACCGTAGAGGATTCCTAGAATGGGATCAGGGGACAAGACGGAGTCGGTTGTGGTCATTTAGATTACAGTAGAGGGAATAATACTACGTGTAAAACCAGTTTATTATTATTCGTATGGCTTATATTTTTCATATGGACGTACATTCAACACAATGCCAGACAGCGTGGCATAGATTGGGTGAATAGAGGTTAGTCAACTGTAAATCTCTAACCTGTTCGTATTATCGTGTATGAACTTTGTTTGATAACTAATATGCTATCTAAACGTTATGTTTTGGAGGGAAACGTATGGGATTGTGAAGTATGATATGGAAGATTTTATCCATGGAGTATGAATACGTTTAACCATGATAGACCGTCCTTGAAGGAAGGTCATCAACGGACTTGAAATGAGAAGAATATTATACGGTAACAGTTTTGTGATCCTTAGTCACTTGAGTCAGAGGACTTTATTGGTAGAGAATCTTCAGGAACTTTAAAAGTAATTACCATTATGCTGATGTATGATCTTTGCGCCTGTGACGATGTTAGTCTTGTCCACTCCGTATGTGTCAATGTTGAATAAATCTTTGTTACAGTTACTGTTTGACTCCGTTTTATGGTTTGAGTACAGTTTTTATACTGGGTTGAAGAGGTAAGCTTTAAAAACGCGGAATGGTTATAATGAAACACGAATGTCAACAATATTCTTCAAGCGAACTTCAAAACAAGTAGTGTTGATAACCTGGGTGTGAACTGGGCATAGTACTGGCAGTACATTAAGTCGGTGATGCGCTGCACTGTTTATCATAGATTTTATTCAAACAAATGACTCATACGGAGGTGGACAAGACTAACATCGTCACAGGCGCAAAAAGATCTATTACATCTGCATAATGGTAATTACTTTTAAAAATGTCCTGAAATGATTCCTTTACCAATAAAGTCCTCTGGACTTCAAGTGACTAAGGATCACAAAATAAAAACTGTTACCGTATAATATATATTCTTCTCTCAAAGTCCATTGTGCCTTCCTTCAAGGACGCGTATCTATCATGGTAACGTATTCGTACTTCCAGGATAAAATCTTTCCATATCATTACTTCACAATCCCATACGTTTTTACTCCAAAACATAAAAACTTAGATAGCATATAGTTGTCAAAAAAATAGTATACCACGATTAATACGAAACAGGTTAGAGATTCCAGTTGACCTAAACCCTCTCCCTTCTATGCCCACGCTTCTGGCATTGTTGAATGTACGGCATATAAAATATATGAAGCTTTTACGATATAAATAAAACTGGTTTACACGTAGGTATTATTTCCTCTACGGTAATCTATTATGGACCACCGACTCAGTCTGTCCATTATAGGGAAAATTACCATGCTAAGATGACTTCCCGCTAGACTACAATGGGAGCGGCACCTGATACTTTAGTTTACGGCAATAAATATAACAAATATAAACCGGGGCGACACTTACATGATCCTTCCATCATTGGCTTCGTCAAAAGAATACCAATTGAATCAAATATAAACATACTGGCTTATACAAAATCTGCCAGGGACCAATTCCAATAATATATATCTCTCGGACATAACAAAGTCGCACTGCCCGTTCAAAACACTGAACGTCACAATCCCCAAACTAGGTTACCCGTGCGTCCCAAAGCAAATAACACTTGTTGTTGCGTCCTTTTGGCGCGTGTAATTTAAATGTGGGGGGCCACACATTTTTAAATTACACGCGCACAAAAGGGGACGCAAACACCAACCCATACTATTAATTACCAGTGTCATTAACTTAGTGAACATAGATACACATATTTTGATTGTCTTATTTATTAATTGAATGGGTACAGTAGAAGATCCATTGGGGTATTTAAATTGTTGTATTATATACATTCATAATATCAATATTTTTGGTTGTTGGGACCTGATTCGGGATAATTTCTGATCAGGCCAAATTTAAATTGTAAAAATTCATTTTACCTAAACTTTTAACACAGACTTCTATAAGATATCATTTTTCTTAGAGTAGTCAGTGTGTTTATGGTTGTAGGTCTTGACTCCAGTTTCATATATATATATATATATATATATATATTATATATTAATATCTGATATTATCATATATCATATATATTATATATATATATATATATATATATATATATATATATATATGGTAGAAATTACATGTGTTTTGTATTGATTAGTACTTGGACGAGGGGCATTCCAGAGAGTATCAAGAAAATCGTCGGAGACGGCCGGTATATCAGTGATTCATTCTGCAGCAACGCTTCAGGTCATACTGATTGAACTGACAGTGCCATTTGAATCCAGATTAGATGAGCAACATTCGTTCAAAGCGGCCAAGTATAGTGATCTGGCCGCGGATCTGAGACACGATGGGTTCACTGCAAGGGTCATGGCTGTTGAAGTGGGGGCAAGAGGGCTTGTGGCTGCATCAGTGTATGATCTATTGAAACTGTTGGGGCTGAGGGGACAGTCGAGAACAAGGGCACTGAAGAGGCTTAGTGAAACTGCCGAAAAGGCATCAGGTTGGCTGTGGAACAACCGCAATTGGGGAATGGAGATCGTAACAATAAACGCTGCGGTACAGAAAACACCAGGAATTTTTCTAAGTCCACAAATACGCTGAGGTTTTGTGGTGGACTAGTGAACGGGCTGCGACTCAGGGGCGACAAGCGGTGTATACTATATAGGGGTGTCAGTATCAAAAGTCCAGTGGGGAACGCGCAGTGGCGACTCGTTGACTTCGCGCTGGTGTTCTCAGTGTGTGCGACGGAACGAACGGAATAATTTGTCTTCTCTTTGTTACTTTCACAATTGCCTCCACGGCTGGCGGAGTTGTGGAATTTAAAGTTGCTACCATAAGTGAAATGGGTTCATTTTCGATGCAAGACAACAGGAAGCTGAGACGCTTGGGAGTCATGACCCAAGTGGGCCCGCCCCCCTTAGAGTGTAAAGGAGTATATATGGCGAAACAACTTGTCGGACGGGGGGACTTCTTCTGATGATCAGATTGCTTCCTGTTGTATCGCTCTGTAAAGAGTTTCCTATCATAGTTACATGGTCAAACCAGTGACAATCGGGAAAAGACCGATTGACTTCTGGAAAGACAGATGACACTGGGAAAGACTAGAAACCGGCTGACCGGGTTAGCACCCCGTAAGCTGTATTCAATTGCTATAGAACCCCAAAACGATAGATGCCCCCAGGATTCACCGAAAGGGGGGGAGGATGATGAATCCACAGGCGCCTCATTGGAATCGACCAGACCCGTTACACGGACTTCGAGCTCTGAACAACGGCTGGAGTTTCCATGTGCCTGTGGTAGGGAATTCTCTACTCAGAGAGGAATGAAAATCCACAGAACGAAAAAGGGGTGTGGGAGGTCATCAGGGGGAGATCAACAGCGCTCTGTCTCGACGGATAAGACGTTAGAAGAACGCAGCCAGGAGTCAATCCACAGTGCTGAGTACATTCAAGTTGATCTGCCTGATGATGATCTCACACACTTCTTGGACGGGAAGAGAGAGATGCAATCAAGTTTCCACCCGCCAGTGCAAAAGGGCTTTAGGAACAGCTGGACGAAGCCTTGGCAAAAGAGTTGGATAACAACGTGAAGCAGATAACTTTGGAGAAGAAGCTGGAAATCTTCGGCGACATAATATATCTGCACTGTCGCAAAGTGTTCGGAGTGAGGGAGGCAAGGGAAAGTAACCCACCACGAAAAAAGCAGAAGACAAATTAAAAAATAGAAGAAATCAGAAAACAGAAGAAGCATGCCCGAAAACTGTTCAAAAAACGCAGTTGCCGCAGAGAAGGAAGGGTTACGACAGGTTTGGGAGCACCTGAAAGGCCAACATAATGCCCTTTGTAGAGCAGAAAGGTTGTGCAGGAAGAAAAGGAAGACTCGAATGGATAGGGGGGGGGGGGGGGGGGGGGGGGGGAAAAAGATTCTTCAGGGAGCCCTTCAAGTTTGCCAAAGAAACTGTTTGAGCAGCCACGGTGTCGGGTACTGCTAAACATCAGGAAAGAAGACCTGGAAGAACACCTTGGAATGGGCATATTTCAGATGGTCGCAAAGATGAGCCGCTCTCAGCAGCATGGCAGGCCTTAAATGGCCGAGTAAAGCCAGGAGCTGAATTTTAACACCAAGCCCCCAAAACGGATGCAAGAGGCAGAAAGCATTGTCCAGAAAGCTCGATGCAAGTCAGCTCCAGGTCCTAATGGTGTTCCATATGTGGTGTATAAGAGATGCCCTCGAGGAGGTGCTCAAAAAGACGACTGCTTCGTTTACTGAAGAGATCGCAGCGTGGAAAACCCAGCTTGTAAGCAAGGAATGGAGAAAGGCGAACGGAGTCTACATCCCGAAGGAGCAAAAAATTCCACAGACATCAGTCAGTTCAGGCCAATCTCACTACTCAATGTGGAAGGGAAGATATTCTTCTCAGTGATGGCGGGCGAAAGACTCACACTACATACCTCCTGGCAAATGGGTACATTGACACTACCATTCAGAAAGGAGGTATCCCAGGTACACCAGGATGTCTAGAGCATGCCACAATGATATGGGAAGCAATACAAAAGGCAAAGTCTGACAGAACAAACCTCCATGTAATCTGGTTGGATTTAGCGAATGCTTATGGATCCGTTCCACACCAGATGTTGTGGCAGGCCCTAGAAATGTATCATGTTCCACAAGAGATTGCAGCAATGCTGAAGCTGTATTTCGCAGGGTTTGCTGTCAGATTTTCAACCAGAGAGTACACAACGAAGTGGATTGGCCTTGAAGTTGGAATTGCGATGGGATGTACCATCTCTCCGATACTATTCGTGATGGCTATGCAGGTAATCCTCAATGCGGCTGAAGGAAGGGCTATAGGTCCAAAGCTCGGTGGCATGAGACACATTCCACCGCTCAAAGCATTCATGGATGACACAACAACAATTCTGACATCAGATGAACATCAGCCCGGAGGATGTTAGCACGCCTGGATGAACTAGTCAGCTGGTGCAGAATGAGCTTCAAACCCAAGAAGTCGAGAAGCCTATCAGTCAGGAAAGGGAAGATAGCAGAGGTCATATTCACGGTTTCCAACCAAAGAATCCCTACTGTCATGAGGAACCTGTTAAAAGTCTTGGCAGGGTGTACGATGCCTCATTAAAAGACTCAAAGGCAGTGCAACAGACAATAGAAATGGCAGACAGAGGGCTACAGATCATAGACCAAAGCTAGCCAGACTCCTGGGGGAAGTTCAATACTGTGGTGCCTCCAGTTCATGTTGATACCAAAGTTGCTGTGGCCACTGCTTATATATGAAATAAGCACAAGTACAGTGGAAGCCATAGAGAGAAGGTCAACAAGTTCATGAGAAAAAATGGCTAGGAGTACCACAGGTCTGTCAATGTAGCACTGTACTGCAAAAAAGTCAAAACTTCTGCTTCCCTTTCAAGTCCGTTGTTGAAGAGTACAAAGTTGGAAAGGCAAGGCTTGCAATGATGCTACGCGAGCGTCAGCTGATGACGTGGGTTAAGTCCGCTTCAGCCGCACACTGAAAACGGGAAGGAAGTGGTGAAAGTGGAAGAAGCTGTTGATGCTGCCCAAGAGTCACTCAAACTGAGGGAGGTAATCGGATACACACAAACGAATAGACGGGGATTTGGTCATGGAAGACATCCGCTGTGGTGCCAAGGCATCAAGCAGGGAGCGCAGAGACATGGTAGTTCAGGAGATACGAGAAGCTGAGAATGATAAGCGGTTGCAAAAAGCAGTGCAGCAGGTCCAACAAGGCCAATGGACTACATGGGAAGGAGCCCTGCAGAGGTCCTTGACATGGAATGATATATGGCATATGGCACCTCTTAGGCTCAGCTTCGTTGTCAGATCACTGTATGACTGCTGCCAGTCGGCCACCAACCTTGTGAAATGGGATGTGGGAAAGTCGGATGATGAGCAGTGCCCCTGTGCCAGGGGGAGGGCAGACACTTGAACACGTGCTCTCAGCGTGTAAGGTGTCATTAGGGCATAGGGCGATACAGCCTCTGGCGCATACAAACAAAGTGCTAAATGAGCTTGCTGCGACAATAGATCTGGCAAGAATGAAGGCGAATAGCAAAGTCCGGCCACAAGACACATTCCGCTTAAACCACATACTTTCTGAGGGCTGGAAAAGTCAGGCACACCCAAAGTACCGCCAACCTAATAAGACCTGGTAGCAAGTTTACCATCTCTTCTTGATTGTTTGCAAATGATTGGGAGATGGCGGTAGACCTACCTGAACGAGGGGCATATCCAGAGAGTATCAGAAAATCGCGGAGACGGCCGGATTATAGTGCTTCATCTGCTTAGCAACGCTTCAGGTTCATACTGATTGAACTGACAGTGCCATTTGAATCCAGATTAGTTGAGCAACATTAGTTCCAAAGCGGCCAAGTTTTAGTGATCCTGGCCGCGGATCTGAGACACGATGGGTTCACTGCAAGGGTCATGGCTGTTGAAGTGGGCGCAAGAGGGCTTGTGGCTGCATCAGTGTATGATCTATTGAAACTGTTGGGGCTGAGGGGACAGTCGAGAACAAGGGCCCTGATGAGGCTTATGTGAAACTGCCGTAAAAGGCATCAGGCTGGCTGTGGAACAATCCGCAATTGGGCAATGGATATCGTGACACATAAACGCTGCGGTACAGAAAACACTCAGGAATTTTTCTAAGTCACAATCGCTGTAGGTTTGTGGTTGGACTAGTGAACGGGCTGCAGACTCAGGGGCGAACAAGCGGTGTGTATACTATATAAGGGTGTTGCAGTATCAAAAGTACAGTTGGGGAACGCGGCTAGTGCCTAGTGGCGACATCGTTGACTTCGCGCTGGTGTTCAGTGTTGTCGCGACGGCGGAACGAACGGAATAGTTTGTCTTCTCTTTGTTTACTTTAACAATTGCCTCCACGGCTGGCGGAGTTGTGGAATTAATAAAGTTGCTACCATAAGTGAAATGGGTTCATTTTCAAGTACAAGTCAAAATCAGGACGGCTGAGACGTGTTATGAGATCATGAACCAAGTGGGGGCCGATCCCCCCTTAGAGTTGTAAGTAAGAGTATTACAGGCCGAATACCATTGTCGAACGGGGGGACTCCTTCTTGATGAATCAGATTGTTCTGTTGTATTCGCTCTGTAAAGAGTTTATCATGTACTTACAATACATCATACATATAACCCTAGAATATGACGTAAGCTAAATAATATTAGGTCAAGAATTAGTTTATTGAGGTCGTAAGGTGGTAGGCAGAAAGGTGCTTGATAACTTAACTCAACATGTATAAATCAGGATACCTTCACAGCTGACCTCATTCAGTAAAAATAGGTAATAAATCTTGTTACATCAAATTCCACCACAGCCGCACCGGATTAAGTTGAAAAATGCCCAGCTAGTTTTTTAGCAATGATATGGCGATTGTGATTCATTTTTATCACTACCCGTGTAGAGTCACACTGGGAGGGTTGTGGTGTTTGCACAAGTCGGGGAGATATAAATTACCCCGTCGGCAGACATATCACAGACATCATGAAAGACGGAATGTTGTAATAGCTTGCGGACAAGGAAATTATGTGTGAATCATGTAGGGGAGTGAGATAGTGCAATCGTTTACCGCGAATCGACAGTTACAACATCCTTAAACGGAAAAATGACCTTTTAAATGTTCATGCAGAATGTTCTATGAGAATTTTTTTTGAATAGACGCGATCAAAAACACGCAGATGATTTATAAAACTATTGGGCCGGCATTCGTCAAGCAAACTTAACAACACTTTTGATTATAGTCAGATTTAAATAGTAAACAACATAGTGCGTTGGTCGATAAGTTGCTAATATAACCTTACCTTTAGTCGGTGAAAGCATGTGGAAACTCAACTCGTGTAAAGAGACAACTAGACCAGCAGATAAATATAGAATGAGGATTTTATTTATCGGGCCGGACTTTGTTCTTGAGCATCTTGAGGAAATTTTCTTCTCACGGAAAACTCTACCTACATTAAACAGGGAAAACCGGAATCCACGGAATTTGAACACGGAGTCAAATGGGGAGGTTATTGCAAGTAACACCCCTTAATACATGTAAGAGGCATCTTCTGCAAGATTGCCTTAACTATTTTCTATGTGCCAGAAGTCAAGTCAAAACATTTTGCGGGTAAGTTGCCACAAAATTTTAATTCTTATTTTTTGCACTATTTGTACACGTGATATATAATGTATATATTGACATGTGAATATTAAATATGTGAAAATTACTAGTGGATTGTCTAATCATACGAGGCTGGAAACTCATCATAAAGAATGATGATTTCCATAGAGCCTCCATTGCAAGGGTCGGTGACTGCGTTATGTGATTTTCTTGTCAAGAACCAAAAACAGAGGTAGTCACAAGTTCCACATGGAAGCAGAGCGTGAAAGAGATGAGAAAAGTATGTACATACGTGGTTATTCTTAAACCTTTTCAACAGTATAGAGGTAATTTGTTAGCCTATTCAGTTTATATATAATGAACATTTTCGCTCACATGGGAGATCAAGGATTAATTCTCTGAGAGAGGTAAAGTTCTGAGGTAGATGGGTTGGTGAAATGAAAAAAGAGGGAGGTGGGGGTGGGGGGGGTTGGGGGGGGGGGGGGGTGCCGCGTTGTGTTTGTCAGGATTAACTCCAATACTCACGAGGGTGGGTTTTCGTTCTCTTTTTCTGTGACCTAGTTGGTGGTACCAAATTGAGAGTTCGATCACACGAACACGTTGAGAGTATAAGGCGGCCTGAATTATGACATCATGTCACCTTCATCAGGTAAGGGTCTCTTAGAGACGCTGGACCAGCTTCGTAGATACCCCTGATATTTTTTGAAACGTGCTATAACGTCAGGACTTGACCAATGTCGATTTGAACGAGTTGTTATATATCTGCAAATAAGTAATCAAAAGTACGTGGTTACGAAAGTTTTAGAGAGAGATAATCGCTTATGCTTGCTTACTTCCCCAGTATTGGTGGCATTATATGCGCAAGTTCACTGTTGTTTCGGAGGAAACAAATACACCATCTATAATGTTTATGCCCTCCCCCACCACCCTCCAGTATCTGCAGGAAATATCTAATTCCAGTACACTACTTACCAGGATCTATAATAGTTGGAGGATTTCAAGTCCATTCATCATAATGAGGATATATCACATAGAACCAAAAGAGGCCAGGGAAGTAGTAAAAACAATCTTCAACTCGTCTTACCTGATACTTAAAACATAATATTATAAAGGTCTGAACCAACTCCTTTCACACTACTTCAAGCAAGGCTATCAGGACTGATTGTTAAATAGTATCATGATGAAATTGAGACACTTACGCACTACATAGTCCTGGAAAAATATTGGAAGTGACACGGGACTAATACTAAGTACTAAAGAAAGACAGAATAAATATAGATCATAAAGAAAAAAGACTTTAACTGGAACTCATTCATCGCTTCTCAACCGTACCAACATGGGGTCGTAAAAAGGGGGGGTTGCCATGGGTCAAGCTTCAGAAAACTGGGTTCTCACTGCTCTATATCCTCAGCAAATGGCGTTACAAGTTGGTGGATATAAAACTGTGTCCTTGCCCATTCTTTAGATGTTAACATCTGACCACCAAAAGGAAGCGGCCAGATTTTCTTTGCCTTACCTCTTCTCCGTATACTTACGACTGTCCCTGGAGGTATCATTTTCAAAAGGAGTGTCATCATGACCGCACGTTAACATGCCACCAAACTGCATCGCTTTTTCGACGTTTCACTACATGACCAAAAAGTGGTTCTTGGTGGCCTGCATACTAGGTGTCTTTATCTTCTCTCTAACATAGACATTTGTTTTTTTGTGCTCTTTATAGCAAATGCGCAAAATTCTTCTATAACATTTATGCTCGAAAAGCCTGAAATCCCTTCGGCTCGCGTAATCTAGCAGGTGAGTGTCCAGGGGCCTCACAACTGGGCCATCTCTAACATGTTGAATATAGATAAATACAAAAGTGAGTTTGTATAATTGTGATCTTCACAGGGAAAAAAAATGATGTTGTACTTTTCTTCCAGATCAACATTCAGGACCTTGTCATGGGCAAATGCTACGAGTGTCCATCTCAAGTCTTGTCTTGATTTTAGTTTACTTGATCTCCCTTCCATCACTAACATGTATAGTGGACCCGAGATATTTAAAGGTTTAACTTCTTCTAACGTTTTGCCCCCGATTTAGAACGTAAAATGTTTGGTGTGCCAGGAACATTGGTTCTTCTTAATGTGCTATTCCACCAATATCTTGCTTTTTTTCTATATTAATTTCCCATCCCCATATTGTTCTTGTTTCCGAACTTCTCTCAGTCTATTGAGGTAACGGGTCTTGAAGTTCTGATTCTGGATTCCTAGCTATCAGATCAATTATCAATCAGCAAAATACGTAGGATTGCAAAGAAAGGTCGGCGATTCGCATATCGATATGGTTGATTGTATGACAATCGTTAGATAGTGAGCCAATTCAATGGCTTAATGTTATTCAATGTAGATCTAGATAGGCCATATGGTTATTAATAATGTTCGTAGCAGTGGCCTGATGCATAATTAAGAAGATTCACTGCGTGCGTTTAAAATACATCCAACTGACGTGAACTCCTTTACAGGTTGTTTTGAAAAATTCTCCAATGTCAATTGCCTGGTAAAAAATACAGCACTGCTTTGCAATCCCTTGTATAGTGCTTCAATGATATCTATTGATGTTGGTTATCAAAATTGAATTTTTCTGACTATTTGCTTAAGCCTTTATGCCTGACTCGATCCAAGGCTTTTGTGAAATCGATGAAGTTATGGTTTAAATCCCGTTGATGCTGGAGATTTTTTTTCGAGATTACTTAACTAATATTCTACTACTTTTTGGTCTAAAGCCAGCCTGTTCATCGGACAAGATTTATGTTTTATTCTGTTCAAAGTATCCTGTAAAACATCACTTTTACTTGGATGACTAATAAGGCTATTGGTTCTGTATTTCTTGCACTTTATTAGATTTTCTTTCTTTGGATATGGTCTTTATCATGGACTGAGTCCACTCCTTGTCGGCCATTTTCTTCTTCTTGGTATCCGTTATCTTCTGGCAAATTGTTGTCATGATTTTTTTACTATATTTGGTCATCATATTTCAGAGCTCTGTGGGATATTATCACACCCGGTGACTTCCCTTCTTTGAGCGAACCATATAGCTTCTTCCACTTCTTCCCGTAATATTGATGCAATTTCCGAGTTCCCTGTTTTCACACTTAAATGTTGTTTAATATGCTATAGTCAGGGTCGAGTTTACCTTTTATTAGCCCGTTATTAATGGGACTCACATTGATCAGCAAGCCTTTTTTCTTTGGCCTGTTTTTATTTTCTTTCTAATATTATATTACCCATACTGTATTTGTCTTGCTGCTTCTGAACCTCTCTCTTAACCTTTTTTTTCCAAGACGTTGTATCTCATACTTCAGAATGTATCTGTAACCCCATGTTTGTTTATTTTTCTTTCTTTTTACCAAGTAGTCTATATCTGTTGCAGATTCAATGAGCAACGTGTTTCCATGTTTCTCTGTAATTGAGTTTGATATCTTCCAACAGAAAAGTTGTGAGCTGCAAATTTTTATCTTAACGTTGCCTCAAGGATTCCGTTTCAGTTTGTCTAACATTGAATCTTAATCAAGAACATCTGTTTTGATTACATTTCGTTTTGAGTTTAAGCTTGTAGCGTCATCAACACCAGTGTCGTGGTCACTCAAATCTGTCGGCTGCCAGGGTAAAGTCCCCTAGTCTTGGCTTTATTAATAATTGACATGAATCTTTTGGATACAAGAATAAAATCAATGTTGGCCATGTATCTCAGTTTTCGGTGTATGCAACGTTGATCTTCTTGATAACTTATGTGGAAATAGTGTATTTGCCAGGGTTAGTTTTGTAGTTGTCGGACAAATTTCTAGTAGCCTTATTTCCTCGATCGTTGGTTTCTACTGGTCCCGATTTTTTCCCCACTGTGCCAGCCACTGACCGTAAACTATCTGGCCCTATTTTTAGCCATTCCAATCACCTAGCAATCCTCATTTGTCAAGTTATTGGGGTCCCATAATTCCTGTATGATGGTGTGGTCTTTGGCGATGTGCCTGCATTTCGTATGGTGATAAGTATGATTTTTCTGTGGTGCAGCTGAAGACAAAGCTCAGTCGATTCTTTTTGTACAATAAAACATACTCCAAGATGATGTTGGGACTCATCAACACTAAAACCAATATTTGAGACTTCATCCGTTTTTGATTAACCTACATCCTGTCCATCTGCACTTCAGCTAGGGCCCAGGATGTCCCACGAGTTATCTAACAAGTTGATGTGTTAATTCTCTGACTTTTCCACACGCATATAGCGTGCGTACATTCCAAAAGTTCAACAACAAACACTTTCTCTATAGCATGTTTTCACAAAACATGGTGTTCTGTACCCCAATTCGCTTACTTCTTAAAACACTATCACAAGGGGGGGGGGGGGGGGGGGGGGGGGGGATGGGGTGGATAAAAAGGGGGAGGCGCGTTTCGTTGTAAATATGTCCAGGACTCCCCGGCCGAAATCCGGCATCTTATTTACTGAGTTGACTGTTCCATTCATAAGCATTTCATCGTGCGGCAAGAGGTCTCCATGCTTAGGCCAGTGCCCATCCTCCTCTCCCATGTATTCTTGCAGGTACATACAACAAGTGTACCTGAAGCATCTGGTTTTAAGGCGCCACTTTACACTCCCCTTCGCTCCTTCTTCCTGTTAGTATTAACGGTTCCGCCACGTATAGGCAAGGAGCGGACGTTTGTTGTAGAGGATTATAAGTTACGCAGCCATTAGGGACATTTGGTCAGTATATTGAGGAGCTCGTCCTCAATTCAACTCCTGGGCTATGACAACAATTGGCACCTAAAGGGTAACAAAAAAGCTAAATGGGAACATAGCAACACTTTCATATAGCAGATTCAGCAACATTAAACCTTTTTTAGGAATGCAGAAGAGAATACAAACAACAATATCACAAAAAGTCTATACTTAAAAATAGTGAACATAACGATACAAAAAGGACAGGCCACAAAGCCTCCGCCCTTTCAGGACTTCAGATCTAGAAAAATGTTGTTAACAGAACGAGGCAGCCAGGATGTAAAGGTGGAAAAAGATGAACCTCCAGAGCCATAAAAATGATTTAATAAACAAACCCCAGCACATGTAAGATATCACATAATAGACAGCTAAGGAAAGATGCGTGGCAAAAAATAAGTTGAAAGCCTTGATTAAAGAATGAAGGATACAAATCATGGAAGCTCTTGCATTTGTTTTGAAGGAAACAGAAAAGAAGAGTTACCAAAACCACTAAAGAACTGGAGGAAACATTCTACTAAACAACTAAGGAAAGTGGCCAGAAACTTTTAAACTGTTATGCAAAAAGTCAAGCAAAACATATCATAAAATACAGCTGGATCTAAAACAATTAAGAACGTAACAGAAACAGATTATAGAGATGCTAGAGAAAGCATTGCATATTTGGAAACTGAGAGCACCATTCCATGAAAATGAACAGCGCACTACAAAAATTTAAAGACCAAGAAAGCTCCAGGACTAAACAAAATTACCAATTGAAAAACGATACTAATCTGGGTCTTGTGGAAAGTCAGTACTCGTGTATTCATTAACAGAACTTGGAAAATAGACACTACCTAATGCTTGGTTTGGTGAGATAGCGCCTGCACGGCAAACAGATGTTCTAGTTTCTAGCTAGTCGAGCGCCTCTCTTCTTTCTATCTTCCTGTGGTCTTGCTGTGTCGAAAGCGCATTCGCCTTTGAAGGGACACTAGTGTAAGAATACTCTGTAACAATAAGGTAAGGGAAACCATGAGGACTGTCAAACAGTTCTAAATTAATATGAAACAAATATAAAGGTATGTTATAAGGCCCTCGTTATGTATGTTTAGAGGTTTCGCACTAATGACCTGTCATTGAACATCCCTTTTTTGGGGATGCTAGGGTATGGCAGGCCGTGGAACAGGTGTGATTCGGCTTGCATAGCTAGGGGTGTTGTCGAACGGTAGGTCCAGGGTTCAAATCCCAGGGTAAGCCATCTCACGTCTGTTGTTTTTTTCTGTTGTCTAGTGTTCTACTTCTTTATTCCAAAGTGTGCCTTAGAACATACTATATATTGTTTCATATTAATTAAAGAATTCTCTGGCCAGTGCGTCTATCCGTTGCACTATTCAAAATACGACTATTCAAGCCGCTCTTGGGCACTGCTTGATTAATGAACAAACGAATAAAGTGCGGGCTCTTCAAGTAAGCGCCTCTATGTGCTGAACTTTCCACGGATTGGGCTTCAGGTAGGTGACTAATATTTGGCGAGGGGTGTTAAATACTTGGAACGATAATCAACATGTTTCATGCGTTAGGGCCGTCAATTGAGTTGGGCAGTGTTTCGTCACAGGGCGGTGGCACACTGTCTCCCTGTTTGACGGGTTGGTGAATATCCTCCACAAACTGTGATTTTTTACTCCAAGGGGCCCGATTGTCTTATAATGGCCTGGTGATATTGCCTCACGGGTGGAGAGATATGCGTTTGTGTCGTAGATATGTGTCCGTGGTAAAATGATTCACGAGAAGATATCAGAAAGCCCGAATACAGACAGGTGACCACGTTGCAAAGGACAATCAAATACACACATTTGTTAACAATTTTCCGTGTCAGGTCTAATTGTTATTCTGCAACATCAGAACTGTCTTTCACCAGCCTAATCATCCATCCCTACTCTTCCACGCTACGCCAAAAAACATCACCATTCTGACACTGTTAAGGCCTAAGTCTTGTTTACCGTAAAGTTCAGTCATTGATGAAACTCCGCTTCAAGCAACTTGAGGTGCTAGCTAACACCGCTTCCCCTCACTCGATGCGAACAAAACTTAATGCAGATCGCGTCATTCACCCGTAAATAGTAACTAACTTCCTTACAGGCACTGATAAACGTGCCCACTATATCACTAACTCTACCCCGTAATTACTTCACACATTGAACATATGGAAGAACATATAATGCCACGTTTTATTTAATACATATAATAGCTCGCGCTTCCGTCTTATCTTTTTAAAAACAATTACGTCTCTCTGGTCCTGTACTGCCTTTTTCTGTCGGCGCAGTGCGGTCTACAGCAGAGTCAAGTTAAATAGCATGCTTCGATACATTCCGTATACAGAACTCACAAAAATTACTCTTCTTTAAGATTATGTTGTCTAAATAAACTGGGATTAGTGTTTATCTTATCTCTATGTGTATCTCTTTACGCTAAACCCCTACTTACTAACCTTAAACGAAAAGGAGGTGCTGCTTACCATGTATGGAATTAAAACTCTGGCATAAATATACTAGTTATTACAGCTTTCAACTTGTGGTATCTGTATTAATGGCCTCGAAGAAATCCTGACAGACAATGGTACAGAAATAATAGACACACGGTCTCCTTAAGTAGTTCGACGATTCGCCAGATGTTTGATGTACGTGCACGGCTTAACAGTCAAAAAAGGACCTAAGTCCTACGTTCAGAGGTCTGTTCGGTCTCAAGTTGATGAAACAGAAAGTCGCCGTCCGGAGTATCGGTGAGTATTTCCCCGAGCTCGCCGTAAGACAAGAGAGAAAAGATGTATGAAGAGCACGTGTTACCGCTGGGGAACGGCACTAAATTGCATTTTGTGCCGCTGGTCCGGCGGGGATTAAATTCTTCTCTGTTGCTGGGTCGGTTACTGCAACCAAATAATATTTTGTGACGTTATAACAACCTATCCAGGTGAGATGGCAAAACTTCATATCATGCAGACCGTTGTCACAGGTGGTACATATTTTCTTCTGAATCATTGATATTGAATTTCCTAGGGATCGTAGTGGTTACTGGTTTATGATATATCTTATGGGTGGTGGACTGGCGACTTGCTCAGTGGTCTTGTGGTTACCAATATGAATGTTGGTTCAAGACCAGGTCCTTTCTACTCACTGCAGGTTGTCATGTATCAGTTGTATCCCATTAGTGCTTTTCGTATGCTCAACTTACTTGGATGAAGTACTAGTTCGTTATCATGGAAAACAGTTTATTAGTAGACTAAGGCATATGTTCATTACATAGGGTCAATATACCTGGTTTTAGCAACCAGAAAACGCTTGGTTACCATGAATGGTGTTGTCTTTGCAATAGGACTTCGGTACTATATAAATAATATGCTCTGCTTGAGCTCCTCTAATAATGTCGTTAGGCTTTGCCTGGAGTCTCGTTCTATTTAACATAATTTAGCAATAGTTACTTAGTTATCAATTCGAATCGAGATCATATTAATCAAGCAAAATACTTGCCCAAATACATTGAAAAAACATCTCCTGGAAAAACATAAATCTTGTGTTAACCTCTAGCTTTCGTGTCAGGTATTTCTTGCCCAGAGGTTAACTATCACCACCTTTTAAATTAAGGGTCGGCCCGCACTAAGGTATTATACTTTCTCCGTGGGTAACACGGTCTGCCTACTTTGACAGTGAAACTGCGTGAATGAGCTATGTTTCGACCGCGGTGGTAAAAAAATAAGCTATCGACGATTTCATTGTCAAGCTTCGACCAGTGAGTATTATCTTACCAACTAAATAGTGCTCAAGATCTTTGCATTTTTATAATACTGTTTATGCTAGCTAGCGTTAACACAGCCATCCGGTGTCACACGCTCGCTCTTCATACGAGCGATGGCGCATGGACCACCATGAAAGACGGCTTATTGGGAGCCGCGCTGGTTTAATGGTTAAAACGTCTGCGCTAGCGACAGGTTTTCAAGTTCAAGCCGGGCGCGCCGTTATTGTAGGAGTGTTATCGACGGGATGATTTCGACTGAAGAACCTGAACGGGCTCCTGTGATTTTTAATACCCTCTGTGGATGGGGAAGGAGTAAAGCTCCTAACGGTGTTGGATGGATAGTCCTCAGGTTCATCAGCCTCGCAATTAAATATTCATTGGGCAATCAAAAGGGCTGAAAGCCCAAGTTGCCGCTGGTTAAGGAAAAAAAGAAACAAAAGAAAAACAGATAAGGTATCATAATTTCTCGGGTTTCCCTGGAATTGCCTACATAGAAGGATTCTTTGACCAACATGCGGTTATACGAGGGTGGGAACTATAGTTTGGTTCTATCAAGACTGACATGTACCAAAGAACAGAATAAACGAAAAAGAGTAAACATCGACAGAAAAGGATGGGCGTTGCCATATATCGGAGGGAAAAACATAGGGCCAGTCAGACTATAGGTCCTCCAAGTTGGGGAGTATTAGGCGTAGGGATGACAACACTGTCTATGTAAAAAGTAACGATTTACGGAAAACGACAAAATTGAAAAAAACTTTGTGCGGGACGGACCTCCGGATTGGTGAGACGTCTGAGGCTCGTATGACTGTCAGTGGTGAAAGCCGAAAGGAAGCCATGACACGAGAACGGGGACTCCTGGACAGCAAAAACCGTTGAAACAAGAATAGGGGACTTTGGTATACCTGGAACGAACGAGACGGAAAAGTTTAAACATGTCACAGCGGAAATGAGAAATATAGATTACAATTCTAGAGAATAAGGGGAGAGCAGATTGACAGGGCCACGAAAAGTTATTACAGCATAACAGGAGAAGTAGTACTTTACTCTAGCAGAGAGGATGGACAGCACAATGTGAGGTGTAAGCATTTTTTTCTACAGATGGGAATAGAAAGGGTCATTACTGGAATGGAAAACTATCAACAAAGACTGTTAAGCAATAAGAATTTATAGGAGATTTTCACCGCAACTCTACAATAAGATTATGCTGCGCACCAACAAATGACATACGGCGAAGTGGTCAGGGATTTTTTATTTTATTAAACTGCAAAATAATGGAAGACACACCTAGATACGATATTTATGTAGTAATTGAGTCCTCAATGCGAAAGTGGAATCACACAATACATATAATGACAAAGGATTCCGTTCCACGACTATGAGTCTTATTGGGTATATGGTGTTTAGGCCACATATTTTCTTGTCCATGCGGCAAACAAGCGGATTGATGTGTTCAGGCATCTCACGGCCGCCTTTTACACTTCCCAGAGTTGCTCTGGTACTCATTTTGGGTGGGACGACCAGGAGCCGTTTGCGGGCTAAAAAATCCCTCCTCATCTGGGGATCGAAACCCATAGACCAACTGAGCTAGAAAGCCAGTGCACTATCCACTATGCTACCACATCTATATTAATGAAAGTGTAATGGAGAAATGCGGACAGCGGAACAGCAAACGGAAAGTAGGTTACAAATTAATAAGTTTCAGTAGCTTTAACAACCTGGTCATTGGAAGGGAAACACTTTTCCCAACACAAAGAAATTCACAAAATTAAACATGGGAATCACCAAATAGCGGGACACAAAACCTGATAGTCCACTTGAAGATTGGTGGTAGATTTGGAGACCAGCATTACTTGATTTGAAGGTTAAAAAGAGGTGCAGATGTAGGAAGTGACCACCATTTAGTTCGTAGCAAATAAAAATAAAATGAAGGTGAAATTTAGAATGCTGGACCAACTGTAACTACACCAGTAAAGGAATTTGACATCAGCAAATTGAAGGACCCCCTTAACAGAAACTGCTTTTGCGGCTGACGTAAAGAAACGATATCAAAATTGCCAAAAGTTGGGAAAAGGATATCGTTATGATGATATTAGAACAGAAATTCAAACCATTTTCAACAATATATAAGAAATTCTGCATGGGATTCAGGAAAGGAAGAAGCAAGACTGGATAATACCAGAAACATTAAAGTATAACGATGAGAAAGGAAATGAAAAACAATGAAAACCGAAGCGAAGTCCCCAGGTTAAAGCAAATTTACAGCGAACAGTAAGTCAGTTCTGGACAAGGAATTTAAACGCCAAAAAACCTGAGCCAACAAAAGGAATTTCTAGACGATTTGCCCAGACATGCAGAAGAGGGCAGCACTGAGAAATGAACAAAGCCACAAGTAAACAAAATTAAACTAGCAAACCATCTATGTCGGATAACTGAGATGCAAAAACCAGTATACCATTAGTAAGAGATTAAGCTATGCGAAAATCAATCTCAATCACGATCAAGTAAAGGGAGTGGAAGCTAGATGGGCCATGAATTCATTTCAGCAGAGAAACTCTGGACTAAGGAAACCACCATATTGTCCACAGTTGAATGTTCCTAAGGCTGAAAATGGAAATCTAGGACTGTTAATAACAGGGGCATATCCACGAACATAGAGAAATCCAGCACTTGCAATCTCCAAGTGATTAAATGAGTGGAGAAGCACCTGGCCACGATTAACTTAAATGCAGTGCTATTTTAAAGACAGCCCCTGAGGCTAGCAGCAGCCAACTATTGAGAACCACCTATTTGCACAAGTCTGGGAAAACATAGTGGCGGCCGACAACACCATCAGACCCGTGTGAGTACACAAAAGGAGATAATTGTCAAATTGCACCAAAGAAGGGAGTCGGGCAGACTGCAATAATTGGAGAGGAATCATTTTTCTCTCAGTTCCGCAAAATATTAAGCAGGATTATTCTATTCAGAGTAATTTTTACAAATTGCTGGTAAGTTAGACCACAAACTTGAGGAAGGAAAGAACAAGCAGGATTTAGAAAGAACAGAAGATGTGCAAGATCATATTTTTACCCTTTTGAAAAATTATAGAGCAATGGCTTAGAATGTCAAGATAGCTGTACATTGATTTGTTGATTTTGAAAAGCCTTTTTACAGTAATCATAGGGAACAGTCTATGAAAAATTACTGAGGGCTAATGAATTAAAGCTGCATAGTGTCATTTATAAAAAAAAGACTCTATGGCCAACTTTACTTGTTGCATTGGTTGAGGCACCTTAAACCTTTTGAGGTGAAGACAGGATGGTACGACAGGGATGCCCCTTATAAACCACTTTTTTTGATACCGTTCATAGTCTGAGGCGATGTGATAGACAAACAGGAGTGCAGTCCAAGAGGAATAAGTTGGACATACGCTTTCTACATTGGAAGATTAGTATATGCAGATGAAATTGCACTACCAGGCTCCATTCACTTCCACTCAATGAGGAGAAATCGGATAGGCACTTAATAAGATTATAACCAGCAGTTGGGTCTGAAAACATCAATCTAAAAAAGACAAAGGTCTTGACACGGGAGCAAACCCCGAGCCACATAACAGTAAGGATATAACAACTGTGAACTGAACAAAATATCTTAACAATACTTTTTGTAGCTTTGTAAACACCAGGTAGGGGTGCATGCAAAGACATTCAAACAACAGAAGGAATAAATGCAAGAGCTGGACTTTTATAGTTCTAAACACATCCTGGAGAGTCACACTTCAGTCCAGCACATGCACTTAATTAAGATTATATTATATCAGAGCTGTGCGATTTCTGTGTTTCTCCTCTATGGGTGCGAGAATGCTGGAGAGTAACCAGATAAGGAAAAACTGTTAATCTGAAAGTTTTCCTCCTTTTCACCTCAAACAATGCTTAAGTAAAATCATTACTGATACCGCAATCTGTTTACCGAATACACAAACCAAGCTAGCAATGAGGACATGCTAAAAACATCAATAGCTGGCATGACGCATGTAGTTGGAATTGCCATAGGTCCTCTATCATAATAGTTGACATCACAAGATTACTGCTATGCATACTTGAACCTCTGATAGGCAAACTGAAAAGATTGTAGGTGCCGACCTAAATAACTACTTTGGCGGAGGATTGTAAAGCGGATGGTGATGCAAAGTTTTTTAACCAAGTTGGGGCACTATGTACGAAGATTGGACCACCGACCGAGCAAGAGTAGGACAGCAAGTGTTGTATAGGGCTGGCCCAACAATACGCCACAGACTTGCTGGCCCACATAAACTGCCTTTGAACGAACCGGCTGCCTAAGGATCAACAGACAGAAGAGGAAAAGTCAGACAATGGGCAGACGGGGGTTTTCCGTACAGATTGAACCGAATTAGGTCTCCCAAACAACAAAAATTTCCTGATAGGCCAATCCAGTATTGAGATCTATATGTGGGACTTCCGCGGTAAGGCAAATAAATTGCAACTAGCTTCGTATTACATCTCAAGTACCAAGTGTTTTTCTCTTGCCACCTTTCTGCAAAAAATAGAAAAAGAGCGTCCTAATTGGACATCGTGCTCACTTAGGCCGTCCCGTTGTTCATAAAATTTGGGAGAACAATAGGTAAAATGTCTGTTGGCTTACAAAATATACTGAAAAACTTCTATGTGTTAAGCTTTCCTTTATAACCGACGAACCCCATTGATCAGTACAAATATCTGATTATGGGAAACCATAACACTGGTGAATTATTGATCCAAACAGTGCCTACATACAACATGCTTAAAAATCTATAAAAGGAAATGGCCTTCTGCACTCTCCCACATAGAGCCATAGTATCAACCCAGTGGATTAAGATTTAATTAAGCATTCCCCTCTTCTTGATCCTAGTGAGGGGTCCAACAATAACCACCGCAACACCGTTCAAAGGGATGTTTCCAATAATAGTGAACTTTCTCCCATTGTTGGCTGGTTGCAGTCCCTATGTTTAGGAGCTACTCTGTGGGGCATTCAGGACAGGATCTCACATATTTCTTTACATCTTCTGTGAATTCTGGCAAAAGAGTAGTGACTAGCTATCCATTTTCCCCAGTGTGTGTCACAATATTCCCAGTATATCGACTAAATTTATACCGCATGACCTAGCTCCAAAACCTATCTCCCTGTAAGATTTTGGCACTACAAGCTGTCCCCCTCCCACCCACGCGGCCGCCGTTTCAGGTCCATAGTTCCAAGCCATTTCTATAATAGTTCGGCCATTTTTCATGTAATAGTCTTTATTTCTCGGGCACAGGGGCTATGGGGCCTTTGGTAATTTGCCAAAGCAATGCAATTTAATGTTGACTATCTGCTGTCTTGAGCCTTTTACATCTCCTTCTTGATAGAGGAACATGCTATCACTAACTTTCCTCCATTTTTCTTGGAGCTTGACACACTGGTTCTTGACTGTTTGCCCATTAACTAACAGGCTTCCACAAGCGTTTCCCCTAAGAAAAAAACAAACCTACCAGGATTCGCGTATATGGGTATATCCTCAGGGTCACTCTGATCAATCGCTGACTGCTTGGATCTCTCCTGTCACACATAGTGATGAGAATTTTCTTATATTAATTCTGTTACATATATGTGTCGTTGCATTCCCATGGTTCCGCATCCTTTTGATGGTACTCTCTTATTATCTACTGCAACTGAGTTATATTCTATATTTAGGAGTCTCAGCAACAGAACAACACCCGATAGAGTCAAAGTGTCCAAGCCTGTATCAAATAAACACAGTACTTTGAATGCCATCACGGGATGGTGCGTGTGGCGGTCACTTCCTAAACAGGACAAGGGGATGATGTGAGTTGTCATTACTGACTAACTGTCAGTCCCTATCCTTCCCTTATTCCACTATTGTTAAGTATCACTGCCAAGCTGTAGAAGCTGAGTGTTGTAGTTCGCTTCTGCGGCCTGCAGTATTGTCAAGTTGCTCTATTTTTTACAAGTCTTAACACTACATTTTCTTTTCTTGAAGTTATTCTTATTTCTGATTCCCTTGGAGGTTTCTTGTCTTTGTAGTCAAAATCTGTGTTTCTTCTTGGTTTATATGCGTCCATTTTTGTTCAAATTTTGGAATACGTGATGTGTTTGGCTTAAAACCTTCACCCTTCAGCTTGTTATATGTATTCCTTGAGTCCAGGGGAAAACGGGCCCAGTATGGTGACTTTCTGCATCAAATTGATTGATTTCATCCAGTGCTATACTGTCTTATTCTCGTACCTATAAAACGTTTTTGTTTCAGGGACCATGTAATTCAGGACGTTGTTCTACTAAAACCACTCCACTTTTATAGTCCACTTCAAATACCGTCTGGTGTTTGAAGTTTCGACTAACTTACAACCACGCTAAGTAGGTAAAGTTTCTCAATCCTTGCAGTTTAACTGCTGGCATATATTCTTGAATCCCGAACCATCATTATGTTATAGCCCGTTGGACATAATTGTCTATTAAGCCTCTGTAGTCCATTATCATTATAACGTAACAAGCAAATACCTTTCTTCAAGGCATTCATAATACATCCTGATCTACTTATGGGAAGTTTGAGAAAAATAACCACAAAAAAGCAATACTCACATGAAACCCATGAAAGATCAAGCTTCATACTCGACCAATTCTTTTTTCCAAGCCACATTTAGAGGCACGCCTTTCATACCTGTCTAGGTATGCTTCTGTTGCATTATCTTTCTCCACACATGGTTCCAGATGGACGTTCATGGCTCCATTTAAGGTGCTTTGGTTGGAGTTACTATCAGAGTGAGGTGAGCTAATAACACTGGTGCTAGCTGCATCCTTATTTGAAGCTAACTTATTATTATCATGGCCTCTCTCAGCTTTTAACCTCCTATTTCAACCTCCAATTTATTGGCTTGAGCCTCAGATTCCAACATCTTCCTCTTTTCTTCTTTCTCGGCTTCTAAATTCTTGGCTTCAGCTTCTAATTTCTTGGCTTCATCTTCCATCTGTAACTTCCGTTCCTCCCTATCCATATGTTTATCCACTTCCGTTGTTACATACTGAATGAGAGCATCACCCGTCAAGTCTAGCTCCTTTCCCATCTGCATGATCGCAGCCCTATTCTTCACCAAGTCATCCATGATGTTTAAGTTGAGTAGGGTGTGTTATTTTTCTACAATTTAATTAACTGTAATCGTAATTAAATTAAGGACAAAACAATATTCGCGCAACATTTTGAGAGTCAACTATTTACTACGTACTACTATGGTACTTTTCTTAATGAAAAAAAATCATATTATTGAGCTTTTTTCAAATATTATTTAATTTCAATTATTCTGTGGCACAAGATAGAATTAGTAGATCGAGTATGGCTCAGAATTTACAAGAATATTTCGCGATCGAGCCCCCAGTGTAGTGAAAGGTTTTTATGTGTATAGTGTCAGTAATAGATAATGATAGATCAACAAAGATTTTAGTCTGACAAGAATGTAGTCCCAGTGTTAGAAAAGAGCACTGGTTTCAAAGGATAGTCCACAGCTGTGAAGGTCGACTCTATTTTAGTTAGTGTTTAGATATAAGTTAGAGCTTAAGGTGTGCCACCTTCGCTATGTAACTACCTATGGGAATCAAATACAATTTAGTAAAACTCAAACTTCAACAATATTTTAATATTAATAATAAGTCAGAGGATTACAATTAATGAATCATTTATTTTTAACATACATCTTTTGTTGTTCTTGTGCAAAATGAATGGTGAAATGATGAGAAATTGAATGAATAAAATTAATTACAAAAATTGAATAATTGTTGAGTTATATTCGTTACTAATTAAGAAGTCCTTTCTTAAATCTTAAAGTTGTAACTTAAAAAGAATTCATTCATTGTTCATTTATCACTACAGTCTCTTCTCTAGCGTAGTAATCAAAACTGTTTTATCATCATAACACAATAGTAACTTGGCTTTGACTGTTCACACTGGTTGCAGGAATTGGTTATAGATAATACTTATCATTAAAGTCTATGCCTGTCCTCAATGAGATTACACAGCAATATGAGGGCACACAAGCCTGTACTGTGTTCATGAATGAGTGCGTTCAGATGTCTGCGGTGTATTATGAATGATACAATGGATCAGTTCTGATTAGGAACAGCGGGTCTACCACGTTTATGCAGTGTGTGCTGAAATTCTCCTTGTGTGATCAATGGGAGCAGATTGGAGCAATAAAAATTGGTCCTTAAACAAAAGAAATCCAAGCCAATTATTTTATCACATAGATTATGTATGTAAGAAGGTCGGGTGATGTCCCCATCGAAATGTTGAATAGATTAACTCTCAAACGAAACCGAAAATATTTTGTCTAGGATAAAAAAAAGGCTAATGGCGTATTTACCCAAAAAAAACGTTTAAGCTAAGGGATTAATTTATTTTACATGCCTGGTTGTTTGCTTCTACGACGATAATGTCCTTGCGATGATGAATGACAGCTGTAATAAAACACTTCCTTGTTTTACTCTAGATGCAATGAAAAAATACTGTTAAACGCTTACCTTTGTTCTTACATCACTGTTGCCTTTTCTTACGCATTGGACTTTTAGAGTTCAGAAGCTATTTCTAATTTAATTTTTTTTTTTTTTTTTTTCTTGAATCTTCCATAGTATGCTCCTATTTCATTATCGCTATTAATAACTTTAACTTCCAATCCTTTTGAGACCACGACCCCGATATAAATTTGCAACCCCCTTCATGTACAAGTATGTGGCATCTGCCTAATTCCCTGACTTCTTTATCACTTTCATGTCATCCACTAGGCCTTTTCCAAAGTATATTATTTGGTCTCTACCTGTATGTCTTACCTGGAGATTCCTGGACAGTGACAGGCTTATAATGCTATTAGCTGGTTTCCTCAATGTGTATCTTGTGTTTTGCTAGAGTCTTCTCCTTGCATTTTGTCTTATGGGATAAATTGAAATTCCCGCTGCTGTTGTGTTAAACCTGGGTTTAGACCTTTAGCCAGGGCCATGAAGCACTTCCACGAGGTACTTATTGGAAATATACATGTTCACTCTGCCTGGCTAACGCTTCTTGGATCGAATAGCTACACCAGAGTTGCCAAACATCATGACTTCCCCTTTGCTGAACCATGTTCGAAACCCATCATTGCCCTCTAAGCTGGCGAGAATTACTTGAATCCCAGAACTAACATTGGCTTTTACCTGGATAGATATTTACATAAGGGTCATATAGTGAATTTATGACAGTGATACGGGCGTGCGAGGTTCGATATTTGTAGTTGTAGGCTTCTGCAGCTTTAACTGGTTTTGAATATGATACACTTGTATCTTGTGGCTTGGACTGTCTTGTAATATATTATATGATTTATTATTTTAGGCCCGTTCAGTTCCCGCTCTCACACCGTACACTTGTCAAGAATAAGAACAGTCCAAATGCCTTAGTGAAAACTTCACAATATAATTTATTAGACATAAAACAGCTCCAGTAACACATCTGAGAGAGTATGTTCATGCATAGCAGGCATCAGTATGACGGTCTATATCGTCGAAGTACAGTCTTGTTCTAATGAAACATGTCGAGGACATGTTCATACATTTTATTTAACAATAAGTCACTCTCGTAATAATCAGCATCCTTTTTCAATCTTGCATAAAATAACTAGCATTGACGCACGGATGTGTATGCGTAATCTAGTGATGGTAGAACATAATGAAGATAGAGGGAAAAGCATATACTCTCTGGAGCAGAAATACACAAGCGTCTTACGTCTTACACCTTGTGAAACCACACAGTCGTCGAATGCCTTCAGGGCACGCTTTTGCTGGCCGACTTACAAAGTTCACGTCTGCAGAAGTGACCAGCAGACGTACTGATGTCACTTCCTGAAACCAAGACAGCGGTCTCCAAACACATCAATAATGAAGTGACAATCGGCATACAATGTTATAAAATTTACAATTTACAATTTATGAAATAGCTAGGCGGGGTTGTCGCACGGAAGGTCCAGGTTTCAAATCCTGAGTAAGCCACTCATGTCTGTTGTATTTTGTTGTCTAGCGTTCTACTTCTTTATTTCCTACGAGTGCCTGATAACATACCTTTATGTTTGTCTCATATTAATTTACTGTTTACAGGCTTCGGGTTTCCCTTCCTTATGTGTTATATCGAGGTAACACACTGAGTTGAATGAGATATGAGTCCATTTTGAACATTCAGAAAAGCAGCATCATCAAGTTGCTTGGCGGACTGCTTATCGTTTTCAGCAATGTTTCTGTAACTGAAGATGTAACTCAGTAGCTTAATTCGAAGCATCACTATCGTACTCACTGTCAGAGAATCCTTGGATTACATTCGTTGTATTGACCATGTAACACTTCTTATGACCAGGTCGTTGTATATGGATTCGTTTCTTGATACGGTCATCCCGACGTATGTCTGTTGGTTGTATGTGAACTTGTAAAAGAGCTGTAGTATTCAAAGGCGCCATCGGATGTTTCATGCAGCATGACAAAACATCGGCGACCACATTTCGGCTGCCCTTGATTGCCTTTATTTCGTAGTCGTAAGGCTGTAAAGCCAAAGATGCTCTAGTGGCTCTTTCATTCTTGAAACGAGCTGTCCTGAGGTAAGATAAGGCACGTTGATCCGTCTCCAGGGTAAATGGAGCTCCCAGGAGATACCGTTGCAATTTGGAGAAGCAGAACACTACGGCCAACCGTTCCCTCTTAATGATAGGGTAGGGTTGCTCAGTGGGAATGAGTTTTCTGCTTACATAGAGTGTTGGGCGCATGCAGAAATCAAATTCCTGCATCAATATCCCACCAAAAGATGACTTCATAGCGTCGACCCTGAGGGTGAAAGGTATAGTAGCGTCAGGTAATCTCAAAATAGGCATCTTTGAAAATGAACATTTAAAAGCATTTAAAGTCACATCAAGTCCCAATTTGGGCTGAATCACCCGTTGGCTTTTGTCACACCGATTTATCTATAGTTGTTGCACAGGCGTCAACAGAGAGAAAATCAAAGACGCCACAAGGCGTGATGGCCTCTGACTGCTTGGTCGGTCTTTGGCTAAGGACGGAAGAGTCAAACAGTCCAGATGACTCTGTTTGATGAATTTTTTTTCTCTAACGCAGATAACACTGACGTCATCTCTGCAAAATTAGGCAAAACCTACGATAGAAATTCACTAAACCAAGAAGACTGCGAACTTGCTTCTTAGTTCGAGGAATATCAAGATTTAAAATCTTAGAAATAGTAGAGTCCTTAGGTTTTAGAAAACCACCTCCTACTTTATGGCCTAGAAAAGAGATTTCAGTAAATCCTACTCTAGTTTTGGAGAGTCTAGCAGAAAGATTCTATAGGCGTAAAGTATGTAACAAAGAGTGAATACCTACAATATGTTCATCCCACGAGCTATGGAATAAACATATATTCTATATAGGTGATTAAACCATTTCGGTCTGAAAATAATCTTCGCATCATGTGAACGAAGGTCGCAGGAGCGTTCGCTAGACCAAAGACATAAACTTGAATTGACATAGACCAAGCGGCGTGGCGAAAGCAGTATAAGGCTTAGCTCTATCCGATAATGAAACCTGCCAATAGCGTTTTGATAGGTCAAATTTAGTGAAAAACGTAGCTGAAGTGAACTTATCTAACAAAGAATCTAATAGCGCTAATGGTTCAGCGTCCTGAATGGTCAGGGAATTCAACCGCCTAAAATCTATGCAAATGCTAATAGATTTTTTTTCCTAATTAACACCATAGGAAAACTATAAGATGACTGTGAAGGAGTAATGATGTTTAATTTCATCATTTGTCTTATTTCATCCTGAACCTGAAATTGTAAGTGAATATATACCCTTGTATATATATGATACGGTTTCAACTTGATAGGTAGAAAATCAGTAAGAACGACATTATGTTCAATGATATCTGCATGTCCATCGACATCTGTAAGAACCATCAGAGAAAGATACTAGTACATGAAAGATTTGTTCCCTCTGATGAGAAGATAGGGTTGGTGAAATTGAAACATTGTTCCAACTCTCAGTACCTAATATATGAATATTTGGTAACACTAAAAGTGATTAACCATCATCAGACAAATCGGAACGTCTTCTTGTATAACAGCCAAAGAAGAATGATGACTGACATATTCGTCAATACCTTCAAAGACTGGTTACAGATGTGGTGGACGTGTTTGAAACTGTTGCAACATATTAATATGAAAAATATTTTTCTTTCCATTAATGGATACAATATAGTCCACATCTGACAGTTTATCAACAATCATATAATGTCCTCTCCAAGACACAAGTAATTTGTTGTCTTTATTTGGCTGTAGTACATATGCTTCATCACATGGCCATAATTGGAGTAATTTCCTATTTTGGTTGGCAAACAACCTAGCCTTTAGTTTTGCCTTTTTTGATGAATTTACTGCAATTTGGCATGCGTCGATTATCTTTTTTCTCAATTTAACAACGTATTTATATGAGTTTGAACCTCTTCATTCATATCAGCTCCGATCAATAGTTCTTTTAAAATCGACATGGTCTCTCTCGGTTTTGCCCCAAACACTAATTAAAAGGGAGCAAATCCAGTATGCTCGTTTTTAATCTCTCTATGAGCGAATAAAATTGATAGCAAAACTCTGTCTCAATCCTGTGGATATTTAATGGTAATCTTATGTAACATTTGCTTTACCATTCTTTTCAGGACTTCAACTTTACTATTTGATTGAGGATGATAGATCGAACTAAGCGATCTTTGAATTCCGAACATTTTCATGACCTGTTTCATAGCATCTGAAACCAATTGTGTTCCCCGGTCATATAGAATATTTTCGGGAAAACCTATTCTACTAAAAATTTAAAAAAAACGTCTACGACATCTACAGTTGTAATAGTTTTCAGTGGTGTTGCTTCTGGCCAACGTGTACACATATCAATGCATGTCAACACGTATTGATGTCCTCTAGCTGATGTAACTTGTAATGGGCCAATAATATCAATGGCCATCTTTGCGAATGGATGCAAAGAACTATCAGCTGCTTGAATAGGAGCATCGTGCTTAGGCCTTTTAGTTGCTATACTTTGGCACATTGCACATGTGCGACAAAAGGATTTACCATATTTTGTCACACCAAGCCAAAAGAAGTGTGACAAAACTCTTTGCTTTTTCCTTGCTACACCCAAATGTCCAGCACACTGAATGTCGTGGGCATGTCATAAAACAAATGGTCAAAAATACGCTGGTACAATAATCTGTTTTTTAATGAGTTAGAATCTTGAAAATTCCTAACTAAAATCCCATTTTTTCAAAGTATACCAGTGTTTTGCACGATTATCAAACATGACCTTATCCAATCTAGCATCTGAAAAATTTTCTTAAGGAAATATCATCCTTTTGTCTTTGTACAAAGGTTTCATTATCAAGAAGTTCCACCAGGAAATTATCATCATTTTCCTGATTATCATTATTCATTACCGGAATATCATCAGTCTTTTCATTAGTATCATGATTTTCATTATCATTATTACACTCTTCTTCATCTGTTTCTTCTTCAGTGTCATTTTCATCATCTAAGTTCTCATATTATCATTTTTATGTGTTTATTCAGTTGAGCACGAGCTTGAGCTCTGGTAGTTACAGCACTTAAACATTTGAAATGTTGTTGTTCCCATTTTTCAATATCATCTTTTGTACATTTATGAATGTCAGGAATGGTCCCAAGAATATTTCCTGCAATTGAGGTAATTAAGAGGCATACAAGTGTTCTTCCTGTAAAATATGGAGTATCCAAAAATACCTCAGCTGTAGGATAGTACTACACTGTACCTCAAAATGTAATACTTTCAACTCTTTTGCTGTATAATCTGATTGATCCACCGAAGCTTTGCGTACACCAATAGTTGTTGCCCCTGTGTCTCTTAATAGTGACACTAACTGATTGTTCACAAAATCTTTATTTAATACTAGTGAGCCAGTATTTTCAAATGAGGACATGACTGGCAATGGATGTCCGCATAATAGTCTTGGTAGTTCTTGTGGCTAAAATAGAGAATTGCAGTTAGTACAGTTATTACTGTTGGACAGATCAACACCACACGAATTTGCATGTGCCATACCATTATTATTCTGACCTTGATTATTGTCAATATTATGGACAACAACATTTGTACCTTCATGGTTTCTCGACTGCCTGACATTATTGTTCTGATAAGAACATCTGTTGTTGCCATAATGATCATTACCTCTATGGAAAGATCTTTGTTCTCTGCCTGATTTAGGATTATATCCTCCTCTATTTTGCTATTCATTAGAAATGAATGATGACTGTGGACTGTAATATCCTTCATCACATGAGTTATAATTCCTTTGAGGATGTTGTAATTTCTTGTTAAAGTTGTATCTACCTCTGTTATTGCCAAAGTTATGTGTATGATTGACCCTATAGTTTTTGTCAATACTATTTGATCTCTGCTTAGTTGTATTATAATGTTGAGTACCAAAATGTTGACTCAAATGTTGAAGGTGATGTCTTTGTTGTGGAGAAGATGTAGAGGTATTCAAATACTGGCACTTGAAGTGTAGAGTATCACCCCCAGACACCAGAGGTGATGGAGGCGTAGAAATATGGTGTCTTTGGTCTGGTTTGTGTATACATGTTGTAAGTGTGTAGCTAAACAGTTAGCAGGACAGTCCACACAGGACGTCACGTAAACACACGACGTGGAAGTCAATTAATCTGGTAACAGCTGGTTACGTTTCCAAACATTTATTGAGACGCCACAATAGTAACGATGACAATGACGATCAATCACAAGCAATGTAAAACATATCAATCAGTATAAGGTAAGGTTCCCTCAATAAATGAGCATTCAAATAAGCTGATCTCATGGATATGATAGCTTCAGCAGATTCAGCTTATTCATCATCAAATATGCGAGTTAATCAAATAGAAAGACCGCCTCTTTCCTGATACACAGCGAGTTCAGATATGTAGGCAGTGTTCAAATACCAGTCGCACGAGCATGGCAAATGAGATGGCAACCTTTCAAAAATGCCGTGAAAGTTCACGTGTCGACCGAAAGGTGCAGATTCTACGTTTGTAACATATTTTAATAAGTCCTTTTCAGTGAACCTCGATAAGAATGTTGGCGTCTGTTCAAATACCAGCCGCACGAGCATGGCGGACTATGAACGCAGTTCACGTTGACCTTCTGTGGACATATTTTATAAGTCTAACCTTCGTAAAGGCGTCTTCGCTGGCATAACGAAGTTCAAGGAACATAATATTAATTGTTCTGTGGGCATAAATAGCCTGAACCATAGATATATTAGGCATCTAGATATCTGGTGTGCTTCTAGTAATAAAGTCTCTCCCCGCCTGACAGTGCGAAACGAGTCGAACAATAATGTCTAACCTCACCGACTACAAGACAAAATAGGAAGAGCAGTTTTACCTTTATGTTCAAAAAACACCACAATTCCAACCGTCTCCAGACGTTAGAATTACACACATGGGATTAATATGAATAAACTTGCCATCAAAATCACAGAAGGTCCTTTCCCATGATGAAAGAATACTCGGGGACGCAAGAGCATATCTTGCCCCGACACAGATCACATCTCGACCGAGTTCTGCCACAAACTGGGCGGAAGCTTGTTCAATCTACAACCGAAAGACAGACATGCGCAGAGAACCATTCCCGTGAGAACAATTCAGAAAAGTACGTAGCTATGATCCTATACTGAGAACGACATATAAAATCGAGCCTTATAAGGAAAGAAATGGCATCATTGCAGGTTGCCAACGATTTCTAAGAAAAGTAGACCTGTACGCTCCTTAAAAGGACATGAACCGAGATCGGTATGACATTATACCGGCAACCTTCGGTCACCAGAAAAGATAACTACACAAAGTAAAACAGTGAGTTCATTTCCCGAGTTCTATCCCTTGCATAAGGAAAAATTACGTACACTGTTAACGTTGCATAATTCTTATGTGTAACATATAATTAACAGATCTGACAGATGCAGCTGGCAAGGAATCCTTAATGTTATTTCTGCTAAGGATTCTATTTGGATGGGCAACATGGTATTGTCGACCAAGGGTTTCCAACTTAATTAAATTCTCTGGTTTCTTCCTCCTGCACAAATGACACAAATTCTCCATTAATAGAAGACAATACTTTGTCTCTCAAAATCAAATCAGATAGTCTTTCAAAAGTCTTTTCAATTTTGGATAAGTCAATCCATCTAGAAAAGTAAAGTCTACAAGCTGAAATGAATTCAGTAAAATCTTTAATTGAATCTGGCAATAAGGACTTAAATTTTAACCTGCAGCCCTCTTCATCCAATTGATACCTCTTAAGTATTCTTAAGATTTTTGCAGCCTCATAGTCCTTTCTAGACTGTTCATCCATGGTACAAAATGCAGTAAATGCATCACCGACTAATAGGTTCATGAGCCTACTAGACTAGATAGTTTTATCAATATTCAATTCCTGACAATAGGTCTCGTATCTATTGAGGAACCACGAAATATCGTCTATGGACGCGTTACATTTTGGCAAATTGATCTTAAAACTAGCAGAATGATCTTTATTTCTAACCTCACCCATCATATGATTAACCTGTGGTTGTTGTAGTTTTAATCTTTCAAGTTCCAATTCTGGAAATCTCAGTTCCTGTTGAGATATTATCTCATCCTGAGCTCTAGCATAGGCCAATTTTCTCTTTCAAGAGCCATCTCTTCTGCTCTTCTCTTTTCAGACAATTCATCTTGACTTCTATTTTCATTTAATTCTTCTTGTCTTCTTTTTTCCGATAATTCTGTTTCTTCCTTTTTGAGGTCTTCCTGTCTCTTTATTTCTGTCTACATAGGTTTGCAAGGCTTCACCCTCCAAACGAAAATCTTTTCCAATCTTCACCAAATCTTTTAACGAAGTCACGATTTATAATTATTGTGATTACCAATATAAACACAACAATATAGCTGTTATATATGAATATGTCAGCAATATTTTCAATACTTATTCCACCACTCTCAAATCACTCTCCGTATGCAATGGCATATATTAAAGTAGATGTAAGATATTTAGCAAATAAAAAGAAAACCACAAAGGTACAGAGAAGGTGACTGGGTACAATAACAAGGGCTAACTTAAGGTAATTCAAATAGTCAACCAAGGGAGAAGTACATAAATTGTAGAACAAATAAAAGGTTGCTCTATAACAATTATGACAAGACACTGATAAATTTACAACATTTATGACATCTATTAAATAAATGATAGTATCACAAACAATAATGGAATAAAGTTAAGAAAACATTGCACTGAACTTTACTACAAGAACAAACTTTATACTTAACAATACTTCACAACTAGACAAATAATGAATCTGTTTACTTCAATCAAGGCAGTAAAACACAGCAGTTTTCGCCGGCCCCTCATTTTGAACCAAACAGATGCAAAACTTAAGAACGCCCTTGATTCTATCGACCAGCCGAAGCGGTATTAACAAAGACATGAGTCCATCCTACCATCCAATATGCACACAACAAATAGACATTCATAAAAACACGTATGACAAAAAAAAAATTCCGCAAACAGATATCATTAGCACACAAGCTGTATGTAACTATAAATACACTTATCTGTTCTGCCAGTACGATTTCCTTATTGATTCCACTTCACTCCAAGCAAGGAACGTTGAAAATATTTCAGCATAGACCAGGTTAGGCCTGGCAGTAGAAACAGCTGACATCAAACGACACCGCTCTGGTACAGCATTCAGGTAGCAAATTCGACCTGTTCAGCATACAGCGTAGAATTTTCAGTTGAAATTTATGAAGGAAAGATTCTTTCTGATTATTAGACGACCTTGAGGCCCAACTGAAGATATTTATTCATGGGAAGTCTCTTCCATTCTTCATTTCAGTGCGCAGACGATGATTGACGCCATTTTGAGATACTTCGTCTTTATTACTTTCATTGAAAAGTACAATTTTTCCGTCGACTTTGGCCCCCATTGATATGGGGCCCGAGAAAACGTCTTCTAGGGTTGATATGTTGTGCAGCTTAAACTGGTTTTGAATATACTACACTTTTTTTTTTTTTTTTTTTTTTTTTTTTTTCTTTCGTACGCCCACTAATACTCGAGGCGAAATCTCAGGTTATTGTTAATGTCTAACCTGACATTGATTTTACGTGAGTATCCCTTTTCTTGTACAGAGACAGGTGTCCCTCGCCATTCAGGCAAATACTCGCCGATTTCGGAGGTACCCATTAGAGCTGGGTCGGCTCAGGAGCCGCCAATCCCTGGTCGACGACGCTCCTTCAAATGTCCTCGCCAGGTCTCGAGTTAATCCAGTCCAATTCCCGGTCGATGAAAAATCCTCAAATGCCGTCGCCCGGGTTTGATCCTGAATCACCCGGTCGCCAGAGCGGTGTTGTAACCACTACGCTAGCGCGGCTCCTACTACACTTGTATCTTGTGACTTGGCCTGTCTTGTAACATATTATATGATTTATGATTTGAGGCCCGTTCAGTTCCCACTAGCACATCGTACATTTATCAAGAACAAGAACAGTCCAAATGCCTGATTGGACACTTTACAATGTAATTTATTAGACACAAAATAGCTCCAGTAGCACATCTGAGAGAGTATGTCCATGTATAGCAGGCATCAGTATGACGGTCTATATCGTCGAAGTACAGTCTTGTTCTAATGAAATATGTTGAGGACATGCTCATACATTTTATTTAACAATAAGTCACTCTCGTAATAATCAGCATCCTCTTTCAATCTTGCATAAAATAACTAGCATTGACGCACGGAGGTGTATGCGTAATGTAGTGATGGTACAACATAATGAAGATAGAGGGAAACCCATATACTCTCTGGAGCAGAAATACACAAGCGACTTACACCTTGTGAAACAACACAGTCAAATGCCGGCAGGGCACGCTTTTGCTGGAAGGCACTCGTAGGAAATAAAGAAGTAGAACACTAGACAACAGAAAAACTACAGACATGAGTGGCGTACCCAGGATTTGAACACAAGTCTCGTGGTTTCCCTTCCTTATGTGTTATAAATGTTTATACAATACCAAACCTACCCTCTGTCCTGTTCTTACTGTTCTAAGTCTACTATCATACTGGACACAGTATTAAGGTCTTTGTCTTGTTGGACTGACCAATACTGATATTTAGGGGAACAACAGAAGCGATTGCGTCATTAATAGGCTGAACTGCCCATGGTAAACTTCCGGTGTTATGTATAGAGGTTCGAACTAATGACCTGTCATTGAAACATCCTTTTTGGGGATGCGTAGATGGCAGGGAGGACAGTGTGATTCGCTTGCATAGCTAGGCGGTGTTGTCGCACGGAAGGTCCAGGGTTCAAATCCTGGGTAAGCCACTCATGTATGTTGTTTTTATGTTGTCTAGTGTTCTACTTCTTTATTTCCTACGAGTGCCTTATAACATACCTTTATATTTGTTTCATATTAATTTACACGCTTTTGCTGACCGACTTACAAAGTTCACGTCTGCAGAAATGACCAGCAGATGTACTGACGTCACTTTCTGAAACCAAGACAACGGTCTCCAAACACATCAACAAGGAAGTGACCATCGACATACAATGTTATAAAATTTACACATAACAGACAGGCTAATGAAACTGGAAAGTGGCTCTGAGCAAGCAGTGATAATTTCTTGGGAGAGCCAGAAATCTTTCATTCCTCTATTCATATTTACTTTTCTACAGGTTATTGACCTGCACTGACCTTTCGTTATTTCAGCTCAGATTGATAGTCTTTTAAGAATAATAACGGAAAGTATTTCAACCCGATCTCTCATTGTATAACGAGAAGAAATCAATCCGTAATTACTGATCAAGAAACCACAGAGTAGTCGATGTAACATTTCAAGATAATGCAAGCCAAAACCATGTACAAGTTTGCGTCCAAATTTGATTTAAATATTCTTTTATCATGTCTACACCTTTCGGCATATACAAGAAACAAATATCGAACTGTGTAAATGATAAAGATACGCGATGATAAACACACATCAGCTAGACCAAGATAATCATTACTTATTGTTTCGTTATGTACATCTGTCTACATATTACAATGTGTTTGAAGATGACAGAAGATAATACACCAGGAAACGTTTTCTAGCGCGAAAAAACCCATTTACAATTACTGTTGTTAACATCTACTGTCCAATAGTCCAAATGAAGATGGTTTGGTCATGTCTGCAGAATGGGAGAAGATCGACAGCAACGGCAGGTGTGGGAGACTAAGAGCTAAGAATCCAAACCTCCAGGACGACCCAGAGTCGGTTGGGGGGACAACATTAGACAATCTCTGGACCGAGGACTAGAATGGAATCAGGCCAGGAGGAAGACAACCGAATGGATAGTTTGGCTCTCTCTGTTCCAAACATCTACACCTTACGGTAGAAAAGGGTGGACTAAGTAAGTATGTAAACATCTACCACTGTACGTTTTGTGTGCGTATTGCCAACCCGTGCTGTTTGCTGGAGAGAATCGTGGACATCAGGGTGTGTTTTCGAGTTGTAAGACATCAATATGTTAATCTCGAGTTGTTTACTTTGTCAGCTGTATAGTTCTGGATTAATAGTTTCAGTTTAGGTTCTCGTGTGTTTGCGTGAACCTTGTGTGTGGTCATGTGAGGAAAATTGAAGCGATGATTGACTAGAAGAATGGAAGATTTGAAATCATAAGTGAATGACTTGTCTCTAAGCAATGGGCATGTGGAGAGAAAAGGCGTTTTAAAGAGCGACATGGTCAGGTTGAGAGTTAATGCATGCTTGGTCAAGGATAAATGTATCATCTAGCTCTAGTGGTTGCATGGCGTGTGAAAATTGATACCGACACAGGGGATATGTCGTAAGTTCGCTTCGATGGAATTCTAATTGTGATACGGGGAGTTTCTCTTCATCTTTTCCTTCTTCTTCTTTTTCTTCTTCTTCTCCTCCTTCTCATACTCTTCCTTCTGCTTCTTCTTCGAACTCTTTCAGGCGTCAACTTGAAAAAGTTAAAAATAGTGTTGATCAGTCAGACTGAGGTCGATATGTGCTTTCTCTGTTCTTCATATTTTGGGCACTTTTTGCAACAGCTTAGCTGTCATTTTAATGATGCCACAACTACACTCATTAACAGTTCCTATCTTTAGCTTGTTGAATAGATGGCTACACGGCCAGTGCTTTGTCTAAAGATTAACTGTATAACAACTCAATTGAATCGCTGTCTTTAGAGCATTGCCATAAGTTCATTTAGGTCTGAGTTTTTTTACTCCTTGTGACAAAACTTCTGTACGTGTTCTTTTGGTGGCTCTCTCACACCTTCAGCGACTCCGACAGTATCCCTTCTTTTCTTCATTTTTCTCGTTCTCTCATTCAATTCGATTATTACTTGACATAAATCATGCCTTTTCATTCCTTTTTCTCTCTATGTTGGATTAGTAGGATGAAGTCTCTAATATTCTACTCCACTCCCTACGTATCTGCTTTACACGCAGCATTGTTTACGTTCCGCAAGGTAAATGCGATAATACTAGATAATTATACCGGTTATACGCTTATCTATTCTCTTAGTCTGGCCATCTTTTGAAACGCGTCGGTCCAACATTTGACCCCAGGTGAAAAGCTGGTGGCAATACGGTCTTGTCCGATTGTCATGAAAAGATCCTAAGATTGTCTGTCTGGGTTGCCGACCGTATGTGCATGTTTGTCTAGCAGATTACACAGAGGGTAGATGCGTTCATCCCTTTTTTGTGGGACAATCCCTGGTGATTGTTACATATAATCTGTCTGAGTAGACATCTTGGTGGAAGACAATACGCCAGGCAAACATGGTCACATGTTGTTGTGAGTGGGCGGAAATATTACCGCATGATGCATGATTTGAAAGAGAAAACTAAACAATCATAGTCGATTCAGTTATTATATGTATGAAAGAGAACGTTTGAGCACGTTTTTTTTTAAAACATACATCTATATATACGTAGATATATTTTTATGTATAGAGCCATTTTTTATAAGACGAAATTCGCTGAATTAACTCAGCTGGGGGCTTGAACTGGCCAAAAAAAAACATTGCTTAAATCCTTCACAAAAGACGACGGACAGATATAAGTTAACAAATGTTCAGTGCCAAGCAGCATTGTTCTTGACTTCTGAATTAACTTGTGAACACTACTGTACGGTATAAGCGTCATTACCCTTCTATCTACATCTCTGCCAAGAGTAATCTTGTGCGAAGGTAGACACCGTTGACGACCCATTTAGATACTCCTGAGTTTTTGTCATTGTTGGACCACTACTGCACAACATGGGAGGCAATCCGTGACACTCCTCATTGCTGCAACTACAGATAGCACATCTGTGAAGAAACCGACTTGCCCCTTAGAGCTTTTCTGTGCAATCAGTACTTCTGGTGCAGTTTTTTAAGGCCTCTGCTTCTGCCTGAAGTTATTTGAGAATTTTCCTGTTACCACTGACAACTTCTGCTAAAACTCAGAAAAAGTTTTCCACCTAAGCTCTCTGTTGCACCAGTTGCTGAGCCGTCTGTGAATGATGGGTCCAGGCGAGGCTTGGGTAATGTTGCTCTATGTATTTTATGGTTAGCGCTCGTCTTTCTATTTCGGTCGTTTTATCAATACCATAAAAATTTTCTATTATTGCAGGAATCCGCTGCTATTTTCAAGCAGGAAACCGGTGTGCAGTTCACATTTCTTTGATAGTTAGAATGACATTTATTGGGTCTGCATTCATCTTTGGTTTTGTTAGCTCTAAAAATTTGTTGCTTTGTTTCAGTCTTTCCATTCCTATACCATTTTCTCCCTGGTACATTGTGTGGTCTGTCAATTGCTGAATTTCTCGGCTCGTTGCTAGGCCCTGCTATTTCTTCAATCCTCCATGACCAGGAGGTATGTAATTTATTTCAATTCTTCAAGAGGGGTTGTCTTCATGTATTTCGTTATAATTCTCCTCGTTTTGTGTTCTGTTGACTTTGTCTTTTTTTAAGTGTGACTTAGCTGCTGTTGACTATGATGCAATGCCATATTCTAGGAGTGAGGGGAGTTTAAGAATCTATTGGCTATTTTGGCTACTCGTGAGCTCCTCGTTTGATGCCAGTAATATAGGTGGCGTGAGTTGCGTAGAACGTTATGTGAGTTCTCCAGAATTTATATTTTGAATTGTACTATTATCAGTGTGCCTCATCGTATAATACTTTCATACAATACAAAGTTAAGAGGATTGATAATAGGTGTTGCTGTTCTTTAGGATTACCTAGTAGTGTCCAAAGTAATCAACATTATTTAGACGTACATTTTGTCACGCCCGTTTTTGTCAGCCACTGTTCGTTAACTACTTGAATTATGGTGGTTATCGTGATATTTTTCACGCTGTTTCTGCTACCAAATAAATGTTTGATTAATTATTCAAAACCTGATTTTTCTTAAATAAATTTAAAAAACAAAAAGAAAAAGAAAATCATAGACAGTTTCTGCCTTTAGAAGTCGTGTTTGTAGGGAGACCAATTATGATAGGCCCAATCACCTTGTACTGGTAAAAAAAAAATATTTAAGACGACACAAGGACATGAAATATATGGGCAAACTCAAATTGGAACATTTTATCGTGTTCTCAGACAAGGAGAAGAGTTACGCAAAAGGGTTTGGCATAAGTTTGTGCAGTCTCGGATATTATATGACGTTGCGCAGCCGTTTAACGCCATTATTTTCCTTCATTTTGTCATGTTGTATATTGATTTTTGATTATATCTCTGCAGAAAAGCTTGCGGAATCGAAATCTGTATTTACTTCTCATGCTGTAATAGATAAATATATTCATAGAAGAGTTTATGCACTGCATTACATAGGCTAGTCCACCAATCATTATTCCAATATTAATGTATTTTCCTTGATACGCCAGTGCTGGAACAAAGGAAACTGTTAGGATAACGATGCTAAGGGGAATAAAGCAGACGATAAACAAAATGGAAATCATCACAACCATTGTCGCAGTCTTCTAATTACGGCTGGAAACTCTGTCAACCTGTGCTTTAATGGTAGTCGCCATTCTCCACTTTGTCTTGCTGTGTAGTTTATGTGAAAGTATCGTCGTGGATACAACAATGATCACAAAGTGTGCCAAAGGAATACATAAGTTGTTTATAACAAAATAAATATGTTCCATCTTTTCTCTATCTTCAATGAACACAAGACCAAAAATAGTTTTGTTTCTTACTGGAGAAAACTTCATCTCTACTGTGTTGGCAGTGTACGCTGGTGCAGCACAGCCGACGAAAACAACGAAGATACTGATGATGGTGATAGTCACACGACCTGGAGTAATGATACTTTTTATCCGTACAAATGTGACCGTACGGCCTACTACATCGCTACAACTATTAGAATTATAGTAAATTACTTAAGAATGACTAGTTTATAACTACACCAACAGTTTTACCTTATGGAACGATAACCATCAGATATAGTGATCTTCAGTGACTCCATGTCAGTTCTGGAAGCACTTAAACAGACTCCATATGAAAACACAGTCATTTTTCTTATAGGATGAGCGGTTCACAACTTGATCACAGCCTACTCCATCAGTGTAACCCTACAGTGGATCCCTGGACACAGTGATCTAACTGGAAATGAGACAGCTGATAGACTTGCAAAAGCAGGAGCCTCTAAACAACAAAAGGACAGACCCTGCAGCATGAGAACAGTAAAACAGATTCTCAGAAACAACACAAGGGAAATCTGGCTGAACAGATGGGCGAACGGGCCGACTGGCCGAAATGTCTTTAATGAAATGACCTGCCCAAAAGACAACGACAACATAAACAGACTCAGCAGGAGAAATCAAAGTGTTATATTTCAGTTCCGAACAGGAAACGCCAGAGTCAATAGCCATCTAAACCGTATCAACCCTCAGCACCTACCCATGTGTAGACACTGCTCTCATCACTATGAAACCACCAGACACCTCCTTACGGAGTGTCCATCACTCACAAACGCCAGGAAAAAACTTTTACAGACACCTCTGACAGTCACCAACTCACTATATGGAACGTTAAAACAACTGCAGAAAACCTGCACTTTTTAAAGAATGGCATTGGGCTGCCAAGAGTAGATATGCTCAGCAGCTATGGATATCGACGACAACAACAACGACTAGTTTATAAACAATAGTTAAAAGCTAATGACATCATCAGTCATGGCACACATGAACCCATGATGTCATCAAACCTTGTGTGGGCTCCATACAAGTTAGGCCGGAAGACATTTAGAATAGAGAGAACCTAGAACAATGGTTGGTCATTGTTGCATGACTATCTCCCACTGGTATCAATAAGTCATACTGGACATTAGTTATGTTATGAGTTCTGTTTACTCAATAACGTTTGATTCGGTAGGTGTTGATCACCAAACAGGTAATGCTGTAATCCTATCAGTTATGTTACCTGTAGCAAAGAGACGGCCACCAGTAGTGTTGCATGTTTAAGTTACTAGATATGTTACTGCACTCTTGTTGTAACGTGGTTGTCGTTTGGGTACACACTAACAGCTGGTGAACATTGTAGAAGTAAACATCAGTACAGGAACAACTACTTGATAGGACACAAGGTTTGTTATTGACATATACGCCCACACAGGGCTACTATACATAGGTCATGAAGACCTCACAGTAACACACGATGAAGTCAGGAAACGTTGAAGGACTGTTGACGTTTCAGACAATTTATTATGGACAACAGTAACATACGCTGACATCGAACGATTCACTGTCATGTAATCACATATAAGCACGTAGAATAGCAACAACTCATCATATTCAACATCATGGAGACTTTGCATGTAAACCTTGACTGCAACAAATAAGCCGCGCAATTGGCGCGCTTCATATGACTACTGTTCTTGGTTCCTCATGACCAAGCAGGTCAGGTAGATAGGTCTAGGCTACCACATCCGCCGCACGAATGGCGGACTGTCTCAAAATATCTAACTCAGTCTCTTCTGTATAATATAACTCCTCACCCGGAGTAAGCCACCTTAGCAATAAAGTTCTGGGATCCACATGAGCCGTACAAGCAGCGTGATTTCCAAAAGTGGCCAATATCAGTCTCTCCTATTTAATATTTACGCATTAGGAGAAACCTGCCTTAATGAAGTACTTTACTTCTCTTGACCAGTCAGCTCGTGTAGGTCTAATCTACAAGGAATAAGCCGTATAAGCGGCAAGGTTACTTCAAAGAGATGGCTAACATCAGTCTCCTTTACTCAGTATATCTCCGCATTAGGAAAGAGCCATCTTAATACTGTTCTTGGCAATAATATAAGATTCAAAAGTCTCTTTACCTGTTTGCCGTTTATAAATAACACACAACACATTTCTTCACATCCATGGCTATACAATCCCAAGCCAGAATAATCATAGGGGGAAAATTCATTATCATTTAACACCTAAAAAAGCTCCATTCCCCAGAATTATAGACAGAGACGAGCGCTGACTTCTTGTCAGCTCGGAGACTTTTCATCGACTGCCCGGAAAGCCAGTCTTCAATTCCCCGCGCAAGTTCACTGCGCATGTGTAAGCTCAAAGTAGAGCTAGCCACAGAACAGTCCAGAACTTTTCCGTGAAATCAGAGCAAGACCGCTCCATATAAGGCCATCTGTATGAACGATATCCTAATATAGACATACAGAATAATGGACATCGTCCAGACAAGGGAGATAACCGCTAAATCTCATCATGAACTAAAAAATATACAATCAATGGTTTCCCTTTGACCACAGAATAAACAGTTCATATATTCCTATCTTAACAGTCATACTTACTTAGAAACAATAATTTTAGACAGAGGTTTCGTAGTTAGTTAGGTTAAAGATTATTTTAATAGTCCGCTAGGCCTCAAGACCAATCTTAAGAAGGTTTCCTGTTTCTACTCCAATTATAAATAATTTCATCCGCAAGCCATAACACCGGACTAGTATATAGACTGATGCATCATAATAACCAGTTAGAGCCTGAGACAGTTATCTCAGTGATCAGAGTCAAAACTACATAAGGCGTACTCACTTGAGGTGTGGAGCAACCTGGCGTATCACCTATTGTGAGAACAAAAGCCTTTGACTCCTAGGCTGTGACAAGTACTAACCGTCCAGACACCTACTACTTACCAGGGCCACCAGCAAGCCCCTGCCACGCAATTTATTGTGATTTTATCCACAATAAGTGAGTCTCGAATTAGTTTTTCCAAAGTTTCGAATCGATATTTTCTTTTGATAGGTTTCGACAGAATTCAGACATGCCGTATCACGACTTCTGAATGCAGATTAATTGCTGATGAACACATGAGTGAGTCTCGGGATACAGGAAGAAAGATAAAGGGCTAGATGGTCGGACAGACCTGGGTCCCCAATTCTTTACCCTTTTAAATAAAGTTATGCCCATCTATCTCTCCTACTGATTCTGCTCTTGGGTTAAGCAGAACAAAGAAATAACACCAAGTCTCACCTCCTTCAATAGCAGACTGTCAAATACTTCATGAGTTCTGATACCATGCCAACTAAGCTGATTATGCTTGAAATGATAATTTACTGTACTTTTTTTAAAAATTAAATTAAATTTAAAAAAAAATAATATTTGTTTAATGAACAATACTTAATTTTGATTATGACTGCAAACTATAAACGGACACTGTTATATTACCTTTATAATGTTGCATACCTTCATATTAGTGCTTTAAGTAACATGTTGGAATGAAAGGATATAATATACAAGATAAATGAGAGTGGAAGTGCAGAATGTTAGACGGGCCTGCGAGCCCAATTCTTAACCCTTCGAAAATAAAGTTTGTTCGTTCGTTGGTTCTATAAGTAATAAGCCTTTTGGCATCGAGACTAAAGCTGGCAGTATTGACGCACCAGAAATGTGCTGGAGATGTTTATTTGCCAGCATAGACATCAAATAAACAAAGAAAATTTGATATAAATACTCGGACTTTTCCAATATACTGCTTTTAGAATTGTCCTTGACTTCGTTGGAATTGCTGTTAATAATCAAATCTTTAATCATGGTACTACGAACTATAAACATTTACAAGTACTCCTTACTACCTTGGTATTTCCTTACTTCTGGAAGTAACAGCTTTGGTGTATAACTAGTCATCCACAGAAGTATTCCAAATAAAAAAAGTGTCGTGGTTATATCCCTTAACTTAAGGGAAGTTACAGTATTAGGCACTGTCACATATACCTTATTTGGTACCGGTGACCAGCTCGTAAATGCTTTTTACGATGGATTCACAAACTCAACAGCTTGAACATCAATTATTTTTGTTGCAACAACAAAACCAACAGCTCCAACAACAATTGTCGCAGCAACAAGCAGCGAGTCAAACTCTGTCTGATTCTCCTGAAACTTCTTCTAGCACATTACAGTCGATTGCTAATACTCTCAGCTCAATAACGCAGAGTACCAACTTCCAAAATATGCATTATATTGTCAATCCGTTTCACGGTGATGCTTCTCACTTTCGTCAATGGCGTATTGACATTGACAAGTTTATGTCTTTGGTCCCCTCGGAAACCGATGAGACCGAACGCGAGTTGCATTCCTCTCCGCACGGTCGTTGGCTACATATTTTTTGCGCCGTCGTGCACAGCTTTTTCCTACGGAAATTTTCGCTTCACTGAAAAAAGCACTCGTCGGCCGCTATTCATCAATAACTGACTGTCAGCACGCGTGCACTCTTCTTCGTAGACTACACCAGGTCATACAGGAACCTGTCCATTTTTATGCGGACAGATTGTAAAACTTGGCTGAGAATGCCTTTATTGATTCTTTTTCCACTTCTGCAGATATTGATCGGTACCTTGTTGGTTTCTTCATTGAGTGTTTGACGTCGAACGCACTTAAATTGCAATTGATCCGCAAGAATTCTCAGACAATCTCAGATGCAATACAACATGCCATCATAGAAGACAATTTGAAGAAATGCTTTACCAACCGTCTCAGTCGCGAGCCTCGACTTGAACGCCAATATAATGAAGAACCGATGGACGTATGCCATTGCTGCCGCTCTTGGCAGCAACATTCAAGATCACCACAGCCTTGCACTAATACTTACCAACATCAGTACCAGCCTCGACGCCTTTACCATCCACCAGCGCCACATGTCCATCGAGTGGCTTTTATAATATGTTAGATTTGCGGTCATCCGGGCCACGTCTCGCGCAGCTGTTTTCAGAGGCTTCAATACAGTCCACAGCTTCAACGTAATCCCGTGCCACAACAACAACATTATCATAACAGGCAGCGACAGCCTCGCCACCCTTCATGTCTTCCTACCGCTCCTATGCCTCCCCCCTCCCCAGGTCCTCCAGGTTCCTTTCCACATGACCAGTCCCGTCCTACACCACGAATGAATCATGGAAACCCTTGCGTTGCCCAGTAACTAGGACCATACTGGGCAACCTGAAACCATCCTCACATCGGTCCTTCCGTACTAATAGTTTCCTTTCCTCCCCACCTACGGTGTCTTCCTCCTGTCTTTCTTATGTGTCTCCTCCTTCTGTCACTCCGGATTCTTCATCATGCCTTATCTCCATCAATATGAAAAGCTACAGTGCTCTTGTTGATACTGGATCAACTGTTAGCCTCATCCGTGAACAGTTGTGTCGTCAGATTCTTCGGCACGTACACTTTATTCCTTCATCTACTCCTTTGGCCTCCGTTACTGGCCAACCTTTACGTTCCATTGGAACTGCATTGTTAAGCCTCAAGATTAGTTCTCAATCTGTTGTCCATCCATTTATCATCACAAGAGGCATGTCCCGTAACTTTATTCTTGGTCGTGACTTTCTTCTTCGTCATCACGCCCGAATCTATTTTGACTTGCGACAGATTCAATGGTGAATACATCCCTCTTCATGATGATATTCACATTGCATCCCTTGTCTGCCTCACTGCTCCTGTTACCTTAAAGACTCACTCTTTGACTATCGCCACTGGTCGGGTCAAACGATCTGGCTATGTCTCTTCTGGCAATTCTGTCTTGGTGGAACCATTGCCTGATATTGACGTCATTGATGACCCTTGCATGAATATTGTTGATGGCATTGTTCAGATTTCCACTAAGCGTGATTTTCCCGTCATGCTTTTAAATACTTCTGGGAAGCCCGTGACTATCCAACGTGGTACAGTGATTGCTCACTTAGCATCACATTCCCTGCCTCATCGTGCCTCTGTTCCTCCCTCTACAGTTTGTGATACCCGCCCCTCCACTACTCCTTCCCATTTATTTACTCACCCTCCCAACTCATACCCCACCATCACTGGTGCTGTTACTAACACGCGTGTTTCGTTTAGTAACTACCCTCCTCGGTGCCGTTTACTTTCCTCTCCTACCTTCCCAACCCTCCCTTGTACTTCCAGTAATCGTACTTCTCCTCAGCCTCTTTTCTTGCAACTTTCTCAACTGACTCCTCACAAGCCTGTCGCATTCGTCAGTTCGTCAAGAATAATCATAATATATTTGCTCCCTCAGACATGGAACTGAAGGGGACGAATACTGTAACAATGGAGATCCATATCACGTCTGAAGTGCCTGTCTCACTTAAGCCGTACCACTCTCCACTTAAAAATAGAGAGATCGTGGAAAAATCTATTACGGATATGTTGGTAGCCGGTATCGTTGAGAGATCCAGATCCTCCTGGTTCTCCCCCATTGTGGTAGTCACTAAGAAGGACGGTTCTAATCGCTTCTATTGCGATTATCGGACCTAGAATGCCATCACCAAAGTTATCTCATACCCCTTCCTCGGGTTGATGATATCGTGGCAACCTTTGGCAAATCTAAGTGGTTTACTACCCTAGATGCCCGTTCTGGATTCTGGTGCATTCCGGTGTCACCGGAAGCCAAAGTGAAGTCCTCCTGTTGTACACATACTGGGAGTTATCAGCGGAATGTCATGTCTTTCTTTCTAAATGGCAGCCCTGCTACGTATATGTCCCTCATGGACAATATTGAAGGGCATGCAATCTTACGCCTTGGCTTATTTTGATGACATCTTGATTCACTCTCCAGGAACCCTTGAGGATAATTTACTCCACGTAGAGAATGTTTTTCACCGATTGAGGCACATAATGTTATGCTCAAGGTAAGCAAATGCGCCTTCTTACAGACCGAAGCCATATATCTTGGCTTCATAATCAACCAAGATGGTGTCCGTCCAGATGTTGCTAAAGTGTAGTGAATCCGTGATATCCCTCCTCCTATTTCCGTTCGCCACATTCGTGGTTTCTTGGGCAGTTGTTCATACTATAGAAAGCACATATACAATTTCTCTCGAGCTGCTGAGCATCTTATTGCTCTGACTAAAACGTATGCTCGATTCCGATAGACTGACGCATGCCAAGATGTTTTCAATTATCTTAAGTCTTCACTTACTAAGATTCCTCGTTTGGCATATCCAGACATTAGACGTCCAATGATTTTGTGCACGGACGCTTCTGTTCCGGCCGTTGGTGCTTGCCTTGACTACTCCCACGTTTCGGACTCTCCTCCGATTATGCCGACATCCCACACGAGATGCCTATTGCGTTCCTCTCTTACGCACTCAGTCGGTCTCAACAACGATGGACCGTTACTGAGAAAGAAGCTTTTGCTATCCACTATGCATTGCAAAATTTAGACTTCTATCTACGTGGTACAAAGGTTTTTATCCGTACCGACCACAAGCTTTTGGTCACTTGGCTATACAAGACGTCTGAGCAACCCCGTAAGCTACAAACCTGGGCTCTGAATTTATAGTGTTATAATGCTACCTTTGAACATATCACAGGAAAACATAACACTGTAGCTCACCTTCTGTTTCGGATTCCGTATGATACTTGCACGGATCCCTCCTATTCTTCTAGACCAGATCCTAAGGCGTCATCAGACTTTGATGATAACGCCAAAGAAATACTTGTAATTAATGCTAGCTCTCCTCCTCCTGTAATTTCTACTCATGACTCTCATTCTAGCTCTCCTGATGAGCTCCTCTTTATTTCTTTCACTGCGAAGAAACAACTTCGAGTTCCTGCACTCCTGCAGATTCGCTCTCAGTTTCAGCGTGACCCCAAATCCGTTTTCACTTCACTATTCAGTCCTCTGATAACTTTTTTTACTGGATTAACCCTAAACGTCAAAATAAACTCCTCATCTGTCTTCCTAAGCATCTTATCCCTCGTGTTCTCCATGACTTCCATGATTCTAATGGCCACATGGGGCGAGATAAAACACAAAACATTATTTCTAAACTATATTACTGGTCCTCTCTGTATAAGGACGTTGTCGAGTATGTTGATTCTTGTAGAACTTGCAAGCAGCGCATCATGCGACCTGATAATCATCCTTCTAAAGGCCTCAGTCGAATGGTCGCAACGGAGCATGTCTTTATGACATCCTCAAAATTCACAGCTGATAATCTGCAGCATTGGGATTTTTATTCACCCCATCTTGAGGCTCTGCGTGTCAATGTGAATGATGCAACTAGTTTTTCGCCATTCTTCCTCTTGTATGGCAGGGAACCACATCTACCTTTGGATAATCTCCTTACTCCTCAACGGAGATGTATGGATGATAATCCCATTGAGATTTTCCTGCGACAAAAACGTTCCGCCCACCAGCAAATTCACCATAATGGTCTCAAGGAGTTTAAGAAGCGACAGCGTTTGCTTGAAAAGGGTACTCGTTTCCCATCATTCCATGTTTGTGGCTTATTCTGATTTAAGAAGAATGTCCATAGCGATAAATTAAATCATCGCTGGCTTTCAGGGTACAAGATAGTGGAACAGACATAACCAGTTACCTTCGTGATATGGAATGAAGAGCGACACCACGAAACCAAAGCTCATGCTACCCAATTGCGACTATATGAGCAACGCCCCTACAATGTACCTCCTCATGGTCTTCAGTTTAGCAGCCCCGTGCGAAAGGTTACCCTCCAGTATAACTCTTCCTCCTCTTCTTCTCCCTCCATGTCCTAACTTTCATTTTGTTCTCCTTCAGACAACATCAGATCTGCCTCCGTCTCCTTTATCCCTCCCCTGCTCCACTTACACCTGATCAGCCCCATGATTACGACGCTTCCTCATCCGACTCTGATATTGCTCCCAGTGATGATGTTTTACACAAACTTCGGACTAGAGTAGTCCGTCGAGCTGCTGTTCTTTCAGCCTCCTCGGTGCCTTCTCCTTCTTCTCCCTCATATATGGCTAATCGTGCAAGACGTTATCGTTCCTGTTCCACCTCTGAGGATCCTATCCCTCCTCCTGAGCTGCACTGACGTATCCACTCCCGTGATGCTCGCTTGGCTGAGTTACCCTCCATTCCTCCGGGCCGCTCTCATGCTTATCCTCAGCATGGTGTTATTATGTCTCACATTACAGCCACAGCTCCTGTCCATACTTCTCTTCCTCTCTCTGTTCACATCTCTTCTGACCCCGCTCTTCCTCCCTCTGGTTATCTTCCTCGCCTCCCTCCGACCATGATACAGCCCCTGAGTCCGACTCTTCGGATGTTGAACCTGCTCTTCCAACCTCTGATTGTTTTCTTCCCCCTCCCTCCGATCTTGATTCTCTCCCCAATTCTGCTTCTTCTGATATTGAACCAGATGTTCCTCCTCGCCCAGCTCGTTTTGCCTCTAAACGTCGTCATTCGACCTCATGCGATTCTGCTCCATTCCTAAGTACCTTCTCCAGCAAGCCGCTCATGTGCGTACCCGTTTTCGTCACTCCCGTGGTTCTGTTTATTCTCCTCACCGTAGTCCCTCCCATCCGTTTCCCCCCCCCCCCAGTCACACCTCCGTCCCGTAGATTACGTACTCCCCTCCATTGTCCCCCCTACCAGTCCACAGTCTCCGCTCCGACCCTCCCGTTATGTTCCGACTACTCCCGTAGTCCATGCCATTGTTCCTTCCTCCCAACCTATACAGTACGATCCTCGCCTGTCATCCCAAGCCGTTGAAAGATTGGAAGCAATGAACATTTTCGCAAAGATGTTTCCGATTTGAACTTTACTTTTCCTCCAGATGCCGACTCCTGTCATGTTGCCATTTTCTGCCCTGATGTCATTTTCTAGCACGATGTAGACCTTGTTTCTCGTGTCTTCCGAAGCAGTTTTCTTAAACGAACTCCTACTGCTGAATTGATTGATCCTGATGCTACCTAGAAGACCGATCGTTATGCATCCTTGTACACCTCTGATGCAGACTTTACGCACTTTTCCAGTTCTGCTATGATGTCCAATAATCGTTATTTATAGAGGGATGTCACTCTTTTTGTCCCCGAGGCAAACGTTGCCGACTTTGCCAGTACATGGCTTGTTACCCTCGCGACCTCCTTTCGATCACTGCTGATGGAGGTCCACCAACTCAGAAAATCTCAGCAGTCCTGTAGTTTAATTATTAATGATATCTTACATTCCCCTATTATTAAATCTGATACATCATCTGTCCATCTTTTCTTCACTTTCCTCAGCGATATCATTACCTTACAACAGTCCGTTACTGAATTTTCTCAAGCTTTTGTTCATCTTCGCTCTATTCCGAGTATACGTAGATCTATCCTTATATTCGTTGGAGATGCCTTGATATTTTTGTTCAGCACTTCCACGGATGTATATTATGACTCTCTTATCACTACTGTTCATACTCGTTTCTCTAACCAAGCTACTGTTCAGCATGTCATTGCGCCTAGCCTTACTATCGTCACCAACACTTACTCTGCCCTCCGTTCTCTTCATCGCTCTGATCCTGACCCTGAGGACCCCATTGAACTCTCTGAGCTTCCTCCCTCTTCCTCCCCTTAGACCCCAACCATTTGACATGTGTTCCCATAGTTGATATATTTTCCCTTTCACACGCGTTAGCGTCATTATGTCACATTATTTTTGACTGATCTAATATTTGACCATCTTTTGTGCCCCTATAATTTTTTGGCCACACTTTTAACGTAAGATTTTGCCAGAATGTTTGTGTTTAGTTCGTTCTGTTGTATCAAATAAATGTTTTTAACTAATGTACATCTTCACCCGCCACTAATGTTGGCATCATTCACGACTTATTATGATGATGACTCCATCTTGCATTATGATTGATTGCATTTCTGGTTATTGTTACACATGTGATTTAACTATTTGCCCATTTATCCATTGTGTACCATAGTCCGTTGATTACCATGTTTCCATTCCATACATTATTTCCGGTTATTGTTATACCGGCACAGTCATTTTTTATTATGAGACTTACCCATTTTTCCCATACTTTACCACCACGTTTTGTGGTTCCATTTTCATTTGTTCCATTAATTTTTTCAACACTCACTTCAGTTAAAGTGTAGGGTGACGACCATTTTGTACACCCGCCATTTTTTTCCAGTTTTCCTTTGCTACGTTAATTCGCTCTCATGTTATGTCATGTTTTATAATTCGAATATGTTTGAGAGGTATTGATGATTATCAACCCATAGAAGCGGTTTACTAGTTCGTTGATGATTGTTAATTCACTGTTCTTTTTTGCCCATTTTTCCCCAATTATTAGTGTTGGCTGTTCCTACCATGTCTTCCCCTGTCCTTCCATGTGTCCCTAGACTATGTTGTGTCTATCAGTCCCTACCCCTTCATGTTTACTAATTGAAATTTTAGTGGTATTATTTCATCCATCATTCCCATCTATTGATTACTGTATTCCTTCCGACAAGATTTCTGGTGGGATACACGAACCCCAATATTGTTAGAATTAATTATCTTTTTTTATGAACTAAAGTGTCTCCCTACGGGATACACTTTGGTGGCCCCCAACGTATGTGACCGTATTTCTTACTACATCGCTACAACTATTAGAATTATAGTAAAGTACTTAAGAATGACTAGTTAGTAAAAATAAACATTTGTCAAAAACTAATGACATCATCAGTCATGGCACACATGAACCCATGATGTCATCAAACCTTGTGTGGGCTCCATACAAGTTAGGCCGGAAGACATTTAGAATAGAGATAACCTAGAACAATGGTTGGTCATACTTACTTAGTAACAGTAATTTTAGACTAGAGGTTTCGTAGTTAGTTGGGTTAAAGATTATTTTAATAGTCAGCTAGGCCCAAGGCAAATCATAAGAAGGTTTCCGGTCTCTACTCCAATTATAAATAATTTTATCCGGCAAGCCATAGCACCGGACTAGTATATAGACTGATGCATCATAATAACCAGTTAGAGCCTGATACAGTTATCTCAGTGAAAACTACATAAGGCGTACTCACTTGAGGTGTGGAGCAACCTGGCGCATCCCCAATTGTGAGAACAAAAACCTTTGACTCCAACGTTTGTGACAAGTACATAACCGTCCAGGGCCACCAGCGAACCCCTGCCACGTATTTTATTGTGGTTTTATTGACAGCAAGTGAGTCTCGAATGATTTTTTTTCCAAAGTTTCTAATCGATATTTTATTTTGATAGGTTTCGACAGAATTCAGAAATGCCTTATCACGACTTCTATAAGTAATAAGCCTTTCGACATCGAGGCTAAAACTGGCAGTATTGCACCACCAGAAATATGCTGGAAATGTTTATTTGCCAGCAAAGAATTCATGAAAATTAAGAAAATTAAATACAAATACTTGAACTTTTGCAATATTATGCTTCGTAATTAAATTTTCTTTGATTTTGATGAATATGCTGTTGATAATCAAACCTTTAATTGTGATACAACCGCTTATAAATATTTACAAGTATTCTTTAATTCATGGGTTTTTCCTTACTTTGAATTGTAAAACCTCTTGTGTATCACTAGTCATTTACAGAAGAATTTTAAATAAAGAAAAGTCTTTGTTATACCCCTTATATCAAGGGAAGTAACTATATTAGCGCTTGATGCTTTCAAAGTAACGAAATAATCAGAATTTGTATTATGCAACGGTAATAGTCTGTTAAGTAGCAGAATTAAAAAAGCGTGCGAAAAAAATGAAGTAGGCATTAGAACATCTATCAAATTGCAGAGCAGTAATACATTTCTATAGCTTACAATACAAGCGTTACCGTTCATTTCTACGCAAGCACCCAATAATGACAGTCTGTAGCTTTTTGGTTGTTGTCTTTGTTGTTCTCCATGTCTCAGAGCCATACAATAGGACTGACTTCACATTTGAGTTGAAATATTCTTATTTTCGTGTTGGATCCGATTTCCCTTGATCTCCATATATTTCCCAATGCAATGAAAGCTCCTCTTGCCTTTTGTATTCTTATTTTGATATCGCTGTCTGTGTCTCCAACTTTGTCTATATTACTGCCAAGATATGTGTACGATTCTACATCTTGTATTGGTGTTTCTTCAAGTTCAACCCTGTTATCATTACCTGCATTTATTCTCATTATTTTTGTCTTTTCCCTGTGTATTTTCAGACCCAATTGCTGTGACCTCTCATCGAGTGTTTTCAATTTGTCCTGCATCTCATTACGGTTATGGGACAGAAGAGCCAAGTCATCAGCAAAATCCAGATCATCCAACTGCTTAGTCAGAGTCCACTGGATTCCATTTCTGTTGTGTGTTGTCGATGATCTCATAACCCAGTCTATTGCTAGTAAGAAACGAAATGGAGACAAGAGGCATCCCTGTCACACTCCTGTTCTTATCTCAAACGGTTCTCTGTAAGCTGTCCTTCGTGAAGAACTCTGCATGTCATGTCTTCATATATTTTCTTGATTAAATTAATGATTTTCAGGGGAACTCCATAATGCCTCATCAATTTCCAAAGTGATTCTCTGTCTACACTGTCAAATGCCTTTTCGTAGTCCACAAATCCGATGTATAGTGGTGAAATCCTTTCCATACTTTTTTCAACTATTATTCTCAAAGTGGCTTTCTGGTCTGTACATGATCTGTTTTGTCGAAAACCTGCTTGTTCATCTCTCAGTTTCTTGTCTTTGGACTCTTTTAATCTTTCAAGGATAATCCTGTTTAATACTTATCCTGGCACTGATAGTAACATTATTCCTCCATAATTTGTGCACTCTTGTAAATTTCCCTTCTTAGGCAACTTAACCAGATATCCTTCCTTCCATTCTGCTGGTATCTCTTCCTTTTCCCAGACTTTACCAAGTAATTTATATAACATCTCTGTAGCCGTGTCTATATCTGCTTTGATGGCCTCTGTTGGAATGCCATCAAATCCAGCTGCTTTTCTATCTCTTAAAAGCTTTATGGCTTTCTTCATTTCTTCCTTCGTTGGTCTTTCACCGTTAATTTGTAGCTCTTCTTCTGCTGGCTGGATGTCCGGGGGGTTTTGTGGAGCTGGTCTATTGAGAAGGTCACCAAAATATTCTGTCCACCTCTTCATTTGCTCCTGTATATTGCTGTGCAGTTTCCCATTCTTGTCTTTTATGAGGCAACTTGTTTGCTTGTATTTCCCTGTTAGCTTCTTTGTGCTGCTATACAGTTCTCTCATATGTCCTTAGGCTGCAGCATCTTCTGCCTCTCTTGCCAACTCCTCAATATATTTCCTCTTGTCTCTTTTGATACTTCTTTTTACTTCTTTGTTTGCTTCTGTGTACACTTCTTGAGACTTGGCTTTGGAACTTCTGGTTTTGGTTGTGTTTAAATCTGCTTTCTTATTTTTTCTGTCTTTTATCTTCTTGATGGTTTCTGTTGTTATCCATGCTTTTTGTTGTCTTTCCCTTTTCCCCAGTATTTCTTCACATGTCTCATTCCTACAGTTTTAACCTGCTGCCAATAGTCTTCTGTATTCTCTACATCTTCCAGCTGTTGGAGCACTTGGAATTTGTTGGATACTGTGACCGCAAATTTGTCTCTTGTTTCTTGATGTCTTAGATGTCCTACATCAAAATTGGTGTCTTTAATTTTGCCTTGTTGCATATATACCTATCTTTGCATTCATGTCACCCATAAAAATTGTGATGTCTCTTCTTTTTACTTTATCCATAATTTCCTGTAGTCTAGTATAAAACGCTTCTTTCACCAACTCTTCTTTGTCATTAGCTGGTGCATAACACTGGATGACGTTTACATGTATTTTCTTTTTAGCTGTTTTAAAAGTGGCTGTTATTATTATATGTTCAACAGCTTCCCATTCAATGAGTGCTTTCTGTGCTTCTTTAGATAACATAAGAGCTACCCCTTAACTGTGGTGTGAACTTTCGTCTTCATGTCCTGAGGACAGCACCAATTCACCTGTGATGAGTTTCTTCCTGTCTACCCCCTTCCACTTTGTTTCACACATTCCCAGAACCTCGATTTTATATTCCCTCATATCTGCTGCTACTTGTGCCACTTTCCCTTGTTCGTTTAATGTCCGAACATTCCAGGTGCCAAATCTGGAAGTTGTCCTAGAAGAAAGAAGGTTAGTCGGCAACACAGACTCCTTTCGGCTTTTTCTGTGTTGCATCATACACCTCCTTGCGAGAGGACCTTCCCCTGTCTTGGATTGCTGTTTTTTTTTTTTTTTCCTTATGTGACTTGTAAATATTTGTTGAAGTTTTTTGAAGTTTTTTGTGGTTTAGATTGTTTACAGAATGGGGTAACCAGCCCAATGCCCGACCCTCCTTAGTCGCTTTCTACGAATTGCGTGGAAGGGAACAGTGTTACTATTCTTTGCTCCCCTTTCGGGCCCCGGTAACACACGGGTGAAATAGTTATTCATAGGTTGACAGAAATCTCGTGGGTGGTTGCGAGATGACTTCTAAAAATACGAAACGTTCATGGACATCTTAAACATACAAATATATAACTAAGTGAATGTTTGAAGAAAACGTTTTCTAAATCAAGAAAGTACACCTATCATTCTTCTACAGACACGAATAAACTGCAAGGACATTCTAACCTTTAAAGGTGCGGTAATACACAAACATCTCTCTATAGTAATCACGGCGGTGATACAACTGCTCACTCTGTTGAAAGTAAAATGCGGCATTACTGTCGTCAGATATGCGACTTCCATGGGATCGAAAGACAAATCTGCTGCTATGACTGCAGGGGTCACACAGATGCATGTCCAAACCATTGTTGTAAGACTACCTAGATCAGAGACTGATAAACCTAAAAAGAACGAATATCACCTCGCTCAAGTTAATGTGAATAAATAAAAAGAATCGATTTTGTACTCATGACTAACATTCGAGAAGATAATACATAAAATCAGACAGGGTCATTATCATCAACAGTATCTAATAAATAATCGTTATTCTGTCCTCGTTAACATTTCACACCAATAAATCTTATCGTAAATTTATATTTAGAAAACTTTGTTAGCTCCATCCCTGAGGCTCTTATGGCATTCTCTTGCACTCTACCATTCTTTAGGTTGTTAATTTATTTGGTCACCTCTTCACTGGTGTCAATCATTTTTTTAATTTTTTTTTTTAATGAAATAAGTACATTTCGGACTTACTTGAGTTTTTTTAAGTTTTTGTTTTTGAGAATTTAAGTCGGCTTATCCAACACTTAGGTACTGTATACCTTGTTCAACCTAATGTTCTGTTATATTTATGGATGTATTGTAACTTTGTATTACATTTTATGTAATATTTACATCATAATGAGTCTAAGACATGATAAATTTGACACTAAAGGTTTAGTGAAGCTGACATGGAATGGAAATGAATGAAACCACCAGGAAAATTAGTGACGTCATCAGGATATGCAGAATGTAGAGCACAATATTATTATTTCCTGTCAGGTATTGACGCACCAAATGTAAATTAAGTATTTGATAAAAAATAAACTGTAACTTGTCACAGTCAGAAGTGAGGAAGTTGAGTGTTAAAGACTTCAGTATGCTAGATCTGAGCTTTATGAAGTCAAGTTACCAGTTCCCACCAGTTTTTATATATATATATATATATATATTATATATATATATATATATATATATATATATATATATATATATATATATATATATATATATATATATATATATATATATATATATATATATATATATATATATATATATATAGTACTTTAAAAAAAATGGCAGTCATATTGCTCAGCTAAATAAGCTGAAATCTAATTAAATATGTATGTTCTGCCCCAAATTTGCACTCCACTGAAGTGAGCAAACACTACCAAAAGTAAAAAAAAAAAATAGCGTAGAGTAACGTCCCTTGATAATAGAGCAGACGACAATTTCTAATGCTAGTGGCAGAAAATGGATACAAAGTCAAAGTGTATGTTAATTTCACAGCTTTGGAATGAAGGAAATCAAACATGTTCTAACATTTCTAAAACCTTGAACATTCCTGAGCGGACTGTCTACAGAGTTGTGAGTAAATTAAAAGCAGGTAATGGAATCGAGCGAAAAGAAGGTAGTGGGAGGCCAAGAATTTTGGACACAAAGGACCATCGGCGTCTCGCCCAAATCGTTCGGGCTGGGCCAATGAAGAGTGTAGAAAACATACGGCAGCGCATGATCGAGTTGGGAAGCCCAGAGGTATCTAATGCTACTGTCAACCGGGAGCTACATAGGATGAATTACACAAAAAAGCGGGTAATTTCGTCACCATTGCTCACAGAGACTCACAAACAGATGCGCTTGAACTGGTGCCACGAACACCAAAATTTGTCATGGGACAATGTGATTTTTTCAGATGAATGTTCTGTTTGGTCTTATCCTGCTCAAATAAATATTTGGACGAAAGGCTCTGTAACGCCTGTGTACCAGCGACCGAAACATACCTAGAAATTCCATCTTTGGGGAGGGGTGTCAGCAAGAGGTGTCACCCCACTGTGTGTTTTCACAGGAATTCTCACGAAAGAAAGGTACATCGACATACTAGAGGGACACCTTCTGCCATTTATGCAGGTCATGTACCCCGATGGGTGCACATTTCAACATGACAATGACCCAAATCATACAGCTCATACCACCAAAGCATGGCTGCAAGAGAAGAATGTGATAGTGCTGAAGTGGCCCAGCAACAGTCCCGATCTAAACCCAATTGAAAACGTTTGGGCACTACTCAAGAATCATTTAAAAAAGAGTGGACTCAGAGACGTTGAACAACTGAAGAAGGTAGCTGTAAAATACTGGGACAGTCTGACTCACAATTACCTACAAACATTTGTGGGAAGTATGCCTCGCCGCATCCAGGCTTGCCTTGCTGGAGAAGGCAACATTATACTGTACTGAAGCCAGTGTTAATAGATAGGGGAGATACCAATCTTCCTCTGGACATACCGTTTGTATTATTATTTGCTTCTATGAGTGTGCTGCGTTGCGAAAATATGACTGCCTTTTTTTTTTTGCAAAGTACTGTATATATATATATATATATATATATATATATATATATATATATATATATATATATATATATATATATATATATATATATATATATATATATATATATATATATATATATATATATATATATATATATATATATATATATATATATATAATATATATATATATATATATATATATGTCCCGAGATGAAATATAACAGACTTAAAAATAGAAGCTATAAGCACACAAAATAAGTTACAGAACATTATTGATTGGAGATTACAATGCCCACCACAATGCATAGGGTAACAACAGTAATAATCCAGCAGGAAACAGACGGACTATAATGAAAGAGCTGACCTAATCATACTAAATGATGACTCTATCACAAGGATTACATCATGCATCAGTGGAGAAGATACAGCAGTAGAAATATGTATTATTGCACCAAACCTAGCCTATGCTATGCGATATATTGAGTGACTCCAGCTGAAACCACAAACCACAAATACAGACTCAGTCCAAGAAGCTCCAGACCTATATTCAATTTCAAAAAAAGGCAAACTGGGAGTGTTTTCAATTAGAGCTTAGTAAACTGAGCATACAATACATTGTCTAACAGTGTAGATATATTTCCAGAAAGATTAACAAATGAAATTTGTTAAATAGTACATTGGTGGACAGAAAGATGTCCAGAACGCCTGAAATTGGGGAAAAGGGCCCTGATAAACTATAGAAACTCCAGAACTGAAGAAAATTACATAAACTATAAAAATAAAATAAGAAATGAAACAATTAACAATATTAAGAGCTGAAGTAAAGAATTGGAGAACATTTCGTCAAACATTAAATCATAGGACACAAATAACTGAAGTTTGGAGAAAATAAATTAAAGGCAATTAAAGGAGGAAACAACAAGACATTTATAATCGCAACCATTAAAAATCCAGAGCGAGCTGAAACAGATAGCAAATAGGCTAAAATGCAAGCTAAATACTTTATCAGGTTAATTCAAAAGACAGACTAAATAAGGCAGAGCTCAATAGGCGAAAAACCCTATTACAGAAATTAAAAAAAAAAAATGAAAATGCGTACAGTAGACAGGGCGCTAATTATTTAAATGCAGATACTACAGCAGATGAAAGAGCATTAATAAAAGGAAATACCCAAAAATGTACCACACACCACTCTAAAGGTGATAGCATCTCTCTACAACAAAGTCTGGCACACGGAAAACATGCCACGCGCATGGAAGACAGCAGTAGTCATCCCCATACTAAAGTCAGATAAGGAACCACATGGTGTCAGATCATACAACCGATGTCGCTAACATTACGTCCAGGAAGAATTTAAGAAACAATAGTTAACAACAGAATAAAATTTCACCTAGAAAAATACAGCTTGAACAGCCCAACTGAAGACGGGCTTAAAAACTGAATGAAAAAACGGTAGCAATATTGCTAGATGTAGCATATGATGAGTATTGGAGGGAAGGTTCACTACATAAGATCAGGAAATTAGGTATAGCAGGTAGAACATAAAACTATCTAGAAAACTTCCTGCAGGATAGATATTTCCATTACAAATAAACAATGAAAGATCCGTTGCGCGTGAACATAAAATGGAATAGCAAAGGGGTCAGTAATAACTTCATCATTATTTACGATTATTGTCAACAGCGTAGCACAATAGGCTAATCACCTGTTTGTCAGACATTTTGATTGCATGTTTTGCCCAGGAGCCTTGTGCTCTTTGGGTCACCTCTACATCCTGTTTACGGGGTAGAAGAGGTTCCGATTATGAATGAAATGAAATGTCAACAACGTAGGAGACGAGTTTAATTACCTAAAAAAACAACTTATCTCAGTTTGCAGACGATATTGCGAAATGGAGAACTGCACGACATATTCCATTCCTTAATAAAACAAAACAAAAACAAATAGATAAGGTATCTGGGTGGATGCAAACGTGAGGGTTTCATAAAAATGTTTTTTTTTCAAATAGGTATGGTCTTCAGTAGAGGGCGCGTAAAAAAAGATAATATAATTGACATTAACATTAAATAAGCAAAACGTATGCACAGCAAAAAGGGCTTGATGTCTGGGTATGACACTAGACCAGCAACTAAACTAGAACAAGCACATAGAACTATTAGTAGAAAACCCTAGGGGGCTTATTAACATGCTAAAATATATAAAAGGAAGTGGCTGTGGATCCTGCAATAAGACAATGATTACCTTCTATAAATCATTTATTAGTGACAAACTAGACAACGCCGGTGTTGTCTATGCATCAGCCGCTCCTAGCAATAAGAAAATGTTAGACTTAGTCTAAAACCAGGCACTCTTAATACTAGCAGGTACTTCAAATGGAACATTAGGAAGAGAAGTAGCACTAGGATATTTACACCTACGAAAAAAAGATCTGATTTTCAGCTATGGGCAAAATATTCAACCAACCCAGAGCTCATAACATTTGATAAAGGTAGATAGATCACATTCCATTAGACTATAATAGATACACGTCCGGGTGGAAAACAATGCCAGAAAAAGAATATCATTCAAACCTATTTAACATGATAAACAGTATTGCTCAGTTTAAAGCAAAGATCCCACATTGGGAACTGTCATGAGGGCGAATAAAGTTTGCATTCCGATCCTTTACACCTATTGTCTAGGTCAGCCAACTTTCTTCATATCACAAGGGAGAGAAACAGTTTTCAAGGGAGATTAGTTCATAACACGAAGGCCCGCTCGACGATAATGAACACATACTGCCAGTTAAATATATAATTGAAGCGACAAAAAGGGGGGATATGTTAGCTCAAGAAAGGTATCGTGTAAATTTCGTTGGACATTTCCCACGGAAAGGGGAACGAAGTGTTTGGTTAACGATGGTCTAGTGAATGACAAGAATAGATGAGTGAGACTGGTAGGCGGTACTAAAATAAATATGCAAAGGGAAACGTAATCAAAGATTAGAGACACTCCAGCGAAATTATAGCCGAACAGGGAAACAACTCCCGCCATAGCTGTGACGATATTTTGGTTTTTTGGCTGTGTCCTTGTATTCCTCTTCTTTATTTTTCTTGTTCTTCATTAATTTCTTCATTTTACACCAATAAACCTGTGGCCTATCACGCCCCAATCATCGGTTGACCTCTCTTCATATTGTAATAGTGTTATTTCACGGCTCATTGACCACCCTTAAGGATTAATTGTAAACGCATAAATTGTTGAACCAAATTTAACTTCACACGGTCAGCTGGAAAATGATTGTGGCCTTTTCACATAACTACTTCTGCCCAACCCAGACGTAGAGATTAAACTCATGCTGTGGTGACTGCTTAGCGCGACAATACCGAGTCAGACTACAAAGGAAGACCATATTGTTTGTCTGAAAATAAAACGTCTGTGGTCAGTGATATGTCGCCAGTTTATCTGTCTGGTGACTGAAATCAGGACAGGTGAGAATTGCATAAGCATTTCCGCCCCGAGTTTGGTAATGATAATTACACAAAGCCAGTATGGGGACACAGATTAGCGATGGGAAGATTTGAGGGATAAGTCTGCAGATGGGTTCGCCAGTGTGTATAAGAATAAATGGAAAGAACATATCCATATATGGTTATGTTTTTATTGTATGACATGATATAATATCTTACATTATGAGGGTGAAAGTAATATTTACAACACCTACACACTACGTTCTAACTCAGGATTGGATCAATAGAGAGCAGGAAATAATCAATCGTGTCGATTGAAAATTTTGTCGGAAAACGTCATGTGGTGGCTTGGAGGAAAAATTAAATATAATCTAGCAAATTCGGAGGAAGAAACAGACTGCATTGCTAAATGTCAAAGTAGCAACTCATGAGAGAGAGCCTGAAGAGAATAGGAATTAAAGTTCGCACGGAAAGACCAGACATAGTATTGGGGCATATTCGAAACTCAAGAAGAACACCTGACATTCTAAATACAAAGACTGGAGACCTAGGAATCGGTGCACCCGTCATAAGAGGGATATTAAAATTACCCCATACCAATTGTTCGAGGCACCTAAGGAAATTGCAATGTCTATTCTAAATTAAAACAGTGACAGGAGATTGTATTTCCCAAATTGGGGTAAGTTGTAACTGTGGTGAAGTGGGATGTTATAAATATTTATAGGGGACTTACTGTACTGACTGAGATCAGCTGTGAAGGTATCTATATCTAATAAGAGTAGTGTATTATAGATAACCTTACTTGCTGCCACATATATATATATATCTCAGTCAGAATTATTCTGGAATAGTGTGATGACTACGTTGTATGTCTAGGGTATGTGTATGATGAAATGTAAGTCATAACAACAACAGACAGATAAACAATTTAATTTATTCCACCACACTTGACAACACTGTGACACTCACATACATAAAACACTCTACAAGGATATCTTAAAGGAGTCACTGATAACTTTTCAAATAACAATATGTATTCAGTGCTGTCATGAATGTATATGTGTCCTGATTCAAATACAAAGGGAACCAGGAATCACAATCAATTTCAATTACAAGTTATATGTACAAAATTTATCAATATGAATATTGTAGTGACATATATTATTAAAAGTATCCTATGTGTGTCAGTTGTGTAGTAGTAATATGAGGTAATACTGGTTTTGTTTTGTTCAAGCTCTGTTGGTATTTGTCATCATGACTTCAATAGTTTGTCTTTATTGGAACTAGTATTGGAGATGTTCTCAGTTCCTGATATTAAAACAATTTACTTCCCCTCTTAAGTTTATGTTACAATGTTATTTTAAGATGGGGTACATAATTTTGAGCTCAGCTGGCCACATCAGCTTATCTTGCGTGATGGCGGCAGGAAAGGACTCCTCTGCTCGATTTCTCCCCTGTGCTCTGGAGACACCTCACTGATAGCTAAATGGACCAAGGAGTATGCTGTCCGACTCTGGATTCAGCAAAGCTCTGACCAGGTGCTGCTCAATACCATCAAGACCACGGTCCATGAAAACAAGAAGGATGTACCTTCTACTTCATAACTAATTTATACTCTCTTTTTACACTGAGCACAATACATCACAAACATTGAGTTCAGAGCGTTAGGCCAACTGTCAGCTTCATCTGAAATACTTTATACCAGTATTAACCTCCTTAATGGTTACTACGCCTCTGCACTTCCAGCATTATTTCTTTCTAGTCAATCATCTAGGTGTCAGTGTACTGTTTGGCCATTCCATGCCGTTTTACTTTCCTCCGACACCTTCTGTTCAGGCTGGAGCATTATAGGCTTTACATCATGTTTGCTACTGAACTACACATATATACAGGCATAAATTAACAATTCACATTCAATTTTCATTAAAAGATACTGAATGTTTCAAGCTTACCACAATTCATAGAATAAACACAGATACGTTGACTAGCAATGAATTCTGGCACAAATTCCCATCTGCTTATGTTCCAGGCTTTTATTTAGCAAAAATATGAGCTGGCTTCAACGCACTGTTGCTTTATCAAGCTTATTTGAACTAGTGGTCTCGAACTAACGCTCCTAAGTGAGTATATCAGCGAGTCTGGCCAATGGAGCCACGTTTCGACAAGTGTTTGAAAAAATTTTAACTTCCTACGTCTCCCCTAACAACCAAGGATAGCATTTATAGCCCGACCAATCGTGTTTAGCCTTACATATCATTCCAGCCAATCAGTTCAAATGTAACTTGTGGCCCATTTCCCGTACAATGGTGGTGTAAAAAAATCTACCACTGAGCGATTCTGATTTTGGGTGTTGTCTGACAGCACCATCATTTTATTTTGGCTATAACTTGTTAATTCCTAGACTATTTGCATAACGTTGTACATATTCTTTGTCAGCAAACCCTAAGGAACCCAAATATATATATTTAATAGAGCTAAAATGCTGCGTTCAAAATATGTAATTCCTTCTACCTCCTGTTTCGAAGATGTGCTGTCTGGGTACTGTAATGTTTTCAAACGTAAACCCATCTATTGTCATCTTTCTAATAAGAGTTTTTCAGGATTTAAAAACCTAACTCTGGGAAGGTTAGTGTTTTTATCACTGTCCGTCCGAAAAAAGTTAGTGCAAGTGGCCTCACACGCGTGATAGTAGTAATTGTATATCGCGCGACGCGTGTTCAGTGTTGCACGAGTTCGGCTTTATGCCTCTCCCTTCTCTCTATCCTTTAGTCCATCTGTCTTTAGTTACGCCGTGTATAAAATGGAATGAATGAAATATTTAAATTAGGCCATTGATCAGCTTGGTATCTCAATGTTTTTCTTAGAAATGCAATACCCGTTTTAATGTGTTGTGGAAACGCTTGTATTTATGCAGTGGCTTATATTTAACGTGGAAACGTTACAATTTGCAGACGAAGCATAAAACAAAGGGGATTTCGAGTACTGTCATTGTGACAGCACTGTTCTTTACCATTCTTCTTCCTTTCTTTATATGTATTTATTAGGCTTTATATTTACCTGATAATTTATATATGTGGATTAGAATATTTCACGACACCTCCCCTCTTAAAACAGACATTATATGTCAGTCCTTTATTCTATATACACATAGATAAATGTAAGTCAACTTGACTTTACTCTGCTGTGGTGCTATCATGGTTTTATGTAGTTGGGTCCATTCAGAGTAGGCACTACTCATGAAATCTGCCTCAGACTTCTACAACCAATAATATATTTCGGTTATGTTACTGAACAGCCGCAAGTGTGAGTGCTTGTCTTAATGCTGCTTCGCAACCCGTATTCACCATTTCTCTTCTCTGAGTCTGCGCAATGACATGTCCAGAGAACATTATATTTTCCTCAAAATGTACGTTATGAGGAGATAACATATACCTGGTGATAGCAGAGTTTTCTTAGTGGATCCCATAATCTCCTTATTATCCTGTATGAAACATTCGGAATATCCTCAATCAAAGAGGCAACTCAGGGATTCATTACATTCCTCCGAAATGTTTACATCCAACAATTTTCTCATCATTCTAGAGAAGACACTAGGCGCATTCTTCAATCCAAATGGCAATCTATTAAACTCATAGTGTCCTTCTGAGGTACTAAAAGCTAGGTATGGTCTAACCTCAGGCTTTACTGGAATCTGATAGTATCCTTTACTCAGATCCACTTTTGAGAAATATTTAGCTTTATTTAGTCTGGCAAACAGCTGATTTGTATCCGGCAATGGATCCACCTGTCCTTCTGTAATAGCATTCAGTCTCCTGTAATCTATACAGAGTCTATGTTCTCCAGAGGGCTTCCTTAAGAGTACAACACCGGAACTATATGAGGATTCACTGTGTGAAATAATTCCCTCCTTCAATAGATAGTCTATCTCTTCCTTCAAAGCTTTCTCTTTAGCAAACGGAATCGAATATGGTTTCATACAGACAGGTGTGGGGTCTATCAGTTTCATATCATATTCCAATAGGTTTGTATGCCCTGGTCGGTCTGTTAACACCTCTGCATGATTATTTAGAACCTGTTGCACTCTCTCTTTCTGAGTTTTCGTTAAATGTGTACTGATTTTCACCTGTGCTGCTGTCTCACAGGGGTGTAATGGATACTCAAATGATGAAAGTGGTTCCTTTTTCATCTCCATGGCGATGGACAAGGTCAACAAGTGTGTCTCCTCCTGATGTTCTCTTTCCAAATATTTCTTCAGGAGATTCACATGATAGATTTTTTCTTTCCCCTTCTTATCTATCTTATAATTTGTTCTAGACACCTTCTCTAAAACTGTATATGGACCCTGCCATCCAATTTGTAACTTATTCTGACTCCCGGGCAAAAGAAGCAGTACTTTCTCTCCCACAGCCAAATTTCTGTCTTTCGCCTTCCTGTTATAATAGGCAGCATGTTTCTTCCTGGCTTGTTTCAAATTTTCATTGGCAAGTTTCTAGCCAGTTTTTAAACGAGTGGTCAGCTCATTCACATATTGGTATGAAGATGTAATGTTTTCCTCTGCCTTTTCATCAGTCCACGTTCTTAACAAAGCTACATATGGACCTTTAATTGTGTGGAACTATTTGTCCATGCACCGGTATGGTCTCTTCCACTCGAAGCTTTATAGTGATGATTTTTCCTCCCAGAATTATCATTCACAAAACGACCGCTACCAATTTTTCTTTTCTTGGGGCTTCCTCCCCACTTAAAATTCTTGATGAGAGATTTCCTCTCTACATCCTCTTCCTCCAGTTTGTTTAAGTCCGATTGAGGGATTTTCGGCTTATCCTGGGGTAAGACATCTTTTTGCACTCTCCGCATAGTGGCCATTGTAAAACAGTTAAGTGAAGCTTGTCCGTGAAAAGGGGCTTCCCATTCCATTTGGTCCACTTTATCAAATCTATTTTTTCTTTTTATTGTCAGGCCTAATTTTGCCCCGTGGCGTGTCCAGGTCCTGATCCATGTTCCCACTTGTGGGTGTTCCCTCATGTGCTATGCTACACCTTTCTACAAAATTCTCAATGTCCCATCTTGCTTTAGGCCAATAATAATTGTGAGCCACCTTTTGAATGATGGTACCTATCTTCTCATGGTCCCCATCTGGTTTCACATGTAGGCTCCTTATTAAGTCTGCCCTATATCTTTTAGGAAGTACCAGCTGTCCCTTGACCTTTGGATCTAGCTCCAGTCTTCCTATACATCAACTTGTTTTTCATGTAAAAATCTCCCTTGCCTGGAGTTGTATGACAAGTTGACAATTTTCTGAAACAAGGCTTGAGTGTTTTATCCCCAGCCTGTGCCTTCCTCATCTCTTCTGGAGTGGTATCCAACATAATATCCTCCTCCTGTCTTGAGGTCGACCTGACCTGAAGGGTTGCCATATACACAGGTTTCCTTCTGCAACGGTCAGTGTCATGATTGTCCATCTGACAATTTTTACACCACCTTTTTCCTTGGTTGAAAGATTTTCTTTCATCATATTTCCTTTCATCGAATTGTGGGAATTTATTTTTATTTTCATACCGTGGCCTATCAAATTGGTGCTTACTTTTGTTTTGATCCCTAGGATCAAATTGATTAAAGTTCTGTGGTGCCCTAAAGTTATCCACTTGTTTCTTTTTATTACCTGTTACCTCTGCTTGAGCTGCTTGATACCTTTCAGCAACATTTAGCAACTCACCCAGCCTCTCTGCACCTTGTTCCATGAGAAACTTTCTCAGGTCTGGAGCCATGGACTCTCTTAGCTGCTCTATAAGGACCATTTCCTTAAGATCTTGGGTTTTCCCCAGAGAAGTCCATTTCTCCAAGTATGTCTCTATTCGTGCAGAGAACTGGTGATAGGTTTCACCTGACAGTAGTTTAGCATTCCTAAATTTTTTCCTATAAAATTCTGCATTCTTTTCATATCTTAACAAAAGAGCCTGCTTTAGCATGTCATAATTTTCCTGATCACCTCTGCTCATTTTTGCAAAAACTTCATAAGCTGCCCCACGAAGTCCTTGAGATAACTTTAAGCTCCACCTTTCTCTCTCTAACCCATACGTGGTAGCTAATAGTTCATACCTATTTAGATAGCTCTCTATATCATCGTCTTTCTCAACAAAATGATCTAAATGAAAATTCATAGCTGAGGTTGAGGCTCCTTGGCTAGCAGTGGCATCAGAGGCAAAGGGACTGGCACCATTTTCAGGAGCATGGCCCTGAAACTCAAACTCCCTTAGTCGTAACTCATGTTCCCTTTGTAATCTTTTATCTTCTGCTTCCCTTTCTGCAGCTAATTTCTTCTCTTCCCTTTCTGCAGCTAATTTCTTCTCTTTCCCTTTCTGCAGCTAATTTCTTCTCTTCCCTTTCTGCAGCTAATTTCTTCTCTTCCCTTTCTGCAGCTAATTTCTTCTCTTCCCTTTCTGCAGCCAATCTTTTGTCTTCTCTTTCTGCTTCCAATTTCTTAGCCTCAGCCTCAATCTGCAACCTCTTAGTCTCAGCTCAGCCTCAAATTGTAACTTCTTAATTTCCCTTTCAGCCTCTAACTTTCTTTCGGCTTCAAACCTTCTTTCTTCGCGTTCAATAAATTTGTCACATTCCGTAGTGACATAGGCAACCATAACTTGCCCATCTAATCCTAACTCTTTTGCAGTCTGAACAGCAGCAGATCGAAATTTGGCCAGGTCCGCCATTGTCTATCAGGTAAATTTATACAATGTCTAACCAACAATTCAATCTCTAAATATATATCTAATGGACAACACAGGCACCGTGAGCTCAACCTTATTTAATTCCACCCAAGGATACCTTTTAATTCTTATATTCCCTGAAGTGAATTACCCCCAATATTTTTAATAGGGAAAGATTCAAAATCCCGGACGAGCCCCCAATATATGTGGTGAAGTGGGATGTTATAAATATTTATAGGGGACTTAGTGTACTGACTGAGATCAGCTGTGAAGGTATCTATATCTAATAAGAGTAGTGTATTATAGATAACCTTACTTGCTGCCACATATATATATATATCTCAGTCAGAATTATTCTGGAATAGTGTGATGACTACGTTGTATGTCTAGGGTATGTGTATGATGAAGTGTAAGTCATAACAACAACAGACAGATAAACAATTTAATTTATTCCACCACACTTGACAACACTGTGACACTCACATACATAAAACACTCTACAAGGATATCTTAAAGGAGTCACTGATAACTTTTCAAATAACAATATGTATTCATTTCTGTCATGAATGAATATGTGTCCTGATTCAAATACAAAGGGAACCAGGAATCACAATCAATTTTAATTACAAGTTATATGTACAGAATTTATCAATATGAATATTGTAGTGACATATATTATTAAAAGTATCCTATGTGTGTCAGTTGTGTAGTAGTAATATGAGGTAATACTGGTTTTGTTTTGTTCAAGCTCTGTTGGTATTTGTCATCATGACTTCAATAGTTTGTCTTTATTGGAACTAGTATTGGAGATGTTCTCAGTTCCTGATATTAAAACAATTTACTTCCCCTCTTAAGTTTATGTTACAATGTTATTTTAAGATGGGGGTACATAATTTTGAGCTCAGCTGGCCACATCAGCTTATCTTGCGTGATGGCGGCAGGAAAGGACTCCTCTGCTCGATTTCTCCCCTGTGCTCTGGAGACACCTCACTGATAGCTAAATGGACCAAGGAGTATGCTGTCCGACTCTGGATTCAGCAAAGCTCTGACCAGGTGCTGCTCAATACCATCAAGACCACGGTCCCTGAAAACAAGAAGGATGTACCTTCTACTTCATAACTAATTTATACTCTCTTTTTACACTGAGCACAATACATCACAAACATTGAGTTCAGAGCGTTAGGCCAACTGTCAGCTTCATCTGAAATACTTTATACCAGTATTAACCTCCTTAATGGTTACTACGCCTCTGCACTTCCAGCATTATTTCTTTCTAGTCAATCATCTAGGTGTCAGTGTACTGTTTGGCCATTCCATGCCGTTTTACTTTCCTCCGACACCTTCTGTTCAGGCTGGAGCATTATAGGCTTTACATCATGTTTGCTACTGAACTACACATATATACAGGCATAAATTAACAATTCACATTCAATTTTCATTAAAAGATACTGAATGTTTCAAGCTTACCACAATTCATAGAATAAACACAGATACGTTGACTAGCAATGAATTCTGGCACAAATACTGGCACAAATTCCCATCTGCTTATGTTCCAGGCTTTTATTTAGCAAAAATATGAGCTGGCTTCAACGCACTGTTGCTTTATCAAGCTTATTTGAACTAGTGGTCTCGAACTAACGCTCCTAAGTGAGTATATCAGCGAGTCTGGCCAATGGAGCCACGTTTCGACAAGTGTTTGAAAAAATGTTAACTTCCTACGTCTCCCCTAACAAACAAGGATAGCATTTATAGCCCGACCAATCGTGATTAGCATTACATATCATTCCAGCCAATCAGTTCAAATGTAACTTGTGGCCCATTTCCCGTACAATGGTGGTGTAAAAAAATCTACCACTGAGCGATTCTGATTTTGGGTGTTGTCTGACAGCACCATCATTTTATTTTGGCTATAACTTGTAAATTCCTAGACTATTTGCATAACGTTGTACATATTCTTTGTCAGCAAACCCTAAGGAACCCAAATATATATATTTAATAGAGCTAAAATGCTGCGTTCAAAATATGTAATTCCTTCTACCTCCTGTTTCGAAGATGTGCTGTCTGGGTACTGTAATGTTTTCAAACGTAAACCCATCTATTGTCATCTTTCTAATAAGAGTTTTTCAGGATTTAAAAACCTAATTCTGGGAAGGTTAGTGTTTTTATCACTGTCCGTCCGAAAAAAGTTGGTGCATGTGGCCTCACACGCGTGATAGTAGTAATTGTATATCGCGCGACGCGTGTTCAGTGTTGCACGAGTTCGGCTTTATGCCTCTCCCTTCTCTCTATCCTTTAGTCCATCTGTCTTTAGTTACGCCGTGTATAAAATGGAATGAATGAAATATTTAAATTAGGTCATTGATCAGCTTGGTATCTCAATGTTTTTCTTAGAAATGCAATACCCGTTTTAATGTGTTGTGGAAACGCTTGTATTTATGCAGTGGCTTATATTTAACGTGGAAACGTTACAATTTGCAGACGAAGCATAAAACAAAGGGGATTTCGAGTACTGTCATTGTGACAGCACTGTTCTTTACCATTCTTCTTCCTTTCTTTATATGTAGTTATTAGGCTTTATATTTACCTGATAATTTATATATGTGGATTAGAATATTTTACGACAGTAACATGTATTTCACAATTTGAATTTGACTTGTTTGTACTTGCTAGTGGTTGTAAACGTCCATACGCGGCTGTCAGCCTCCGCTTGTGAAAAAAAAAATTATCAAAACACTACCACAGCAAGCGCTGGTGATAGCTTTATGCTGGTTCCCAGGGAACCAAAAGCAGAGGTAACCCCCAGACTCTGAATGGAGCAGGGAGTGATGATTACATCAGCATGTGCACAGTCATTTTTATCATTCTGTGAATTACTTTTAAAATTAACCATGGTCCTTCAGGCACAAGCCATTGTATTAGCCGCTGTTTAGAAACATTTTTTTCATTAAATTAACTTAATATGGTGATTTATCATCATATTCCATGAGTTATGATGCATATTCAATGAAGATAAATTTTCTGAGAGACAAAAACTGGTGGACGGAAAGAGAGAGTGGAGCCTGATTAATATCAGGAAAACAAAGATTCAGCAGAGGCGTTTGTTCCTTTTGTTTCGTATAAAGATTGTGGTATGAGGCTTCAAGATCTGGTTGTGGTACGATTCAACGCTACGAATCTGTGATTCAGAGCTTGTTGTTGACACTAGACTGCTACGTTCGACGGGCCTGTGGAGATATTAGAACTGACACCAGGAGTTGCCTCCTGCAAACAACGCTCGGGACGTGCCATCGTCACAGAAAACGAATTGACGAAAACAGCAGCAGCCGTATTCAGAGATCTAGCAAGTCATACTTGTAGAAGGCCAGTGTTCTAAGAACTCTGTAACCGTAATCAATTCCCACCTTAACCTCAATGAGGACAACCTTAATTCTACAGCACATATTGAACAAATATTCATTTTACTTCTGTTAAAATAATGATTATTCAATTTGTTACATGTTATTTTACAAAGCCCTAGTTGATTCAGTTATTACAAAGTGCACACGTATGAATCAGTATCTTTAATATATCGATTTAATAAGAATGTTACTGTTATTTTAGTTGAGGGCGTACGAGCTAATTTAAATTATATAATGCCTCTTCATAAAAGTCGGCGGGAAGACAAAAGTTAACATTGCTTAGACACATTCAGTATTGTTCTTGACTTCTAAAATATCTTGTGAACACTCCGTCAAGGTAGAAGCATCATCATCCTTCTATCTGCATCTCTGCCAAGAGTAATCTTGTGCGAAGGTAGATACCATTGAAGACCCACATTAGATACTGTAGATTCTGGCCATTGTTGGACCATCACTGCAGAGCAAGGGGAGGCAACACGTGAAATAGCTAAAGGCAATGATGAAGCAATATTAGTCGTTATTAACCAACGGAAATAAAGTCATATGCTTTTTCTAAGAGAGTAGTTCGCCATCAAACGGGATCTAGACGTATGCTAAACTTCAAGTGGAAAGATTTCTTGGACAGAGTGAGGTCCAGCAATCGTGTGGAATAGCTCTAGTGTTTCAAGTAATTCGGTATACGAAATCAAGCTGTAAACATACTTAGTATGGAGCATCAACATGCATACGACACGGAAAAAATTACAACAGCTACCAGTAAAAGGCAAAGCCCAACATAACGCAACAACTACTGCACTTGTACTCAATGGAATCCTAATTAAATTTCGTCCGTTCAGTTGATACAGTGTGAATCGCGTCTGTCTACCGGGCCCAAATCTTGGTTCTTGGTGAGTGCCAACACTTTTGGGTTATGGGTGTTTAACAGGATGTCCTGTTCCCTCCCCCAAGCATCACGTGTTTGAATGGGTGGATAAAAAATGACAAAAGTTGTCCCAATTTCCAATAAACATGCGTTGGCCCAAAGTAGCAGAATTAATCTCCAAAATATGATGTCCTTCACCTGGCCATTCTTTTGTGTTGCATATGTTCTCAGAACAATCAACTATTCTCCGATTAGAAATTGTATTGTGGGCAATAACAATGTCATGATTCGTCTTCCCTCCTCGTCTCAGAGTCGGGCGAATCTTATATAAATTCCCTGCATGTGTGAGGCACACGTCAAGTATTATCTGTACTGAGCAGTTATAATCCAATATCTCCACACCAAAAATTCTGCAATTGTCTTTGTTATAAGGTCCAACACCAGAGTATGGCAAATGCACACGTAGCGCTGTTACGATTAATCTCGACCTTGTGATACTAGGGAAGTTAGAAAAAAGAAACTAGCAATGAATGACATGAGAACTGTAGCAATTACAGGACACTGAAGAAAAATTAAGGTAGTTTTAAGAGAAAGAGAAGAAATAAATGGACGAATTTGGATTTCGCCACACACCCAAAGAATGACAGACTGGACAGATATGGTCGAGGCAGACTCCAGAGACGCTGTTTTTCGCAAAAAGGAAAAGAGCTTGCCCCAGCATTATCAGACATTGTACAGACAAAGACAGAGTCTATAAAGACCATCGGTACGTCCCCGCAATGAAAGAGAACAATATTCCCAGAGATAATCGACAACATAATATAAGTGATGAAGAATAGTCATCAAAAGGACGCAGAGAGGAAATACTTAGCTATGAAATATATAAAAAAGACGTAACCTACCACAGAATGGGCTACATATATGCAGATGGATCAACAACATTGGCTACAAAAACACAGCAGGTAGAGGTGTTTACATAAAATTTAAGAATATGCAGGAAATGCATATCTCGATGGTCACTGGAAAATTCTCAAACCACTTTGAAGCGGAGGCAGATGCAATAAAACAGCTGCAGTTACCGTTATGGGAAATACAGATCTTGCTAGAAGCAAGATCGTTCTGCTCACAAACTCTCTGTCAGTCTTCACTGCTTTAAGGAAAGATACAAATAATGTATTAGACAGCCTGGTAGAAGCATTAACGGAAACCAGCTATGAAATAAATAATAAAAAAACGAAAAGTACAGTGGATCTCCGTCCACTGCAAGATTAATGGAAATGAGAAGGCAAGTAAATGTGCCAACAAGTGAGGAAAGAGAACCCAAGCAGACGACAGGCTTCATATGAAGAGATAAAAACAATACTGAGAAATAACTATAGAGTAAAATGGCAGAAGAAACATCCAGAGTCCAGAAATGCAGAACCATACAATACATTACCAAGAAGAGATCAAAATGATAATTTTTAGACTAAGAACCGGTCATTGCAGACTCAGATACCGTCTATTCAACAAACTGAAAATTGGACAGACAGTTATGTGTCCATGTGGGAAGGACAAACAGATAGTAGAATATTTACTCCAACATTGGTGGCTCCATGAAAGGAGTAAGGCGGCAGTGTGGTCTTCTCCAGCCTTGTTGGAGACTCTGTGTGCTGATAAGAGAGACCTGAAACAACTTATCAGTGTTTTTAGAGAGATAGCTGTGGTTATTTGACAGCAAACTACCAAGAAGAAGACGTGTGCTGTTCTGATTGGTCGATCTCGTGTACAAAGACGAAGATTCACTTCCTGCACCGCCGATTACGATTTGTCGGTACTTTCATGTTTAATATTTAACATCTCGCGTCGTCAACCTTTCTTTTGAAGATTTTGCTGGAGTCGATATTGTAACCTAAAGCCCTAACCTGGAAGGCCAACTTCATGTCTCCGATGAGTTTGTCACACAGTGACTTGTTCGGGTTGGGTGAACCAGAAAGTCTAAAGACGATTCTTGCCTGGTTGCCACTTCTTGGTCAAACAAACAATACAGTCAACAACTCATACGCGTACTTATGTTTTACTTCCTTTTTCGTGAAGCGTAGTGGGGAGGTGAAGTTTACGTTCCTGATCGAAGTGTATTAATTTGACTGCTGTGAGCCCATGTTGTTGTAGGATGTCTGTGATATTGTCTGTCCAACTGACTCGTGGTCTCATGTGGGCTCTGAAACCAGGTCTTCTGCTGTAATAGCGCGCGTAATGGTAGTTTATCTGGTTCTATTCTCATGTGGGTGCCTTCACTTTCTGTCTCCCCATATACTTGACTTATGATGTAGATTGTACAATTCTTCTGCTGCGTTAATTTCTCATTATATCTCTCATGGTTACATTAATGGCTTGTCTTAAATATCTCATCTTACAGGATGCGATTTTCATCTTCAGTGCTTGACCACTGGTGAACACTGATAGCAAACAGTTGGCAAGGATTTACTATGTATCAGCTGTCATTTAATTTCAAAACTGATGTGCTGATAAAAATGTATAGCGTGTTATTAATCTTTGTTTTTAATTGTGTCACTACGACCTGGATGCAAATGTAATAAAATATATTTCTAGGAAAAATGCGTATTAACAGCTTTAATATTTCATATAAAAGCCATGCAATCTTAACATTTTTTGCATGTTTAAAGGATTGAATACATGCATAACAATTAAGGTATGGAGCCTTTAAAGCACATAGATTGTCTTCTTTTAATCTCCTCATACATACCTAACAGACTGATATTGACTGAGTCTTTGAAACCTTGACTTACGAAGCAAATGATGTTGATAACATTGGTAACAATACCAAAGATGTTAATCAACTGACACGTTATGGTAAAAACAACCCATGTAAATATAACTATTACTTGTTCTTCTATGACCAAATCGTCTCTGGATGAGTCTCTAATATTCGAGAGGTTTAATGTCTCTATCACCTTGTTTGCTGTAAGAGTCATTGTGTTAACATTTCATGAAGATGCACTTAAGATCTTAAAATAAAGAGCGCAAGTCGCAGCATCTAATGACTAATGTATAGTCTGAACAATGATATCTAAATAAAAGTATTAAATGGGATAACTATACTAGGTGTTATTTACCAGTTTACTGGTTTAAATCTGTTTCTTAAAAACGCAATATTAATCCTTTCTTTAACAAAAACGTCACCACATCTGATGAGAAATGCACGATCTGGAAGATAATATCGAAGACAGAGTAATTTATACATGAATGAGATAACTATACTAATGCGGTTTTACAAGATGTTCTTGACCTTAACTGGCTGCAAAATGTTCCTCAAAGATTATTCTTGAATAGTCTCGAAAACACACATACCCCACTCCTGCTTTAGTTATCATAATTCATAAGGAACCTTTATTATAATTTGAAGACATCCAATGAAAATTTGAATTCGAAATTCAATCGACGGCTGTGTTTATGGACAAGTACTATAATTAAAGCCACTAGAATATGGGTTGACTATTTGCTACTAAAATATATTTCTTTTTCTCTCATAATACTACTACACACAATAACAAACTTCACTTTGTGTAATGTTAGAAACTCGATAATTGTCACAATGATAAAGGAAAAATTACCGCTAATGTCAGTGTCAAAATAATTGTACAATGTAATATTTCTTATGAAAACGTATGTCATACGGCACAAGTTTATGTTTCGCTATTTCAGTGACAAGCACAGTTTACTCCATAGTTATGTAAATAAGTGTGATTAGTGTGGAGACTTTCGCAATTCAAAATAAAAACATAGTGACAATACACAATTTCAAATTTTAGAACCGAAACACTACAATGATGATGAACATGATACTCCGATGAACAGAAACCTCAACTTTTAAATTACCGTTTGTGACAAAGAGAGACCTACATCTGAATAATATTCATTACTTTCTTGGCACTGACTCTTAGTAATACGCCCTTTGGTGAAAGAAGGAAATTAGACAAGTGTTAGTTTAGTCAAGGACAATTGATTTCTTTAGAACAAAAAGATAGTGTGGAACAAACTGTTGTAACATCTAATGCTCAAGTAAGAGAATTTAATTAACATAAATAAATAATTATTATGAAATTGTTGTTATTTAAGCTGGAAGTAGCGACATCGTTTTAGGCAGTCATTTTTTTTAAACAATGACCACTATTGTTCTGACTACTAACAGAAGAGAGGTAGCTGAAAAAAGGATTATGATAAAAAAGATACAACATACTAGACAAAGAAACTGTATATCCTCTGCAGCACGAGTGGTGGTACACAAATAAGTGAAAAACTCATGAAAAAAATGTGTGCAATTTTCTAAGTAGCTTCAAAACAAAGATAATCACAACAGTGTCTTTTACATATGCAGCCAGCAGGAGCGAAATAACAAGGCATTAGTGAAAACCCTAGTAAATAAACAATTAAGAAGAAAAAAAACCACCGACATGGTTAGTGAACTGCAGTCACAGAGGACAATTCCATAAGTACCTATACAGAAGTATGAGTCAAAATACTTTGCAAAATTTCTGAGATGGAAAGAATATTGGTCACCAGCCTTTTCAAGTTGCCAAAGAAGTTAGGCATACAAAAGAATGAATGTGGAGATCACCATAAACCAGGAGCTAAAACATGTCAACGTAAACAACCAAAGTCCTATAAGTCAAACTGCAGATACTTTGTTGAGCAATTTTTATGTATTTAAAACAGTATGATTCATACGATTGATGACATACAATTCTGTGAGTTGTATAAAAGTTTTTTTTTTTTGCTCAGCGGAAGGCGACAAGGAAATATATATATGTGTGTGCGTGTGTGTGTGTGTGTGTGTGTGTGGTGTGTGGTGTGTGCGCGTGCGTGCGTGCGTGCGTGCGTGCGTGTGTGTGTGTGTGTGTGTGTGTGTGTGTGTGTTTGAAATTCAACTGCTCGAAGAAGACAGACAGAAAAGCCAGAGAAAGTAATAGGGTCAGGATTCTACTTCAAAGGACCGGACAATAGCATCATCATCCTCAGAGTGATTATTTTTCAGCTGATCAATTTTTTGCTCTGCCCTCCCATTTACCCAAGTTCTGCATTTTCTACCAAGGCTGATTAGGACTTGCTAGTAGTTCGTCCAGTTCTTTCGTGACTTACACCACTCTTCTTCCTTGAACATAATTTCTTTCGTCACCTGTCTAATAGTTGCCTCAGCTTGCGCCATCACTGACATTTCCCTCTTTATTCTAGCTCCTTTGATGTCCGCCATTCACGGTCTTTTGTTTGTGGTTACTCGTCAATAGGGTTTTATCTGGGCCATCGCTTTTCTGGATCTAATTGAAAGCATTCCGAGCAGGTGTACAAAAAATCAAAGTTAGGATCATGATTATTATTTTGTTTTCTTGGTGCGCCTTTCTTTTTATATTACTTAAACGTATCTAAAGATGACAGAAGATATTTCAGCGAGAAATACTTTTAAAAATCATTTCCAATTACTGTTTAGCAGAAAGGCATCGAGTGGTCGAGGGTATCTTAATTCTTAGTAAAGGTTGTATGTCGCAACCTGCTATATGGGTTGAGTGGCCTTTGGGGGCTGGGTTCCAACAGTGGAGTTGCCTGTCATGGGTTTGCTTCATAGGAGGTCTGAGTCGTGATACATGGAGTTTTAGAGTCTATTGGTTAAGTTGTCTAATTGTAAGATCGTTGTTTAGTGCTAGTCAGGTCTTTTGGGGTGAGTGGCACAGAGACCTGTGTGAGTTCTCCCGTCACAACGTTCTTGAATTAATATAGTATTCTCTTATTTTTGCCGTATCATATCATGACATGATTGGTTTAGTATAAATTTCAGTAGATTGTTAGTTGATGTTGTAATTCTGAACATTAGATGTCCCTGACCATAAACTGTTGTCATGCCAGTTGCTGCCACCGATTGTCCGTAATCATATTTCTCTGCTTGCGTTGACTATCGTTATAATTTTCACGAGACATCTACTATAAAAGAAATCTTATGCTAAAGTATCTGAAACAAGATGTTACTAAAAGAAACATTTACAGAAAAAAAATAACAAAAAATTATAAGTTCCATCCTTTAAATCACCTGTTTGTAAAATATAATTATCACAGGCTTAATCACTAATTTTCATATAAATTAATACAAATAATTCAGATGGGACATTGATATGAAAAGAACATGACATTTTGTCCCCATACGTGATAGGTTAACATAAAGTTAAAACAACAGAGTTATTGGAGCGGAATCAGGCAAAAGAATTTGACCAAAGTCTTTACAGCCCTGTAGTAATGTTTATATGCTCAACGCTCAGAAGAAGAAGTAAATAATATTGTCTTAGATTGTTAGACATTAAAGCACTTATTCTCGTATCACTCCGTCACATTAATAAAAATATTTCCCACTAAATTTCACTCTTTTACGTGGCTCATTTTTAGGTATGTCAATTAGAGTCCACGCCTCTTGAAACGACGCGCAATTTGTTCCCAAGTCGATACTCCCTCAAATAACGATACAGAGATGGACTGAAGGTTTATTTTGAATTTTTAATCTTATGCCTTTTTTTTTAAATAACGTCATTTAAAAGACATGTTGTGATTGAGCAGATGTTAATTAATTAATCAAAAGTCAGCCCATTGGCTTTTTTGTTCACCGAGCCAACTTTAATGCTTTGCTCCAATGCGCATAACTTTTCACATGATACTGTTGTACCTGTCTAACATAATTAAGATCTTTGTGACATAATTGTCATGTTAGATATCTTCCTCTTCTTTGACACCTGGTCGCCGAGTGTGTCAAAGAAGTCAGTGGCCATCACGCCTGGTGTTGTATTTTAAGGCAGCAACAAACTGATTCCACTTTGCTCTGACGGCGCCCATCCTGCCTAAGCTCTGGCAAATTCTTTTCGGCCTCGACAATTCTCTGTCAAGTTATTTTTTTGGTCTGTCACACTTTTACTTTCCTTCCGGGATCCATAGTTCAGCTGTTGTTGTTATGGCATCGGGGTCTCTTCTCAGGACGTGGCCAACCCAACTCCAGCGTCTGTCTGTTGTGATGGTGTGCATGCCCTCTAGGTTGCTCCTAGTAAGCAGTTCTTGGTTATTAATTTGGCCAAAAAGATTTGGAGAATTTTAGTTACCGTAAAATCTCGCGTATAATACGCACTCGTGTATAATACGCAATGCTTGATTTAGCCCAAAATTTTCTGGTAAAATGGAAATTCGTGTATAATACGCCACCATAAATTTTAAAAAATTTTATTTTATGAAACATTTGTTAAAAAGCTGAAAGTATAATAACATACAGAAATAGGTACGCAACACCTACATTTTAGGTACTTTGGACTGAAAGACCATGTCGCTTCAAAAACGAACTGCCCATCCATATGACGCTTTAAATGTTGTTGTGCCTGTACGAGATTTTGTAAGTTCCAGAGCTTTAAAGTCGTATTTCAATGCATGAAACACCGATGCCTTGTTGAATCTTCTATCCACTACCCACACCAATAACATTTTTTCTAGGGCTGGAAGATCTGGTGGTGACCCACGATTCGCCTTTTTCTTACTATGCAACACTTGCAGCACCTCTTTGTTTTTTCGCCATAATCGAATGTTACACTCGTTAATGGAAAAATGTCGACTTGCTGCCCGATTGCCGTTAGATTCTGCATATTTTTGGTGTCGTGTTTTTTTTGGGTGTGTGGTTGTTACCACTAAGACCTTTTCTGCCGCAGAATATTTTTCTCGAATTCATTTTTAGGGCTCAAAATAATAAAAACGACAAACTTCACTTACTTACTTACTTAGTAGTTCCCCTTCTAACACCGGAGGTGTAGAGGTGACAAACTTCACAACCAAGCTTAATATCAAAACGAATTGCAGACCAAGAGTGCGAAATGCGTTTTGCGGGGCGGCAATGTTTGACACATAAGAAAACACAGGCCACATTCCATTTTGCGCAAGTTTCACTGTTAAATTGTGACAAAAAACTTGACAGACTGTCCAATGCAGGTTACTTTCGAAATCGAAAATGGCGTATTTTTTTTAGTACTCGCGTATAATACGCACCCGAGTTTTAGCGGGCAAAAAATGAGTAAACATTGTGCGTATTATACGCGAGATTTTACGGGACAGTTTGTGTGGAAAGAGGATGTTGCGTTGTAATTTGATATTGTGTAGAATTAGAAAAGAGTGACTCTGAGGGGTATAACTTCAACAGTAAGATTAGCTTTCAAATAACTGTACCACTCTCGCTGACGAAGACAATGCTTTATTCACAATACAAAACGTGGCTCCATTATATGATTCATTAGTAAAACACTATATATTACTTGAATACATCAGATCAAAGTTAATTTAGCATGAGCTATATCTAGCCTGAGAGTCGCACGACCCACAGTTCAGTCTAACTTGTCATGACGAACCAAATATTAATTTTAGAAGAATATACTTTCCCTTTCCCCCTTCAATGATATGGTCATCACATCGACATTGTGGATGCCATAATACAATATATACTTGTCGCGGACACATGTATGAAATAGGAACATCACACAAATGCGACCTCACACCTCGAAGACAACAGAGAGAGAAGACACCCCAGCAGACAGTATTATACTCTTGCGTCCCTTTCATATATTCTGCCTGCAAACGTAATCACAATTACGTCATATCCTACTGCGGTGTAATTCCGTAAACAGTAGCTAAGTTGGTGGAGCATAGTTATTGCTCTTCATAAGCAAATCAATCTTCTTCTTCTTCTTCTTATTTGATCCTTAGCCGCATCGACCGTCAAAGCAGTCAGTGGCCATCACGCCTAGTTGGCGTCTTGTAGGGCAACAACAAATTGATTCCCCTTTGCTCGGTCGGATGGCCATCCTTCGTACAGTGCCCCAACTCTGGTTCATTCTTTGCATCTCAGCCTCCACAGTCCTCCGCCAAGTTGTTTTTGGTCGGCCTCTCTTTCGTTTTCCTTCAGGGGTCCATAGCATAGCTGTTCTTGTGATGGCATCGGGGTCTCTTCTGAGGACATGGCCAACCCAAGCTCCAGCGTCTGCCAGCTATGATGGTGTGCATGTCCTCTTGCTTGCTCCGAGTAAGCAGATCTTGGTTGGTGATGGTATTCGGCCAAAAGATTCGGAGAATTTTTCTTAGGCATGTTGTGTGAAAAGAGGACAATTTCGACATTTCCTTCTCAGTAACTCTCCAGCATTCCGCACCATAGAGAAGCAACAGAAAGCACACAGCTCTGATATAATCTTAAAGCAAATCAATATGTGGTGTCTAAAACAATACGTAACATACAATTACCCCCCCCCCCCCTTTTCTAGGCGGGTATTAACACATTATGTGAGAGACAAATAACAAATTGCATAGCTCCCAAGTTTGCCAATGGACAGGCAATTTAACACTGTAAGTGAGGGCCGTGGTATATAAACCACAGCCCATGTAAAAAAAAAAATTTAACACCAGAAGTGAGGAGGCTGTCATGTTATACAGCACCCACACCTACATAATACATGATAATATCAACAACTGTCACTGACATCCCATGAAAACCGTCATCTCAACTATGTACTCTGGTCAAGTCAAATCAAAATTGTCAAATCAAACCTTAAATAACTATAGGTAACACAAATTGTTATTAAGATGAACAATAGGTACATAAAATATCAATGTTTCACTGTTAGAATGCATTGAGAGAATTAATGAAAATGGAATCAATGTCAGTTTATTAATCAAAGTATGAAAAACAAAATCCAATACCGTTAATTCCCGGCCGTAACGGTACTTTGGTCGGTACGGTCGGGTCTGTCACACTTTGCACACCGTCATTTGCGCACTTTTTTATATTTTCGAGAGAGTGCATTAAATTTTGAGCACACGCACCTAAGGGAGTGTAAATTGTGGTTGAAAGTAAGACAATAATTGTATTATTTCCCATTATATATGTACTCTCGCGAAAATAGCAAAGTCTGACGGTATGCATTAACATCAAACAAACAATCAAGATACTCTTTTGTCCACGTTTCATTTGGGAAACGGATTTAACTCGTCAATTTTCTCTTAAAAATAACCTTAAAATGTAACTTTTTTTAAATTGTTTCTTCAAGACAAAATTTTAATTTAAAAAAAACAAAAGTATTGCAGACATTATTATGGATCAAAATGATAAGATGGCTAAAAGGAAGAGATGATCGCGTCATTCACAGTGAGCAAGCGAGACTATAGAAGAAGCAGCAGCAATGTAAGACATGTAACAGAAAACAACACACTATAATAATAAACCTGCCAATTTTGGGGGTTGTTTCTATTTTTTTTTTAAAATAAAGAGTGTATGCTTTAAAGTATGACTTAAAGATATAGTAATGTAATATTTTTTCATTCAAATGTTCAATAGTGTCATGCAAAATGGTTGTATTCACATGATGATGATAACCGTAGTAGATGAAAGTATTGATTTTAAATACTTATGGTATTTTAATAGTGAAATAGAGTCAGTAGTGCAATGCACAATGTCCAGCAAAAAAATCTTTTTGCAGAAAATTAATTATATTAACTAAGCAAGTCTGTGAGTACAATAAATAAACGCTTTAGTAGTCCGACTATTTTGGAAAATAATTTCACTGAGTGTGACTTGTATTAAAATGTCTCTCAAATTTCGACAATAATGTTAATTACTTCAATGTACCACGTATTAATATTTTTTGCAACATTTGTGTCTTTTACACATTGAAAGTTAACTGTCCAAAGTTAAGTATGTTTATTCCGAAGTTCTGTAGGCATTTGAATCCTAAGTTAGCACATTGTTTGAATTATTCCCCCTCTTGTCCCCACGAATTAAGCCGGTTTTTATTATTTCCCCTTAGTTGGCATCGATAAATGCATTGATAATGCATTGATAATGAAGAAAAATAGTGCTCTGTACATAAGTTCACCTGGGAAAGTTATATAATGCTTGCTAGTTTGAAAAATAAACAATTGGCAGTACTCAGCACAAATGTGCGATTCACATAATGTAATTTATTAGAACACACGAAATGTTATTTGACTGATTCACTGGTAATAGCAGTATAACTTGATGTATACCATCAAGCAGTAACAGAATACCATCCATAGATGCGTAGTAAACAGGACCAAATTTTGTATCGTAGAAAATGAATAAAATTATGTTGAACATGTCATATTTATTTGATAAACTGTTGAACAAGTTCTTCTGTTTGATCCATTGTTGTTACAAGTCATTTTGTTTAATGCAATGTTCTACACGTCCGTTTGTTTGATTTGTACGTGGTACAGGGCGTATTATTTGACGCAGCGTGAAAGCACACATCTGCAACCACATTGTTGTGTCCTTTGATAGCACGTATGTCGCAGTCATAGGGTAGGCGACAAGATTTAATTACATTTCTTTAAAGGTAATATAAACAGCTTACTTTTACAATATGAAATCACAATCAAAATTAAGCATGTTTTGTTTTTTTTAAACAAACAAAAAAAAGTAATGAAGAAAAAAACCCGGGTAAAGTAACAGAAGCAAAAAATAAATAAAGTTAATTAATTAATTAAATTAAAAAAAAAAAATTTTAAAAAGCAAATCCAAAATATTCGTACAGTAAATAAATATAATTCGAACAAAATCGGATTGCGGGGGGGCATGGTATTTATGAAGTATTTGAACAGTCTGCTATTGAATGAGATGAGATGACGTTAAGATGTGTGTTTTTTTGCCCTCCTTAACTCAAAAGCAGAAAACAGTAAGAGAGATATATTTAGCCAAATTTAGGGTGAGTTGTACCTTTTTATTATAATTCTTTATGTTTGCATTTATTAACATGTGAAAATTGCTGATGGATCTCCAAGTCAATAAAGGCTGGCAACCTCATCATATAGAAATGATGGTTTCATGAGCCACACTGCAAGAGCTGATGACTGCTTTATGTGGTTTTCTATCATAGGGCGAACAAAAAGCAGAGGTAGTCCTAAGTTCCCGTATGGAGCATGGGAGTGAATGATAGAACTGATGTGCATACTTATTATATTACCCTATTCTATCAGTGTATATAATGAATGTAATCTTCTCTTCTTCAGTATAAAATTGCAATGGATGTTTTCCGCTCACTGGGATGTTAACATTAATGCTCAGTATGAGATGGTAACGTTCTGAGGCAGATGGAATGCTGAAATGAAAAGGGGGAGGGGGGACACCTGATATTGTGTCAGGAAACCCCAACTCCCAGGAAGGTATTTGTTTCTCCTTTATTTCATGATACTAATTGGTGGTGCTATCTGTGGAACAAGATAGTGGGGTATACGTGGCCTGCAGTCAAAGCTAGACAAACAACAGCAGACGGGCCGTAACAGAAGCTGGACCATCTTCGCAATTAAACCAAGTTACTTTGAGGGACATGTTGCGGACAACCAGACTTGACCAGTGACGAGAAAGAACCAGTTTCATAACCTGCAAAGGAATAAGCATCGGCTGGAGCAGAAAAAACCAACCAACATCTTACTAGCAGCTAAGTACCCATTCAAAGCTGCCAAAAAAAAAACTCTCATTTAAAGAACTTCAAATAAGACCATCACCTGTGAGGGATATTTTAATGACTCTATCTAAATTCACCCCACCGGTTTTTAATTTTTAATTTTTCCAGTTTTTAACTATAATTGATTATTTTTACCCGTATATTTGCGGTCACCACAAATGTTAAGGTGGGATTTACGTTATGTTATGTAGGAACGTAACAATATCTTTTTCTGTGTACTGTTGTAGTCAGTCCGACCTGAGCCAAACAGCTTTGGAGTGCGTGCGTGATTAGCTCACCAGGCGTTAAGGCGCTAACAGGGTGTCATGTTGACATACACACATCAGGACATTTTCTTGTATGTGAGGTACTCGAAAGTAGTTTGTGTGTGGTTGACAAGTGATGTGGGTGTGTAGAGACATGAATGCGTTTAGGCTCTTTGATAGATAAACAAGGCACTCACTCACTCACACTGCAGTAGTCAGTAAATTGTAGAAAAACTGCTGGAACTTTCAGCCATTTATTTACGAGACACAGTGGCATCAACAGTTACAGTCAAATGGACGAGAATCAAGGACATCATATATATTGGAAAATGACTGGCAAAACATCTGGCATTATAAAGCTTGAATCACTCATCTGTAAGGACGTTATCGACAATGGTTTGTTCCTTTAACAACTGTTCATATGTGGTAATAAATAGGAATATCGAAACATCATCAGTTTTTATTTATAGCTCGTAGGTATGATGCTAATAACGCTGGCTTGACAACATACATATTCTTTTTCCTAGTGTACCTCAGGGCCCGTGACTGAACGCGTCAGGGGTAAGTAGTCCTTTACATTTAACAAATATAGTTTGCTTAATATATAGAAGTCTGTGAACTTGTAAATAAAGTCAAAGGACTTTCACCTGGCTTCACCCGCCAGGCACTTCTTTTTCTGCTCAAAGTTATAGGCCGTAATGACGTGCCTTTATAAATGGTTGATATAAACAACTGTACATTTTTTTTCCATAGGCATGTATTCTCTTCCATGCTGAAACAATACCGCCATCCTGCGGGTTTCATTATCAAATATACGTTCATTGGGCTTCTATAAAGTACTTCAACCGAATAGACCTTAATTGGCTACGTCAAGCACAACATCTAATGGATTCTGGATCACAAAGAATGCTGTGAGCGGCGATTTACTCACAGGTTTAATACTAAATGTTGTAACAAAATTTGCATAATATTTTTAAGTTATTTTAACCTTGGACCAAGAATTCCGAGAATACTACAAATAACACCTGTCGTTCCATTCACCAGACGAACATTTCTAAAATAACTCTGGGGAGAATCTCACTAAGATCACAAGACTATCTTTCCCCCCCAGATAATGCAGAGAAGAAACAACAACGGACATCTTGCGTCCGGAAGAAAAAACCAGCTCATCACTCCCAGACGAAAAAGTCTTTCTACTCGGTTTCGCGCTAAAAAACTAGGCCCGCATGCGTAGGGGGGGGGGGGGGGGGACAGAACAGATTTGAGAAAACAGTTAAACTTCCGTCTTTTAGGGCACTCTGATTTTTCAAAACCTCCACAAAAGATATAAAAACACAGGGAAGGCTAACCCCTAATCAACACCTGTGTCAGGGAGTTAACATACAGTTCTGTACCTTCGATTATCAAAAGTATTAAATAGATTTACATCTTCTGGAACCGTCAAAAAATGACGGCAACAGACTACCACCCCCTCCGGAAAAAAAAAATGAAATATTTTTTTTTTGGAAATACATCATAAATTGGGGAGGCGAGATTTTTGCAAAAAAACAAGCTCATAACGCAATGAATGATGCGTCCGATGAAAGGGATCAATAGTAATATAAGGACATAATGTTCAGAATCCCAATCAAACGCAACGCAAATTAGCGCGTCGTCTAGTGAGAACAAAAATAATGTTCACCTCACAAAATAAGAGAAAATATTTTCTCATTAGGTTTTTAAGTAATATATTTCGGAAAAAGGGTACTCAGCAAATTCAAATAACATATCGTTGCTATCAGGCGATGCTATCAATAACAAATATCCATTTATTTACTATTCATACTAAAACATAAAAAAAATTGGGCAAAGTGCCTCCTATAGTAATGCGGAATGATATAACATACTATTCTTGCCAAAGGTCTGTTCATAACAAAATTTTACATAATAAATCGTATAAATAGTTATCAATGTTATTTTCATTATATGACTATGGACATGTACTCTTCATCTAATGGCCATGGGACCATAATCAAAATTTGTGAAGTTTTTCTTATCATCCACATATGACACATTACTATCAAGTGCGTCCCGCATATTCTACATCAAAAAAATACGAAGATGGGGCATCCACCATGCTATTTAAATCACCACACTTTCTGTTAACGGTATGTCGTAGATCATGTATGCATAGCACCTAAGTCGTGTCAGCATCGCTCATGACTTTCTCAAAGCCACTAAGTTACCCCTCCTCCCCCCCCACGGCGTACTAGTTTGCGATGTGACCACAGGTGTACAATATGAATAACACAATTAGCAATATGCTATTAATGTACTATAATTACTAGTACATGGTTACACTCTGTGGTCGGCATTCTTTTAATTTTTTTACACCTTTGTCTCTACTTCTTATATTATGTCTCAAAGACTTCCAACCTTCTCCATTTACATCACTAAAAGATGGTTAATAGGAGAAAGGGGGAAACATACAATTGCTCCAATTTTCATCCACTCCTATAAGTCCATGACCAAACTTCAACTCCAAAATGTGCCTTTATATATTATATATCCATATATAATTATATTATATTATATTATCCCCCTCCCTTAATTATACTATATATATATATTTTAATCTATTTTCCCTATATCTTATAATCATAAATATCTATATTCCCTCTACATACTACATAATATACCATTATATTCTATTATATATATATATTCTATATATCCTCTATATATATATATATATAGTTGAATCAGAGAAATATGGGGTCATCTCAGCACCTCAGGTGTATTCAGGGAGGGGGAAACCCTATAAGACTAGGACACAACCGCACTTTAAAGAGGTTTTTGGATACTCATGTGGGGCATCAAGACAGTATGTCTGGCCATCACAATTATTTCCCCAGGACCTGGGGGGGGGACCGGATAGCCTACGTCGTCTCCGTTGAAATGAAAAAGGTTTGAAGAGATCAAATAGCCCCAGATATCCTCAGTAGAATACGTTCTCGAGCTTTTCTTAGAAAATTCTTTCATCTGACACTGAATAGCTGTACATAGAGCTTTTTGGGATCTGTTTCCCCCAATGAAATGCGCCACCCAAGGGAAGGGAACCTCTTTTTGATATTTCTAAGGGATTGACCAAACCATAGTCAAACAAAAAACTCCACGGTCTAAAATAAACCAAGTAATAATTCCTTTCTGCCGCATTCAGTTTTCCTAGAAACTACCTACTATACGCCTGTAACAGGATGCAGAGTTCCTGAATTACTCTTGCATTAGTGCCGCTTCTTTCCAGGATCCCTGTGGGATGATGGCGTCACTTACGAAGAAAAAAGTTCTTATCAGCAATAACGTAGGTAGTCTGATAAAGGGAAGACACCCCACCCCCGCTCCTGGGGCTATTGGAGAAACTCAAAAAATCTTATCATTTAAAATCTCTCTCGATATTGCCTGCCAAATGAAAGTTGACATTCTTGAGTCCAGCGCACAATGTTAGGGAGACCCTTTTCTTAATATAGGGTTGAGAGCGGTTGCACCCATCTACGAACTCTTCTCTGGGACACCATGAGCCAAAATGTTAGGATAGACCACCTTTCTTCCAATAAGGTTGAGAGCGTCTGCCATAATCCGAGGCTTGCGTAGATTCACTCATTGCCTATTATTCCACGCTAGAATTTGTATTCCTAAACCCAAAAGAACTTTACGTACTTGTTTCTTTGTTTATCTTAGGCTCAGTAAACGAAGATTTTTTTTTTTTTTTTTAATTATCTTAGGAAATGTTTTGGTCACCTTCACTGTCTTGCAAATAGACGACAACTGACAATCCTCGATGGGACCCCTGGAAAGAAAAAATTTCGCTATCTAACCCACCAAACAAAGGCTTAGGGCTTTCTAGGAGACGGTTTTTTTGTTGTTTTGCAGCGTCAAAAATTATGCTCGCGTAGAGTTGACATTTTTTAATTCAATTTAACCCAAAATAGTGATTTCCCAAATATTTACTGAAAAAGAAAGGGACAGGATGTTGTCATCTAAGTATTGGGCAATGACAATCCTCTGAACAAACGATATGTGGAGATAATTGGACGCATATCATGCGTAAGAATTTAGGATACAGGGGTGTTCATTGCGTACCGAAATCACTAGGCACGGGGTGTAACAATTAGCACTGAAACACTAAGGCATACCCCCATTTCACTGATATACCCCCCCCTACTAAGTGTTGAGTAAGACGTTAAATATCGGTTTTTTTTGGGGCGGGGGGGCGTGTTCAGTTTTTAACGGAACCTTCTGCCAATAGGCCTTTGGTGACTTATGTCAAAGCTTAGTATAAGATTATCGCCAAGACGAGTTAGGAAAAGTCTAATAAGTAGGGATCTCCTTCTCAGTAATAAGGGCATAGGGCTCACCGGCATCTCCCGAACTTTTCTCAGTAACTTGGTTTAATTTTTGCGATATAATCTACGCAAAACGTATTTTTTTTGTTATTGTCTTTCTTTCGAAAAACATATAAACAATGGGACGAAGAGTATGCTGAGGTGGATGGTTCAATTATTCTTCAAATGTTTTATCATTTTCATCCAATTACTTTTTCTCGACTTGTGTTGGGCTTGAAAAAATGAATAGAAATCAGTAAGTATAATGTCATTCTCAATGACATGTGTGTGTGTCCAGGAATGTCGGTAAGGACATCCTGAAATACTTGTAGCGTAGAAGATATTTGTCGCTGTTCCTCAAAAGACAAATTAGAAGAAACAGTAAAATTTCTCCATGATTCCGTAGAAGTAAGTGGAATCATAGGAAGAGGTAGGTTAACATCCGAAAAAGTAGTTTCCTCATCCTGTATAACCGACAGGGATAAGATATGACCTTGTTGGACTGGAGAATCGTCCGTCGCCTGAAAAATCGGCTGCAAGTAGTATGGTCGCTCATGATATTCTGTAAGCATATTTATATGGAAGGTTTTATGCCTTCCATCAATATCGACAACATAGTCGACATCGGAAATCTTCGAGACTATTGTATATGGACCTTTCCATGTAATAAGCAGTCTGTTCTCCCTAGAAGGAAGTAAAACAAACTCTTTGTCTCCGAGACAAAGTTGACGTAGGCGTCTCTTCTTATTAGCAAATAGCCTTGCCTTTTCCTTAGCCAATTCGGATGTTGAAGTTGCTAGCTTGCATGCTTCAATAATTTTTTTTCTGAGACCAATGACATACTCATATGAAGATTGTGTGTCATTGTCGATATTATCAGCAGTTATAAGATCATGCAGCAAAGACATAGGACCGCGCGGTCGCGCGCCTAAGACAAGTTCAAAAGTAGAAAATCCTGTATGTTCGTTGGGGACCTCCCTATAGGCAAAGAGAGCCGCGGGTAGGACCCTGTCCCAATCCTGAGGATGATCCTCGGTTATTTTCCCCAGTAAATTCTTGAGTGTTCTATTCAAACGCTCAACTAACCCATTAGACATCGGGTGATAAATACTACTCAGAGATCTTTTAATGTGCAGAGTAGACATTACCTGCGACATTGTCTCTAATATCAATTGTGTGCCATGGTCTGACAATATTTCCCCAGGAAAACCTAAACGAGAAAATATAAGCCAAAGAGCGTCTGCGATATCAGCAGTGGAAATGCTCATAAGAGGAATATCCTCTGGCCAACGTGTGCACATATCCACACAAGTAAGGATAAATTGATGTCCCCTGGCCGATTTAGTCTTAAAAGGGCCAACGATATCTATGGCCATTTTCTGAAACAGCCGGATAGGAGTGTCTGCTGCCTGAATAGGCGCAGCATGTCGTGGACTTCTAGACTTTACCTCTTGACATATTTTGCAAGACCGGCAAAAAATTCGTATGTCTTTATTGACAAATGGCCAAAGGAAAGATCCCAGAACTCTCGACTTAGTTCGGGAAAATCCCATGTGTCCAGCACACTGAGAATCGTGTGCATGTTGAAGAATTAACGGTCTCATACTTTTGGGCACGAGAATTTGAGAATGCCTAGTCGCGTCTGAGTGTTGTACCATACGCACTAGTATACCATTCTTCATAGTGATATATGATTTGCGATTTGTATTCTGATTCGGATCACCGTTTTTAGCGAGAAGAAAGAATTTCTTTAAAGAAGGGTCTTTTTCTTGTAGTTTCACAAACGAGTCATGCGAAATCTCCAAGTGATCATCTTGGCTAACTACTTCATTAACTTCAGTAGATGAAGTTTGAGGATAAAGAGCTTGTGCTCTTGTTACCACTGCATTGGCTGTTTGCATATTCCGTTCTTCCCAGGCAGCAATTTGTTGCGGGGTGCATTCCTTAACCCCGTGAATACGACCGATTATAAGATCTGTAATAGGGTTAGGTAGAAGACACGGGTGGACATCTCCCGTAAAGAAAGGAGTAGCAATGTGAATAATAGCGGTCGAGTACTTTTCAACTGTGCCACCAAATGTTCCACATTTAACTATTTTTCCTGTGGCACAGCGAGGATCTATAAGAGATTGCTTAACCTCAATAGTAGTGCACCAAGAATAAAAAAGCAATGAGACTGGGATACCATCCACGAGACCTCTATGCAAGATAAGCGATCCTCTCCCGTCATGCGCAATTGCAGAAGGGAGAGCGGGCAGAGTGTGACCACAACTCAAAGTAGTTACCGTGGTCGGTTCAAATAATGTTGAGCATTGGGTGCATTTAGATGCTCTCCCAAATTCAAAAGCTGCACAAGTGACAGCATTAGAATTTTTATTCTCGTTCACTTGATTATTGGCACCATGAGACTCTTGTTGTACAGTTTCCCTGGTGATGTGATATCTTTTTCTTGTACTGAGATCTACCACGATTATTATTCCCTCTGAAATTATCATAGTTTGATTTACCAAGACCACCGCTCTGGTTCGAATCCCAGTTTCCATAATCACTATTGTCATTACCCCAATGATCATAGTGTTTACCTGTTTGGTTTCGATGCCCCCTCGAAAGATAGCCTTGACAGTGTCTATAGTGACTACCTCTCCGCAAGTTTCCATAATTATAGGACCCGAAATAACGAGGACTATCAGATCGCCTCTAGTTTTTTCAAGAAGACCCATTATGTGATGGGTTACCCTGATTCTGATCATAATTACGATTGCTCTTCTTATTGAAGTTTTGTTGAGCACCTTTTAATTTATTCATAAAGTTAGGGCCATATGGTGCTGCAGAAGCAACCGGCAATTCTTCTTTAACCTTAGCATTGCCAACAGTAGCGTGGGGATGTGCAGTTACATACTGGCAACAGTATTCTTCTATGTCTTTTATGTCTTTAGGTTTACGCTCATGAATAAAAGCAAGGAAAGACTCATTGACAGATGACATAACTTTATCTCGAAGTAATAAGTCCATAAAGGTTTCATATGTTTTTTTCTGTTTTAGACAGCTCAATCCACCGTGTGAATGTAAGACGTATCTTAGTAATAAAGTCAGAGAACTCTACTCCAGTTTCTGGTAGCATTGTTTTAAAACGAAGACGATAATCTTCTTCTTTTAATTGACATCTCTTAAGTAATGTTGCCCTGACAACATCATAATAAGTTCTATCAGTCTCTTCTACTGTCATTACAGTACTCAATGGTTTACCTGAAAGTAAATCCATCAGTTGTCCGACATATTGTTCCTTATCTACCTTATGCGTTACGCATGTTAATTGGAATCTATCAAGGTAGAGGGTTATGTCGTCCTTTAGAGGGTTGAAAGGAGGTAATTTGACCTTATAAGTATTCTCCTTTATCTTACCCGAAGTTGTTTGAGGAGCACTCATATTCATCACGTTTAATTTCTATATTTCCAAAGCTAACAGTTTTCTTCATGTTCCATTTGTGCTTTCTTTTCCTCAGCAGCAGCTTGAAGTTTTCTCTTTTCAGCAGCAGCAGCAGCTTGAAGTTGTCTCTCCTCAGCAGCAGCTTGAAGTTTTCTCTCCTCAGCAGCAGCTTGAAGTTTTCTCTCCTCAGCAGCAGCCTCAGCTTGAAGTTTTTTCTCCTCAGCAGCAGCTTAAGTTTTCTCTCTTCAGCAGCAGCTTCTCTGTCTAATCTTTTATTTTCAGCTTCAGCAGCAGCTTGAAGTTTTCTCTCTTCAGCTTCTCTTTGTTGCTGTATTCTTCTATCGTCAGCTTCTCTGTCCAACTGCATTTGCAACCTTTTCTCTTCATCCTTCTGTGCCTTGGCATATTGAGCAAGTGCAAACTCTTCCAATTTGTCACCAGTTTTGCCAAGGGATTTTCCTTGCTCAATAAAGACATCTAATGTAGACATCCTGTCTAATAATATGAGATTACACCTGAAAAATTGAATAAATTACCTTATCCAAACCTCAATGGGAAACAAGTCTGTAATCCTAGACTAGTATACTCACTTCACTTTATTCTATCCCACTCTCCGTGGGAGACAAGTCTTTTAATCAAAAACTTGCATAATCACCTTGTTTCTTTGTAATAATATGATCATAAATAACCTCTATCTGAAAAGTGCATCATATTAACAATAATAGTCCATGACCAAGTATATATATATAGACTGTGTATGATGAACAAGTAGACGATAACAATACAAAGACAAGAATGTATAACAACCGAAAACGTTCGCAGGTCAAATGATAAATAAAGCTTAACTAAATCTAATGTTGTAAAACATTACAATGATAACTGTAAAAAAAATCAACACAAATCACAACACTGTTATAAACAAAAAGGGTGTATATAAATAAATGAAAGGAAGGAGAGGCGGACAGATACAAACAAAACAAATCGAAAAATCAAAGAATGGGAAAAAATAACGAAACGACACTAACTCATCTCGTCACAGCTAAGAAAAAAATGAAAAGTAGCAACACACGTCGCTCGCACTTTCCGCCGTGGGAAATATGCGCAGTCGCTGCAGAAAACGCTCTCGATAGAACCTCTGTTACGTGGTATCTTCTAACGGAGTCAACATCCCAGCCAGCCCGCGAAACACACACTAACACAACATGTAAACAAAGAACATGTAAACAAAGAATGCATTAATAAAGTGTGTTGTAAGAAGGCTCAGTTATTCACAATATAACGGTACAAAGTTTCCGAAAAAACAAACCGCCACTTATCTTAGATATAATTCTGGCCTTAGTCAACAATGTTGTCTCACAATAAACATCAATGCGAGGAAGCTCCACCGTTGACAATTACAGTGATGAAACTTGTCAACGACAGCTGAACTTGTATGTAAACACGAGTCGTGATCGTTCATAATGAAGGTCATCGACGAGTTTCAAACTGTTGAAGGTGTGTTGCTGTTATGTGCTGAACAGTATAAATGATCTTGTCCAGTTTCCAATGTGTAGTTCATCATCAAATAATGTCCTCAATCAGTCCAATGGACAGCTTTAGACCCACTGATCTAGCCTACCACAAATGTTACCGTATATTTACGGTCACCACAAATGTTAAGGTGGGATTTACGTTATGTTATGTAGGAACGTAACAATATCTTTTCTGTGTACTGTTGTAGTCAGTCCGACCTGGGCCAAACAGCTTTGGTATGCGTAATTAGCTCACCAGGCGTTGAGGCGCTAACAGGGTGTCATGTTGACATACAAACATCAGACATTTCTTGTATGTGAGGTACTCGAAGTTTGTGTGGTTGACAAGTGATGTGGGTGTGTAGAGACACGAATGCGTTTAGGCTCTTTGATAGATAAACAAGGCACCCACTCACTCACATGCAGTAGTCAGTAATTGTAGAAACTGCTGGAACTTTCAGCCATTTATTTACGAGACACAGTGACATCAACAGTTACAGTCAAATGGACGAGAATCAAGGACATCATATATATTGGAAATGACTGGCAAAACATCTGGCATTATAAAGCTTGAACCACTCATCTATAAGGACGTTATCGACAATGGTCTGTCCTTTAACAACTGTTCATATGTGGTAATAAATAGGAATATCGAACATCATCAGTTTTTTATAGTTCGTAGGTATGATGCTAATAACGCTGGCTTGACAACATATTCTTTTTCCTACTGTAGCTCAGGGCCCCTGACTTAACGCTTTAGGTAGTCCTTTAACAAAGATAGTTGCTTAATATAGAAGTTTGTGAACTTGTAAATAAAGTCAAGACTTCACCTGGCTTCACCCGCCAGGCACTTATTCTTCTGTTAAAGTTATAGGCCGTAATGACGTTCCTTATAATGGTTGATAAACAATTGTACATTTTTTCCATAGGCATGTATTCTCTTCCATGCTGAAACATACCGCCATCCTGCGGGTTTCATATCAATATACGTTCATTGTGCTTCTATAAAGTACTTCAACGAATAGACGTAATTGGCTACGTCAAGCACACATAATGGATTCTGGATCACAAGAACTGTAAGAGCTACTCACAGGTTCATACTAAATGTTCTGCAAACTTTGCATAATAATTAAGTTATTTTACCTTGGACAGAATTCCGAGAAATACACAAATAACACCTGTCTTCATTCCAGACGAACAGAATAACTCTGGGGAGAATAACTAAGATCACAAGACTATCTTTCCCCCAGATAATGCAGAGAAGAAACAACGGACATCTTCGTCCGGCAGAAACCAGCTCATCACTCCCGGACGGAAGTCGACTCGGTTCGCGCTAAAAACTAGCGCATGCGTAGACAGAACAGATTTGAGAACAGTTAACCTCCGTCTTAAGACTGATCAACCACAAAGAATAAACACAGGGAAGATAACCCCTAATCAACCTGTGTCAGGGAGTTAACATACAGTTCTGTACCTTCGATTTTCAAAAGTATTAAATAGATTTACATTTTCTGGAACCGTCAAAAATGACGGCAAGAATAATTTAATTAGTTATCTGTAAATTTACAAATTTATAGTTGATTTAGTCATTTTCAGTGAACTGCACCCGTATGTCTCAATAATTTTAAATGCTTTTAACAGAGCTATTTAAGTAATATGTTAGTGACTTAAAATAGTTTGGGCCTCATCGGAACGATCAAAATCCTAACTTATAGAAGGTCAAGAAAGATACCAAGTTTACACGGCCTGGATCCTATCAGCCGCAGTACTTGACTTCTTTAAATTCATATAAGGCTCCCTAGAACTGAAGTAGATACTCTGAACTTCGGCCACAATAGGATCATCATCACTGTACAACAAGGGAAGTAAATCTCGTGACATTCTTGTACATTTTCTTCATCTTCTTCTACGTCTTCTTCATTTGTCACGTGTTCAAAACGCATGCTTAGTATTCGAGTAATTGCATGAACGGCAAGAACAATAGGACATGGGTATACAGGCCATTTGCTGTACTATTTTTTCGGGGGTATGTCAGGTTCATCCACTCACGGAAGAGCAGCCTACACAAAACCGACCGATAAAGCTCTTGTGGTTTATATGGAGAATTAAAAACGTTCATTACCCATGTTAGACTTAGGACTGGTAAAGGAGAACGAAATGACAAGTGGGGGGGGGGGGGGGGGGGTGTGTGTTTGTGTTTGTTTGTGGGGGGGGGGTGTGGCAAAGGTCAACGATCGAGAACCAGTTAAGCTAACCTGTAATAATCAGGAGTGTCAATGGTGGTTTCGGGATCAATGCTTCACACCCTTGAAGTATCTGGATTGGCATAACTAAGACCCATCTGCCAAACTGTGCATTTCAAAGCCAACATTCATCTGACGTAGAAGTGACTGTCAATGACAATCGTGCACCCTGAGTGAAAATTTGTCAAGAATTGTTTCATGATGAAAATATTAGTATGATAGCATAGCAGAGACAGTAAAGTTAAAATAAGACAGTGAGGAATTCAGTTGTTCAAATATTTGGAAAAATCTACAAGAACATTTTTTTGAGTTAAATAATTAATTTAATTTAACTTCATCATCACCATGCTTTTGTAAAATAATTCTTCATTGATTCCATCGACACACATTCATAAGTCAGCACAAGACAGATAGATGTAAATAAATAAATTTCATAATTGCCCTGAATAGCTTTATTAATTCAATACCGTTGAACGCATTAACTACCGCGAGCCGGTGGGACCGGCTTTTCAAATCCTATCATTTGGACCACGAGCCACTTAGAGCGTCGATCTAATTTTAATAATAAAACGAATGAAAAATGTACTGAAACACTTTCTGATCTGGTTCGAGATTTTAAGTTGCCACAGGAAAACAAATTCCCAAAGCATGGTTGTTGTAGAACACTGCAAAATGGATATTATGTTCATATTTTTCAGCGTTTTGGGTTAGTTTCCAAATCGTATAAAATTGTTTCCCGTGGCAACTAGTGATAGGACCACAAAAAATGCTTGCACATCTCGTCTAACGGCTGAATAAGCTAGAAACTTGTTTCAACAATTGACTGATAGATCTAGCGACGAGGACAAGAGTGAAAACGATGTGCACATTGATTGACATAGTGGTTTTGATAGAGAACGAACGAACGAACGAACGAACGAACTTTATTTTCAAAGGGTAAAGAATTGGGCACGCAGGCCCGTCTGACATTCTGCCCTTCCTCTCTCTCTCATCATGTATACTAATATCCTTTCATCCTCACATTTACTTTAAGCATTATTAAGGCATTTATCATTATAAAAGTAACATTACATTTGCAATAATCATCATAATTAAAGTGTTTTTAAAATAAAATAAAATAATTTAAAAAAAATAAAAATAAAAAAAAAAATTAATATTAATAATGAATTTGAAAAATAAATAAATAAATAAAAAATAAATAAATTTAAAAAAAAAAAAAAAAAAGAATTCTTCGTACTGTAAATTAGTGATTTGAGACATATTCAGAGGTATGTTATGAGAACTTGTAAAATGTTCATACGGTGTTCAACTGAATGACTCAGGGACTTTTTTTTTTTTTTTTTTTTAGGTTCATCAAGATGAGGTGGGTAGACAGTTACTTTCCATTTTCCTTTCCATTTCCTTTGCGTCCCAAACTCAAGACCAGAATCAGACTAGGTAGATAGTTAGATAGACATATACGAAAGCAATTAATTTGCCAAGGGTTGAAAATCGGACACAGTCCCCTCTTGCATTCTTCCATCCTCTTGCTCATCTTTTATTACTGTTACTCAACATTCTCCAGCGTACTGAAAGTATTAATTTAAGGACAGTGCAACATTACAAGGAAGTATAACAGCATACATTAACAGTACCTGATCATAAAATTAAGAATATGAGTTATTAAGAATATAATATTAAGAATAAGTATATTGTAATGAAAACTAGATCATCAGAGCCTCCATACAGTATATTAGATAAAAGTACAACACAATCAGTTAGGGTGGCATATAATCAGCACTCATAAAGTATTTGAATAGTATACGATTGTATGAGTAAGGACTGTGCGTGTTTTTCAGGTCATTGGGAAGATTGTTCAAAAAGATGAGCAACTGAGTAAGCCAAACTAGTTTTAAATAGGTCAAGCCTGGGCTTGGGTACCTGTAATTTATTTAAGCGCTGACTACGTCTGTCATTGTATTTTAAAAGCGGCCAAAGATACTTTGGAGCATTCTGTGACAGGATTTTGTGAATAAATTTCCCTTTGTTAAAGAGGAAGCGCTTCCTTAGGGGTAATATTTGAAGATAATTATATAAATCTATACAATGTGATTGGTGTTTATCAGCAACAAGGCGCATTGCGCGTTTTTGAAGCGAATGGAGCCTTCTTGTGTTGGAGACAGAACAACCATCCCAGATTGTGGAACAATAGTCTAGATGCGTTTGTATATGAGATATGTAGAACATTTTCCTTGCCTCTTCATCCAGGAAATGTTTAATTTTGGCTAATTGGTAAACTTTTTGTGCTGTTTGCTTTGTGAGTGCATGTACATGTGAGTTCCAACTTAGGTGTTGGTCAACAGTGATACCTAGAGTTATGTGTTCATTTACGTTTTCAATTAGTGATGTTCCAATGAAGAGCTGAAGTGTTGTTTTCTGCAAGTTTTGTAGTTTTTGTCTGGTTGATATTAACATACATTTTGTTTTACTAATATTTATTTGCATGCGATTCTCGTTGCTCCACGTAATAAGATTATGTGTATCGTTTTGTAAAGATTGTTCTAGTGTGGTGCAACATTTATCACCAGTATAGACAGTACAGTCATCGGCAAAAAGGTCACATGATGAGTGTTTGAAATATAGAGGAAGATCATTAATGTATACGGTAAATAGAAGAGGGCCGAGAATAGAGCCCTGAGGAACACCTGTATGGACAAAGGTTGGGTTCGACAAGGAATTATTGTAAGAGACTATTTGTTGTCTGTCTGACAGGAACGATTTAATTAACTTTACCAGCTTAATATTTACTTTCATTGTTTCTAATTTTCTGATTAAAATAAAGTGATCTATCATAGCAAATGCTTTTTTGAAGTCTATAAATATTGCTCCACATATATTATCGTTATTGATGTTTAGGTGCCAATTGTCTATCATCTTTGTTAAGGCTGTGTGGCATGAATGCTTTGGTCTAAACCCCGACTGACTGTCGAGATGGAGCGCAAGCAGTTATAACTGTGAAAATATTGCAAGTTCTCGGCCATCGGAGGGCCGTTAAATAGCAACAACCCCTATTAGAGTTACAAATTTGTTATTGTTATAGTACATTCATTTATCTTTAAAATGACGTGTAATTCATAAAAATCTGTACACAATTACTAAAACTACAGCTTACTTTGTGCAAACACCTAAAGGGTGAAAATGGGACAAATTTTTATTCGGCCAAAGTGTGTTTTTGAATTCGGTAGTTAATGTGTGAAGTTGAGTTTTTGTGAATTGTTTTATCACTGATAGGCACATACGGAAGTAACACTTTAAGCTCTCACTTTATTTTGAATACTATCTGAAGCAGAGACTTTCACAGCATTGACTATCTAGTGATACCAGTGTACTTGTCTGACATTGGGACCTTAAACCTTCTAGAGAGAAGACTTCGTCTACTCTACCACTATCATCATACTTATAAAACCTTCTGCCACAATCTTCATCTTCTTCGTCATATTTTTCTACGTCTTTTTCATCTTCATATTTTTTTTATCTTCTGATTCTTCTTCTTCATCTTCTTCTTAATTTTCATCAGCTACTTCTTTATCTTCTTCTTAATCTTTTTCACCTTCCTCTTCTTCATCTTTTTCTTTATCTTCTTTATCTTCTTCTTCTTCTTCATCTTCTTCTTCATATTCTCGTCTTCATCTTCTTCATGTTCATATTTTTCTTCATCTTCTTCGTCATCTTCATCTTCATTTGCATTTTCATCTTCTTCGTCATCTTCACCTTCATCTATACTTCATTCTTCATATTCGTCAACATCATCTTCATATTTTTCTATTTTCATCTATTTCATTATCTTTCTCATCTTATTCTTCTTCAGGTGCTCCTTCTTCAATTTCCTCACGTACTTCTTCATCTTCTTTATTTACTTTTTTTTCGACTTTTCATCCTCTTCTTCTACATTTTCTTCATCTATTTCATCTACTTCATCTTCACCTTCTTCACCTTCGTCTTCATTTTGTTATTCTTCATCTTATTTTCCATTTCCATCTTTCTCTTCATCTTCATCTTCTTCTTCATCGTCAACCTTCATCTTCTATGACATCTGTTCGCTTTCTTCTTTTTTCATCTTCTGTTTCTTCTTCTTCATCTTCTTCATCAACTGTTTCATCTACTTCTCCTTCTTCTTCTTCTCTCATTGACAGAAGACATGACTTTGTCTCTAAGTATTAAGTCCATAAGTGCTTCATAAGTATGTTCTGTCTTAGACAGCTCAACCCAACGTGTAAAAGTGAGACGTATTTTTGCAATAAACTCAGAGAACTCTACTCCAGTTTCTGGCAACATATTTTTAAATTGCAGACGATAGCCGTCTTCGTTAAGTTGGTACTTCTTTAACAAAGCAGCCCTGACAACCTCATAATTATTCTTGTCAGGTTCATCTACCATCCTTAGCATACTCAGAGATTCACCTTTTAGTATATTTGACAATTGATCGATATATAGTGATTTGTCTATGTTATGTGTTCTACATGACCGTTCAAATCTTTCAAGATAGAACGTTATGTCATCACATGAAGGACTAAATGCTGGTAGCTTAATCTTAAAAGTATTAGCCTTATCAGCAGATGAACCCTTATTTGCATCATTAGCATTACCCATGCTCATCAATTTCAACTTTTTCAACTCTAAAGCTAAGAGTTTTTCGTCATGCTCCATTTTTGCTTTTCTTTCATCAGCCTCTCTTTGTAACCTTCTTTCTTCAGCCTCAGCTTGTATTTCCATCCAGTCTTTTAATTTCAGCCTCTTTCTCTAGTCTGTTATTCTCAGATTCTTTCTCCAGTCTTTTATTCTCAGCCTCTTTCTATAGTCTTTTATTCTCAGCTTCTTTCTCCAGTCTTTTATTCTCAGCCTCTTTCTCTAGTCTTTTATTCTCAGCCTCTTTCTCTAGTCTTTTATTCTCAGCTTCCAGTTGTAGCTGGAGTTTCCTCTCCTCAGCTTCTGCTTCTCTTTGTTTCTGTTCAGAATCTCTTTTTTGCTTTTCCATTTCCATCTGGAATTTCCTTTCATCTGCCTGCATCTGCAGTCTCAGATTTTCAGCATCAATTTTTTTCTGCTCAGCTTCTGCGTTCTGTCTTTTTTCCTCAGACTTCAGCGCCTTGTTATATAGAGCAGTAGCATATTCCTCCAATTTATCACCAGTCTTGCCAAAGGATTTACCCTGCTCAATAAAGTACTCAAGTGTAGACATATTGTCTAATATTATGAGTCACAAAACATGAAATAATTAACTATATTATTTCAAACTTAATAATAACAAGTCCTAAATCAAGCACTTGTATACTCACATCACATTATATTATCCCAATCTCTGTGGGAAACAAGTCTTTGACAAAGAACTTGTATATGAACTTTTATGAAAATATCATCAGTCAATTCTTAATCATAGGTAGACTTCCAGTTCAGTAGTGCACAACACTATTCATCATTTATTTATCATCAGTGTATTAGTAATAGTACACCAGCTTAATCCATTAATTAATTACTATAAGTGTAACTAATATCAATGTAAACAAAGTCACAATGTAAACAATAACAATGTAAACAATAACAATGGTCAGAAACAATACGAAAACATTCGCAGAAATCAACTAAATAAACAGCGAAAAGTAAAGAAAGTATCACAAAAAATGTGATGATATCTGCGATAGAATTAAACAAAATACATGACTCTACAGTGTATAAACATAAATGGTGTATAAAACTAAACAATAGAAAAGAGGAGACCTACAATGTACAAACAAATCAAAACAAAACTTAAGAATGCGAAAAATAACGAAAACAAAACTGCACATGTCGTCACAACTAAACAATTATAGCAACAAAAGTCGCTTAGCAAATTTCGCTATAGGAAATTTGCATACCCTACAGAACACCCTCAATAGAAAACCTCTGTCACGTGGTATATTCTAAAGGAGTCACCACCCAGCCAGAACCGCAGAAATATAAACATATAAATATACAAATAACATATAAACAAATAACATATAACAATATGAGAAAAGAATGTGAAGAAACAGAAGGCTCAGTAGAAGTATAAGGGCACAGTTCACAAACAAAACAGGCCACTTAACTTATGCGAATCCAATCGTCAGTACAGCAAAAAACAGATGACAATCAGCATCCTAAGGAATGAAGATCCAACAATGATCGTACATCTGAACTGCTTCGAAACTGCCACGACGATTGTACTTGAGCTTCTGATATACTGTATAGGTAGTGTTGTTACGGTACTTGGCCTTCTTATCCAATAGTATCAAACTGATTTACTACGGAACTTATCCTTGTCATAGAACAGTAAATTGATGCCTAGGTAGCAGCAACTGATTCAACCACAGCAGCAACTTGATAAATGGACAGCAGCAACTTGATTCTCGAAGGAACGTTAGAGTTCTAAATATATGCTGCAACGCCGGGTACTGTCATTTTCTTGACTTAGGATCAGCCAAAAATTTCAAATCCAAAAAGATACCGTGCAACGCCGAGTAGTATCAGGCTTCTGTTAGTAGATGTCTTGAAGAATGCTGTATGAAAATATCTTGTAGAATGTAGCGGGTAAGGGACCCCGTGTATGCTGGCACCAGACCAAACCAGCTTATGGCCACCAAATGTTGCGAGGTGATTTATTTGTGATGTGGAACATGTAGAGTATCACCCTCAGACACCCGAGATGATGGAGGCGTAGAAATATGGTGTCTTTGGTCTGGTTTGTGTATACGTGTTGTAGGTGTATAGCTAAACAGTTAGCAGGACAGTCCACACAGGACGTCACGGAAACACATGACGTGGAAGTCAATTAATCTTGTAACAGCTGGTTACGTTTCCAAACATTTATTGAGACGCCACAATAGTTACGATGACATTGACGATCAATCACAAGCAATGTAAAGCATATCAATCATTATAAGATATGGTTCCCTCAATAAATGAGCATTCAAATAAGCTGATCAAATGGATCTGATAGCTTCAGCAGATTCAGCTCAAACATCAAAAATATGCGAGTTAATCAACTCTTTCCTGATACAAGTAGATCAGATATGTAGGCATGTTTAAATACCAGCCGCACGAGCATGGCGGACTATAAACTCAGTTCACGTTGACCTTCTGTGGACATATTTTATAAGTCTAACCTTCGTAAAGGCGTCTTCGCTGGCATGACGTAGTTCGAGAAACATAATATTAATTGTTCTGTGGGCATAAGTAGCCTGAACCATAGATATATTAGGCATCGAGATATCTGGTGTGCTTCTAGTAATAAAGTCTCTCCCCCGCCTGACAGTGCGAAACGAGTCGAACAATAATGTCTAACCTCTCAGACTACAGGGCAAAATAGAAAGAGCAGTTTTACCTTTATGTTCGAAAAAATACCACACTTCCAACCGTCTCCAGACGTTAGAATTACACACATGGGATTAATATGAATAAACTTGCCATCAACATCACAGAAGTTCCTTTCCCATGTTGAAAGAATACTCGGGGCCGCAAGAGCATATCTTGCCCCAACACAGCTCACATCTCGACCGAATTCTCCCACCAACTCAACTGGGCGGAAGCTTGTTCAATCTACAACCAAAAGACAGACATGCGCAGAGAACCATTCCCGTGAAATCAATTCAGTAAAGTACGTAGCTATGATCCTATACTGAGAACGACATATAAAATCGAGCATTATTAGGAAAGAAAATAGCAACATTGTAGGTTGCCAACCATTTATAAAAAAGTAGACCTGTACGCTCCTTAAAAGGACATGAACCGAGATCGGTATGACATTATACCGGCAACCTTCGGTCACAAGAAAAGATAACTACACAAAGTAAAACAGTGAGTTCATTTCCCAAGTTCTATCCCTTGCATAAGGAAAAATTAGCGTACACTGTTAACGTTGCATAATTCTTATGTGTAACAACGTCATAGCCCACTCAATCAGAAATATGGCAAGTACTTCTAACAATAAGTCCATGGCATGCACTTCACAGCAAGATTGCTGGCAAGGGAAAGTACATATCCGTACTCACTGGAACACTGGCTAGAAACTGACTAACTAGCTTCGCGCCTAATAATTTTTCTCCCGCCAGTCACATGACTTAGCTGGTTTAGTTATCCCAATGTTGCCAACTTCAATGTTGCCAGTGTGATATTTCGTCACTGCGAAATAGCGCCGTGACATCCACACTCCCCCCCCCTCCCCCCGTAATTAAGAAAACGTAGTTTTCTTCCATTGGAAGAGATTCGCCCGACCCCCTTCGAAATTTGGACGAACATATGCCAATGTAACTTGCCTCAATAACAGCTCAATCTATCATCAGCATACACTACAATATGTCTTAACTAAACGAACTCTGCAGTGTTTATCGCTCACCATGAATGGCCAAACACTGTGACAATTGTACACTCAACTGATTGACAACTATAAATCTGCGGTCTGTAGAAAATGCCCACTAAATACTAAACAAATCTAGAATTACACGTCATAGTCCACTCAAACAGAAATATGGCAAGTACTTCTAACAATAAGCCCATGGCATGCACTTCACAGCAAGATTGCTGGCAAGGGAAAGTACATATCCGTCCTCACTGGGACATTGGCTAGAAACTGACTAACTAGCTTCGCGCCTAATAATTTTTCTCCCGCTAGTCACATGACTTAGCTGGTTTAGTTATCCCAATGATGCCAACTTCAATGTTGCCAGTGTGATATTTTGTCACTGCGAAATAGCGGCTTGAAAGTCGGAAAAAAGATGGGACACAAAGTACAGACGTATAAGAGAATTATACAGATTAATACAAAAGTAAAGCATTTTACATGAACTTGCGGACCCGTTGAACACAATTGCTTTCCTTCATTTTCTCATGTTGTATATTGTCTTTTGACTACATCTCTGTAGAAAAGCTTGCGGAATTTATCTCTGTATTTACTGCTCATGTTATAGTAGATAAAGATATTCATAGAAGAGTTTATGCACTCCATAACATAGGCTAGTCCAACTGTCAATATTGCAATATTAATGTATTTTCCTTCATACGACAATGCTTCAACAAAGGCATATGTTAAAATAATGATGCTTATGGGAATAAAGCAAACGATAAACAAAGTGGAAATCATCACAACCATTCTCGCTGCCTTCTTGTTACGGCTGGAAACTCTGTCAACTTCTACATTAATGGTAGTCGCCATTCTCCATTTTGTTTTGCTGTATAATTTATGAGAAAGTATTATCGTGCATACAACGATAATCACAAAGGCTGCCAAAGGAATACATAAGTTGTTTATAACAAAATAAATCTGTTCAACTTTTTCTCTATCTTCCGTGAACACAAGACCAAAAATAGTTTTATTTCTTACTGGAGAAAACTTCATTTCCAGTTTGTTGACAGTGTACACCGGGACAGCACATCCGAAGAGGACAATGAAGATACAGACGATGATAGCAGTCACTCGATCTGGCGTAAAGATACTTTTGATCTGCACAAATAGAAATGATCATTATGGAATATTTGTTTTCTAACTATGGAAATAATCTGTTTTTGTAGTATGTAACGATAATAGTTTGTAAAGGAAAAGGATATAATAAGAGTGCGGAAAATAATGAATAAGTCGTTAGAACATCAGCCTGAAACGACTTCGGAGCTAATAATGTCATCACTCATGTAGACGTATAAAGCTTTTATTGAACATTAATACATCTCTATAGCTTACAATACTGGAGAGAAACGGAGAAGGGAATGTCAAAACTGTCCTCTTTCCACACTGTCTGCCTAAGGAAAATTCTATTAATCTTTTTGGCCGAATACCATCACCAATCATGAACTGCCTGCTCGGAGCAACCAAGAGGACATACACATCATCATAGCTGGCAGACGCTGGAGGTAGGTTAGTGTAGCGAAATGTTTTTATGAGTGTAGTAGTCAGTAGTAGTTACTGAAGGAACAGAAGAAGAATTCTGTCTGACAAGAATATAGTCCCCTTGTCTGTGACGAAATGTCTGTCCCTGTCCTTTTGTGTGATCTCTCACACATCTAGCCCTACGGTAGTATCATTTATTTTTCTTTATTTTTCTCTCCGATCGTTTTTATGTGGCATTTCATTTTTCCCTTTCATCCATTTGACTCTTTATGCTGGACATAGCATTGAGAAAGTCTCTAACACGCCATTCCCCTATGGCAGTATTTGCTACGGGAGTAATTCTTATATTATTGTGTCGCATTCACATTTCACGAAGACGTGTCAAGTTACGCCAGGTTATTAGACGGTCATCGACAGTATTTTATCGCATAATCTGACTGACCATCTTTTCAAAAGACGGGCTTGTTTATCCAAGCTTGCGTTGGGTAAGAGTGCTGAATAGAACCAGATTTATTTGTCTGCCGAAACACAGGATAACCCGTGCACGAGGCGGAATTTATGACATAAGCGCTTCCGGGTCATCCTTGTTACACCAACATTACTGTCTGTGTGACACATGTGATCATGTTGTCATGTGTGTCTACCGATCTGTCTGTAAGTTTGTACACTAGGGTATCGGACAGCATATTACCATAAATGGGAGACGTGACCTTTGCAACAGTTTTCCATGTTGGAAATATTTTGAAAGTACCACACCCGACCTGTTTGAATATGATTGGATCTTTCTGATTAGATTCATAACAACAATGCTTGGGAAGGTCTGACCATTTCGAAATTTTATTTCACTGTGAATTTCACGCTCGCCAAGATAACATTAGACCTCGCCAGAGTGAAGGCTAGATTCAGAATTCCTTTTTTTATTGGAGAACCAAATAAGACTTACAAAACACAGGAAATCTCTACTTTTTAATAAGGAACACCGGGACGAGGAAACTGAAGACACTAAGTCAGAGAGGAATCTATTGTAAAATTAAAGACATCCCAGACGCGTGTAAGAGAACGATTCGACTATTTTATTCATCTGAGCAACGAGCCTGTAGTCAAGATTGGCGAAAGTTGTGATTTACATTTCATATTTTATTCCTAACATGTGAACTAACAAATATATGTATATATTACCATGTGAAGTTTAATGTGTAAAACTCGCTATTGCATGTCAAAGTCATTTGAGGCTGGCTACGTCAGCGTATAGAATGATGATTCACGAACCACCACTGCATGGGCTGGTGATTGATTTATTGATAGTTTCGTAAAGAGAACTAAAAGCATAAAGTAGTTCCACGTTCCCTGTGGAGCAGAAAGAAATAATGTACATTCTAAGAATAATACTTACAGTTTCAAAGCTTTTCACTCAGTGTAAATGTGAACGAAAAAACACATTCATGTCAAAATTAATAGAATTTTCAAACTTTTCCATAAGTGTAAATATAAATGAAACATAATTGAATTTATATTGTGAACACTTTTCAAACAGTGGAGATGTAAATGTAAAATATACTATATCTGTACGTTTAACCTTTTCATTTAAATGTAATGTAAAACTAAAGCTGTTTAGTTTATATGTAAACGAATTTTATCCCTGGGATTAAATTTAATTCTCATTGAGGGTAAATGCTGATATGGGATGGTGGTAAGGAAAGATAGGAACGCATAACTAGGGGCTGGAAAACGCAATACTCAGAAGAGCATTCGTATCTATTCTTCTATCATAGTTTTTGGTGGTACCAGCAGAAAGTACTATCTCTGGAACCAAGTGAAAATAGAAGTGGACTGACGCTGTGCGAGACGCCATCATTAGAGGGTCTTATAGACAGACGCAGAATCAGCTTGGCTGTTACTATTTGAAATTCTGGGAACGTGCGGCGCCTGAACTTTGAAGAGTGACAGCAGTGTACAGAAAAACCTACCCATCAGGAGGAGGATTAGAATCATCATTGGCAGCTAAGTTAACCTATATGCTGCCACTTGAACCTCTTATCCAAAACCCATCACCCGAGTGATGAAAACTTCATTTTGTAACTAACTATTATTCTTTTCTTCTAAACTGTTAAACTTAAAATGATTATTAAATTTTGTTATTTGTATTTACCAATTTAAATTCGATTCAATCACTTTAAATGTACTACATGTTTGTCTCAGTCAAAGTTACTAAACACACACTCTAAACAGAGCTATATTATAATAATAATTCTACTGATTAACTCAGGAGTGTGAAGCCGCGCTAGCGTAGTGGTTACAACACCGCTCTGGCGACCGGGTGATTCAGGATCAAACTTGGGCGACGGCATATGAGGATTTTTCGTCGACCGGGATTTGGACTGGATTAACTCGAGACCTGGCGAGGACATTTGAAGGAGTGTCGTCGACCAGGGACTGGCGGCTCCTGAGCCGACCCAGCTCTAATGGGTACCTCCGAAAACGGCGAGTATATGCCTGAATAGCGAGGGACACTTGTCTCTGTACAAGAAAATAGGATACTCGCGTAAAAATCAATGTCAGGTTAGACATTAAAAAAAATAATAACCTGAGATTTCGCCTCGAGTATTAGCGGGCGTACGAAAAAAAACCAAAAAACTCAGGAGTGGGGGCTTAACTAGCTAGAATAAACCATTGCGCAATTCTTCATAAAAGGTTTCGGCAGATTACCGAATTAACTTGCTCAACAACAGTCAGCATTGTTTTCGCTTATCTGAATATATTGTGAACACTCCCATGTGATAGAAGCTTTACTACTCTTCTTTCTACATTTCTGCCAAGAGTAATCTTGTGTAAAGACAGACTCCATTGAAGCCTATAATAGATACTCTTGAGCTTTGGCCTCTGTTGGACCACTACTGCAAAGCACGGGAGGCAATACAGTCACAATGTCAGAGAAGAGCACAGGAATCACAGGATAGTCACGGCTGTGAAGGTCTCTGCTTCCGGAATTATTCAGATGAAAGTTAGAGCCTAAGATGCCACCTTCGCTATGTAACAAACCTATGATAGTTCAACAATTCATTAAAACTAAAAAATGCAACACTATAACTGTGACAAGTCAGAGAACTACTGTAAAGGGCAATTTTTACTATCTTGCAATATAATACATTTATATTCTTATTATGTTCGCAAATATTTTGTAAGCAAAGTATTTCCTTTTTAAGTGCTTAAGGAGAAGTCATTTTTGGGTTGCTTCCCTTGAAAATAGTTCTGTCATCTTCGATCGGACTCCGCAGACGACTCTAGGCCTACTGCGATTTATTCTGTGGCTGGGTAGGAATAGATTGTTCTTGCTTCAGTATATCTATGGCCTGAATTTATACGTAGTGTTTGTATGAGTAGGACGAGTCTGTCTTATATATCGATATCTTTGCATTTCTAAGTCGAACTAATTTGGTTGTCGCTAGAAAAGGTCAAAGGCTATGCAGCGGAAGTATCGCTAGCAAAGGGTGTGATCCATGGCTGTCATCCTGTGAGGATGCCGAGTTTTGTTGTAGCAGGCTTTTTGCCGAAATAGTGATCTATATATGGATGGGGAAAAGTGATAATCATTTAGACATGTTGTATGTACTTTACCCCAGTGTTTATTCTCTTTTGCCAAGGAATGGCAAAGTTATATTTCGCATAAAAAGGTAAAACCACAATTTATTATGAACTTGGGCTTCGCCATCGTTGTTGATAAGCAGATGCACAGTGGTACTTTTAAAAAGAATATCCATTCAAAGGAAGAAGACATTCCTATGTATCAGCACTGGATTGTATGATATTATTCAATTACCTCTATGAGAGAACCTATGAAGAAATGAGGACATTTAATGAATGACTAATTTTGGTCTATATTCTATAGTGAGTGAAGCTCACGAGAGAGAGAACAGCCATGTTGAAATTCATATACTTTGTATTTATCGAGTGAGAAAAAGGGGTGCCTGTACTATCGCTCGATGAACCAAGAGATCACTGCTACATGTGAGAACCCATGTCTGGGATTCCTATATTATGAAATATATATATATTGAACTTTACGTGAAGGAATATTCGCTAGACGAGGTTAGGTCTAGGAGCCTTCCTATGTATTGGTTATGGTCTGACGTGCCCAGTCAGTAAAGCCAGATGATTTACATGATGGAACGCTGAATGCTTATTTACGAATGCTCCATTATGATATTTGCCAAGCATGAATGCTAACTTAAGATGATATTCCTGTGATCAACATTATGCTGTCTATGTCGACATTTGTTCCTGTAACCATACACGTACTGTCCAAGTGTGCGTCCCATTAAATGTTATAAAAAGACCACCGTAGTTCCAGTACTTCTTGAATTCGAACAGTGTGAGTATGAGTGATGTACTACCAACCTGTCAACTCTATCGAATCATTCTACCATTCGCGTACTGACATTCAGATACACACTCATTGTTTACACTCACATTCTTGTCGGAGCCTCATCACGTTCCAGGACAAGATGACCTGTATGACCAAAACTGTGCTGGGTTTGATGAGTTGACAATCGTTACACTTTACTACACCAGTCCCAACATCTACATTTATCCACTGGTGGACATTCACATCATTTAGCAAATAAAGCATGATTCAACAACTAGTAGCCAGTATGAGTTAACAACTACACACAAAGAAAGAGTTTAACAACTGGTGTGCCAGCTTCCTGGGTCAACCTGCACAGTGACCATATTGAGAAGTAAACTACTGAGACCAGACGTTCCTTGGGGCCTGTTACGACACACAAATACATCAGCAGTACAACTCTACAGTGATGTCAGCGTGACCTGTCCTGTCGAGAGTATGCAGTAACTAGGTCAGGGTTTGTTGACATTTGGTTCATTGGACATTTGCCATACAACTGACAGTGTTACACAGCGAGCTTGGTTGAAACATAGAACATTACACATCAGGACTGGAGAATATTTGACAGTGTTTGCGAAAGAAAATGTTATTGAACTGAGAAGTCCTACATTGATTGTTATCATTCAAATCAACGATGGAGCTTCTATTTCTGTGTTGAATTTAAAATAATTAGACCAGAAGTATTTGTTTAATAAAGTACCACAGTACTGTACTATTAGGCAGTGTAACTGAGCCTTCATTCCAACACATTCTTTCTGCAACACTCTATTTACATCATATTGCCATACTATTTATGCATTTATGTATTTATGTTTAACTATTTATATGTGATATTTGTTTGTATCCAGCGGGTTGTTGTTTCGGTTGGGCGGTGTCACACAGCAGAGTATCCCACGTAATAGAGGGTCTGATGTGTGCGTTTCTATAGGTGCAATTTTCTTCATTGGAAATTTGCTGCGACAGCTGTTGCTATTAGTGTTAGCTGTGAAGTCTGTACTCATTGTTGTTTTTGTAATATTCCTCTGTTCTTTAGTTTGTTTTGATTTGTTTGTAATTTGTTGGTCTACCCTATTCTATCTTTCAGTTCTATTCTCAATTTATATTTATATACTGTGGCGTTATTTGTATTTGTTATCCTCTTGCGGTTTATCTTTTATTGTTTTTCCCATTTGATTTATTTCATTTCCGCAAATGTTTTCATGTTTTTCTGTATAACTGTTTTGTTTTGTGCCTGATCGACATACACTATTTAAAATATAGTTGATCATATAAATTGATGTACAAGAATCAACTGATAGTTAATTGCTATTACTAAAGGTACACAGTTGATGATATAAAACACTATTTCTGGTGCACTGCACTTATATTATAGAGTGAACCAGCAACTTATAGCTGTTATTATATAAGGATTTATACAAGACCTTTGTAAGGCTTGTTTCCCACAGTGATTGGGATAGTTAAGTACTATTTTTCCACAGGTTAAAAAGTTATCATACAAGGTCTTTGATTAAGACTAAGAAAGTAAATTTATTTACTTTTGCAAATTACTGATCTTATTAGACAAGATGTCTGCCTTGGATTATTTTATCACACAAGGCAGGGCTCTTGATAAGACTGGTCAGCAGTTAGAAGAATGGGCAGTTGCTCAATATGACAAAGCATTAGCTGCAGAAGAGAGAAAACTTGCTGCTGCTGCTGAAGAAAGAAAAGCATTGATTGAAGAAAAGAAATTAGCAGCTGAGGAGAAAAGATTGGAAGCTGAGGAAAAAAAATCACAAAGAGAGGATGAACAAAAGAAATTGCAGATACAGACTGATGAAAAAAGATTCCAGATGGAAATGGAAAAAGAGAAAAGAAAAGATGAAGCTGCTGCTGAAGAGAAAAAATTACAGGCTGCTGCAGAAGAGAGAAAATTACAAGCTGAAGCTCAAGAAAAAAAAGCAATAAGAGAACATGAACACCAAAAAGAACTTTTAGCATTTGAGTTAGAAAAGTTAAAGTTAACAAACATAAGTAATGTTAATCAAGCATCTAGTGGTAATGGTAAACCCTTTACTTACAAGGTCAAGGTACCAGCGTTCAACCCTTCCAGTGATGACATAACATTCTGGCTAAACAGATTTGAACGCTCGTGTCGAGCACATAATGTGGACAAATCACAATATGCTAACCAGTTATCAGAAAATCTGAAAGGTGATTCTCTGACTAGTTTAAGTTTGGTTGAAGAGGCTGACAAAGATAACTATGATGTTATTAGGGCAGCCTTATTAAAGAAGTATCAGTTGTCTGAAGAGGGTTATCGGAAGTTGTTTAAGACAATGGTGCCTGAGGCAGGTGTAGAATTCTCAGAATTCATTGCAAGAACACGTCTTACATTTGATCGTTGGATTGAGCTATCCAAAACAGAAAAGACTTATGAAGCCCTTATGGACTTGATACTCAGAGACAAGATTATGTCAAGTATAAATAAACCTTTCCTCGAATTCTTACATGAGCGTAAACCTAAGTCTCTAAAAGAAATGGAACAGTATTGTACCCAATACGTCACTGCACATCCGGACGTAGCCATTAGCAACAGTAAGGTTAAAGAAGGTATGCCAGTTGCTTCTGCAACACCATACAACCCTAATCACTCTCACAAATTCCAAGGACCTCAAAATAGGTTTAATAAAAAAGGTAACTATTACAGTTATCAGAACCAAGGTAACCAATCATTTCAGGGTTCTTCTTCGAATACCTGGAGAAGAGCTGACAGCCCTCGATTCAGGGGTGGTCATAATTACAGGAACTTTCGCAAAGGAAGTCATTCTAGAAACTATCCAAGTTTTCCTTCATGGAGACAACAGGATCATAATTACCGAGATACTCATTATAATGAATATGATGATAGTAACCAAAGGAGCTATGATTCAAACCCGAGTAGAGGTTATAATAGTGGAAACAATGATAAGTACAGAGGCAATAATAACAGAGGTAGAGCACAATTCAAAAAACATAAAGCTCATTACCAGGCGAACTCTGCACAGCAAGAGTCCCACGAAGCCTATAAACAAAATAAAGATAATGATGACTCTAATAATATGGCATGTGCCGCTTTTGATTTTGGGAGAGCATCTCAGTGCCCCCAATGCAAAACATTATTTGAGCCAACCACAGTGTCTACTTTAAGCTGTGGCCATCCTCTTCCCGCTCTTCCTGCGTCAATCGCGCATGATGGGAGAGGTTCTCTTGTCTTACACAAAGGTTTAGTAAATGACAATCCAGTCTCAGTACTTTTTGATTCTGGATGCACAACTATTGGGGTTAGGCAGTCACTCATAGATCCTTCTCATTCTACAGGCAAAGTAGTCAAATGCGTAACATTTGGCGGCACCATAGAGAAATACTCTACCGCTATCATTAGGATTGCTACTCCTTTCTTCACAGGAGATGTACACGCATGTCTTTTGCCGGATCCGATCGCTGATCTTATCATCGGTCGCATTCACGGAGTCCAAGAATGCACTCCGGAGCAAATTTCCGTTTGGGAAAATCAAAATATGCAATCTGCTAATGCAGTAGTCACTAGAGCTCAAGCTCTCAATATGCCTGAAACTTCATCTGTTGAAGATAATGAAGTGCATAACCAAGATGATCCCTTGGTAATTTCTCGTGACTCGTTTATAAAACAACAAGAAGAAGATCCGACTCTTAAGAAATTCTTCACTCTTGTAACAAAAGGTGATCCGAATAAAGATTCAAATTGTAAATCTTGGATTACAATGAAGAATGGCGTACTTGTACGTATGGTGCAAGACTCCACTAAGTCAAGTCATTCTCAGATTCTTGTACCCAAGAATTTGAGAGTTAAGATCTTACAACATGCACACGACTCTCAGTGTGCTGGTCACATGGGTTTTTCCCGTACTAAGTCAAGAGTTCTTGCGGCTTTCTTTTGGCCTTTTGTGAACAAGGACATACGGATCTATTGTCGATCCTGTAAAGTATGTCAAGAAGTCAAATCCAAAGGTCCTCGTCATGCTGCGCCTATTCAGGCTGCAGATATTCCTATTCGTCCATTCCAGAAAATGGCGATAGACATCATTGGTCCATTCAAGATCAAATCTGCTAGAGGACATCAGTTTATCTTAACGTGTGTAGACATGTGCACACGTTGGCCAGAGGCTATCCCTCTAAAGAGCATTACTACCGCTGACATTGCAGATGCTCTTTGGCTTATATTTTCTCGGCTGGGATTCCCCGGAGAAATATTATCAGATCATGGCACCCAACTGATATCGGATACCATGTCTCAAGTAATGTCTACTCTACAGATAGAGAGATCTTTGAGTAGCATCTATCATCCTATGTCCAATGGGATGGTCGAGCGACTAAATAGAACACTTAAGAACTTATTAGGGAAGATAACTGAGGATCATCCTCAGATTGGGATAGGGTTTTACCCGCGGCCCTCTTCGCGTACAGAGAGGTCCCCAATGAACATACAGGGTTTTCGCCCTTTGAACTTGTCTTTGGCGCGCGACCGCGCGGCCCAATGTCTTTGCTGCATGATCTTATAACAGCTGACAATATTGACGATGACACAAAATCTTCTTACGAGTATGTCATCGCGCTGAGACAAAAGATTATCGAAGCATGCAAATTGGCAACGTCCTCTTCTGAATTTGCTAAGCAGAAGGCAAGACAATTTGCTAATAAGAAGAGAACTTTACGACAACTTTGTCCTGGTGACAAAGCATTTGTTTTGCTACCTTGTCGTGAAAATAGACTCCTTATTAGTTGGAAAGGTCCGTACGATATAATATCGAAAATTTCAGATGTTGACTACATCGTCGATATTAACGGGAAGCATAAAACCTTCCACATCAATATGCTTACGGAGTTCCATGAACGTCCTGACTATCTACAGCCTATTTTCCAGGCAACGGACGATTATCATGTCAAACATGGTCATTACTCATCACTGTCTGTAATACAGGATGAGGAAACAAGTTTTTCGGATGTTAATCTTCCGCTTCCAATGATCCCACTTCATTCTAGTGAATCATGGAAAGACGTTACTGTTTCTCCTGATTTGTCTCTAGGAGAACGGCGACAAGTTTCGTCTATGTTACAAACATTTCAGGATGTCCTCACTGACATCCCTGGACAAACTCATGTCATTGAGCATGACATTGTTCTAACTGAACATACTCCAATTAGGGTTAGGCCTTATCCTATCCCTATACATTTCCAAACACAGGTTGAAAAGGAGTTGGATGAAATGATAGATTTACAAATAATCGAACCATCCACTTCTGCATATTCTTCGCCGATGGTTATTGTTCGAAAAAAAGACAATAACATACGTCTTTGCGTTGACTATCGCAAATTGAATCAAGTTACGAAGTTCGATGCTGAACCTATGCCTTTACTAGAAGAGTTACTTACTCGTCTTTCTAAATCGCATTTTTTCACTAAACTTGATTTGTCTAAAGGATATTGGCAAGTTCCATTATCCGAACGCGCCAAACCTCTTACCGCTTTCTCTACTCCCAGAGGCCTTTTCCAATGGAATTTTATGCCTTTCGGCCTTATGAACGCACCAGCTACATTTGTACGCATGATGCGTCGAATCCTATCGTATCGGTCAGATGTCATTGCTTATCTAGACGACATCTGTCTTTTCAGCGATACTTGGGAAGATCACTATTCAGGATTAGTTGAATTATTATCAACTCTGCGTGAGTATAACCTGACAGCAAAACCATCTAAAGCTTGTATTGGCTTTAGCGAAATTGCTTTCTTAGGCCATCGAGTAGGTCACGGTTTCTTGAAGACAGAAGACCATAATATCACTAAGATACTTAACATCTCTATCCCTAGGACTAAAAAGCAAGTGCGAAGTCTTTTAGGTCTCATACAATTTTATGGACGTTTCATTCCGAATCTGTCCTCTATCATGGCACCTCTCTCTACACTATTAAAGAAAGGGTCGCCTAACATGGTTCACTGGTCTCATGAATGCCAATCTTCACTAGAGAAGATCAAAACTATGTTTTCATCACCACCTATTTTAGTGTTACCTACAACAGATAAGACATTTGTTCTTCGTAGTGACGCTTCATCCACTGGGATTGGAGCGGCACTAATGCAAGAGTACTCTGGAACTCTGCATCCTGTAATGTACATATCCAGAAAACTTAATGCTGCAGAAAGGAATTACTCGGTTTTAGACCGTGAATTATTGGCAATGGTTTGGTCAATTCTCAAACTCCAAAGATTCCTTCTGGGCGCGCATTTCGTAGTGGAAACTGACCAAAAAGCTCTTACGGCTATCCAAAGTAAAAACTTGAAGAGCTCGAGATCAACTCGATACGCAATCGCTCTTCAACCTTTTCATTTTTCGGTACGAGCTATCCGTGGTTCAGAAAATGTGATGGCGGACATTCTGTCCAGATGCCCACATGATGCCACTTAACTGTTAAATATTGGATCTTTTTATTATGTATAACTTTACAACAGTTATTTTTTGTTTCTTTACTAAGATACACATTTGTAATTTAATAATAGAATGATGGTATCGCTACTTAGCGGTTCATTGATGTTAATTCACCGCTGTTCTTTGATGATTGTTTCTTCATAAATCATAAATTTAAGATTGTAGTGTGAATTTTTGGTATGCATTGTATAATTACCAGAATTGTATTATACGTACATCACACCTTCCTGGAAACATTTATTCGTAGGGAAACAATTTCTCTCAGATTTTGAGATATATATTTTCACCAGTCATATTAGGAATTATAGTTATTCCTGATATTTTCATCTGCGCAGTATTCTTGCGTTGTGAGCCTATTCTACGGTGCTCCTAGATGTATTTAAAAAAAAAAATTTTTTTTTTTTTTTTCCCGGGAGGTGTGGTAAGACTGTAAAGGGCAATTTTTACTATCTTGCAATATAATACATTTATATTCTTATTATGTTCGCAAATATTTTGTAAGCAAAGTATTTCCTTTTTAAGTGCTTAAGGAGAAGTCATTTTTGGGTTGCTTCCCTTGAAAATAGTTCTGTCATCTTCGATCGGACTCCGCAGACGACTCTAGGCCTACTGCGATTTATTCTGTGGCTGGGTAGGAATAGATTGTTCTTGCTTCAGTATATCTATGGCCTGAATTTATACGTAGTGTTTGTATGAGTAGGACGAGTCTGTCTTATATATGGATATCTTTGCATTTCTAAGTCGAACTAATTTGGTTGTCGCTAGAAAAGGTCAAAGGCTATGCAGCGGAAGTATCGCTAGCAAAGGGTGTGATCCATGGCTGTCATCCTGTGAGGATGCCGAGTTTTGTTGTAGCAGGCTTTTTGCCGAAATAGTGATCTATATATGGATGGGGAAAAGTGATAATCATTTAGACATGTTGTATGTACTTTACCCCAGTGTTTATTCTCTTTTGCCAAGGAATGGCAAAGTTATATTTCGCATAAAAAGGTAAAACCACAATTTATTATGAACTTGGGCTTCGCCATCGTTGTTGATAAGCAGATGCACAGTGGTACTTTTAAAAAGAATATCCATTCAAAGGAAGAAGACATTCCTATGTATCAGCACTGGATTGTATGATATTATTCAATTACCTCTATGAGAGAACCTATGAAGAAATGAGGACATTTAATGAATGACTAATTTTGGTCTATATTCTATAGTGAGTGAAGCTCACGAGAGAGAGAACAGCCATGTTGAAATTCATATACTTTGTATTTATCGAGTGAGAAAAAGGGGTGCCTGTACTATCGCTCGATGAACCAAGAGATCACTGCTACATGTGAGAACCCATGTCTGGGATTCCTATATTATGAAATATATATATATTGAACTTTACGTGAAGGAATATTCGCTAGACGAGGTTAGGTCTAGGAGCCTTCCTATGTATTGGTTATGGTCTGACGTGCCCAGTCAGTAAAGCCAGATGATTTACATGATGGAACGCTGAATGCTTATTTACGAATGCTCCATTATGATATTTGCCAAGCATGAATGCTAACTTAAGATGATATTCCTGTGATCAACATTATGCTGTCTATGTCGACATTTGTTCCTGTAACCATACACGTACTGTCCAAGTGTGCGTCCCATTAAATGTTATAAAAGACCACCGTAGTTCCAGTACTTCTTGAATTCGAACAGTGTGAGTATGAGTGATGTACTACCAACCTGTCAACTCTATCGAATCATTCTACCATTCGCGTACTGACATTCAGATACACACTCATTGTTTACACTCACATTCTTGTCGGAGCCTCATCACGTTCCAGGACAAGATGACCTGTATGACCAAAACTGTGCTGGGTTTGATGAGTTGACAATCGTTACACTTTACTACACCAGTCCCAACATCTACATTTATCCACTGGTGGACATTCACATCATTTAGCAAATAAAGCATGATTCAACAACTAGTAGCCAGTATGAGTTAACAACTACACACAAAGAAAGAGTTTAACAACTACAATTAATGATTAATTTATTATTTACATCTATCTTTTGTATTTTTCTTGTGTAAAGTATGGATGATAAAAATGATGAAAAGTGAATGAATCAAATGTAATTATAAATTTACTTCATAGTTGAGTTTCACTCAGTAACTAATTAAAAATTCATTTTTGGATTCTTCAAAATAACATAAAATGTTCATCCAATGTTTCTTTATTACTAAAATTATCTCATGTCTAGTTTACTAGCTCAGAACTGTTTTCTCATTACTACAACACGCTAGTCAATTTTCTTTGACTCCTCACAATTGTTGATAGAATGGTTTCACATATATTACTTATCATTTAAGTTCTGCGACTGTCCTCTGTGAGTATACACAGCAGTGTCAGTTACGAGTCTTGCACTAGATCACCAAGCACTGATGGGGCCTAGGGCGTGAATCTAGATGACAATATATGATGCCCCTGTGTTGATGCAGGAAGGCACTTATTGATCTAGGATTCTAGACCTCTGGTGCTGTATGACACGAATGAACCTGGAGACAATATGAGACAAGTGGCTAGCCTTTGGAATAAGCTCCACAAGCCTATGTGTCAATGAAATGAACGTGATTAGATGTGTGAATGTATATGGATGCTATATGGATCAGTTATGATTAGAATAGGAAGACATGTGTCTATCTGCATAACATTTCTAAAATAATACATGAATAAATAAAATAAATTGTATACATGATTATGATGCTACCTTCGCCTTTCATATTCTGGAGTGCCAAGTCCATTAATAATAATAATAATAAATTCTTTAAGCACCAAACACGGCGCATAAGGCAGAAACCAGTGCTCTCCAGGTTGTACGTTGTGACGCCACTCCTCTTAGCTCTTGCACATTGTTTAATCCCAACGTTCTTCCTTCTCTTATTATTGTTCTTCTGAGTGTTTCTTTTGGTCTTCCTTTCTTCCTCTTACCATCAGGAACCCAAGTAAGTGCCTGCAATGGTATTCTGTTGTTTTGCATTCGTAGGACATGACCGATATATGACCATCGTCTTTTCCTTATATAGTTGGAGAGAGTCTTCTCTTATTTGCCGATTAGTCTTGAATTCTTTCCAACTGATGTTCATCAGTTTTCTAAGACATTTGTTCTCGAATGTATTCAGCTTGTTCTCCAATGATTTTGTTATTTTCCAACTCTCACAGCCGTATGTTAACACTGAAATAACATTTGAATTAAACAGACGAAGCTTGGTATGTATATTCAATGATCGTAATTTCCAAATGTTAGATAATCTATTGAAGGCGCTAGCTGCCAAAGCAATTCTAGTATGAATTTCTTTTGTTGTGTCACCATCCTGAGTCATTTTACTGCATAAATAATTGAAACTTTCAACTTTCTGTAGTTTTTTCCCGTTTATGATGATATTAAAGTTCTCGTTAGAAAAGTTCATAACTTTAGTTTTCGAGGCATTTATTTGGAGACCTATTTTAACCGAAAGATGACACAAATTATTTACTGCTTCTTGGGATTGTCTGGGTGTTGAACTTAAGAATGCTAAATCATCTGCGAAATCCAGGTCCCCCAGGAATTTTCCATTTGTCCATTGTATACCTAATTGTTCATTGTGGGTATAGTTTCTCATAACCCAATCAATAGCTATTCCAAAAAGTAGTGGTGACATAATACAGCCTTGTTTCACCCCTGTTTCTACTGTAAACCATTCTGTATTCCCTTTATATGTTCTAACACAACATCTTGCATTGTCATATAGCGCTTTGATTATATTCACGTATTTTGTTGGAAAACCATAGATTGTAAGTATCTTCCACAATGATGGGCGGTGTAGACTATCAAAGGCTTTTTGAAAATCCAGTATAATAATTGTGATTTACATTCCTGATAAACGTTGGTGTTCATCAAATTCCATTAAATATTCACAACTAAATGTCAGTTCAGTCATCTGGTCTGATCCTGATACATATTCTATTAAAATAAGCTGCAATAAACAAATTATTTATTCATAAATTTACATACCCTCTTAGGATAGATGTTAAGTACAGAATAGACTCAGTTGGTGAAGTGGAACTGCACGGCAAACAGAATGGTAAAGTTATGGCCTTGGCAAACTTCCGTCTTCTTCAGTCTATCTGTCTTCTGCTGTGTGTTGTAATAAGGAATTTTTTTTTAATAGGTATTTGCTACTTTTCTTAGTAGCACGCCCCTTTCAATCGTCTACCATATACATGGAGCTGTTGGTTATATCAGGACGTGTTTCATTTATTGTAATAGGCTTTTGTTAGTATTTAATTTATACTGTATTATCTCTAGTGATTTTTCTAGGCAATTTTTTTTCATTCAGTAGTTTGCCATTGCTTTCTGAACGGTACGGCGCTTATACCATTGTTAAAAATCCACACAAAGCGATTTGCTACCAAACCGCCTGCAGCAGGTTTCGAACCTGGTATATCTGGATTATGAAACTGCGTTCATATCCAAACAGCCAATAAAAGCTGGAGTTGATTGCCACGTCCTGTAAAGGATAAGCAACTAACTTTTTATCTCTAGTAGGGTTTTTTTTTTAATTTTTATAGTTATAGTTCAATGTCGTTTTATTACCCTAAGTATGATATTGTCTAAACTGATATGTTTTTATGTTTCACTGGAGGGTTTTGGTCAATCCGTATTTATCTGGCGGAAGGGGGGGTGGGGGTCGGGGGGGGGGGCAGGAGAGTCTTTCGCCAATGTAGACTACTGTCTTGCATCCTTGGATATTTATGTTTTATATGTTAGCTTTTGTTTTTGTAATAAAGTCTTTTATTAACTTTTGTATTTCTTATGTGGTTCTTAGTGCCTATGAGATTTTCTGCACTCATTTCTACCTTGTGGTTACTACAGTATGTCTTAAAGTTTTGCCTCTGCTGGTCATATTTTTTGCAGTCCACCAGAAAGTATCTAATTGTGTTAGGTTCTTGACACTCTTCTCACATGGGTTCCTCTATCATGAAATATCCAGTTCCGAGCTTGAGCCTCATAATTTTTTTATTAATTGGTATATTTAGTTTATCTTTTATCTGACATTTTTTGCTTGGTTTTTTCAGGAATTTATATGAGTGTCTTGCTTTTTTACTTTGGTCCCATGCTGTCATCCACTCTTTAGTTATTGCTTGGGCATATAAGCTCCTAATTTCAAACTTACCTAATCCTACTTCACTTTTGTTATAGCTAGTTCTTCCCCCGTTTGGCTTCTTTGCCTGCAAGCTCATTTCCTTCTATCCCCACATGTGATGGTATCCATGTTCGTGTAACACTGCATCCTATAGTGTGCAGATATGTATTGACCAGTAGTATTTCCTAATATCTGGCCTGCTACATTCATTTCTGTTTCTGATAGCTAGTACTGATGAAAGGGAATCTGTAAGAATGGTTACTTTATTTGGTTGGTTTTCTGCAGCTATTTCTAAAGCCTTTAGGGTTGCCACTAATTCTGCTGTAAAGATGGATGTATTACCTGTTACTTTGTATCTTTTATAAATTTTTAATTTTGGTATTGCTATTCCTGCTCCTAATTGTCCTTCTTCATCTTTTGACCCATCTGTATATATAGATAGGCAATTATTTATATACCGTTCTTTGTACTCTACTGCTTTACTTTTTGCTGAGATTATGTCGTTAGATTTGCTTATGACCTTTGATAGGTGGGAGTCAGTTTCTGGCACTTTTAGTTCCCATGGTGGGTCTTTGCTTTATACTGATTGTGTTAGCTGGGTCCAGAATTCTTCTTCATGCTTCTCAACCCTATTACTCATGATTTTTATCTATATCTCCTTTCACTTTCCATACCTTCTGCTTTCCTTTTATATGAAGTTTTCCATAACTGGTTCCGACTTCGATTTATATCAAATGTTTAAAGACAATCTACACAGCAGATTTCATCGTGATGGCAACTTTTCCTTCAATTATCTCTAAAAGTAATGCACACAATTGCTATTCCTTTGGAATACACATATCTGATCTTATCCTTCAAAAGCGACAAAAAAATGGCATCTCTTTCTGTCACTGCATTTACTTGTCTTCTTCTTCTTCCGTCCTTAGCCAACGACCGGCAAAGCAGTCAGTGGCCATTACGCCTAGTGGCGTCTTAAGGGCAACAGCGAATAGATTTTCTTTGCCGTTGTTCCCATCACGCCTAATGGCGTCTTTAGGGCAACGACAAATCAATCCGTTTGTTGTTGTTTCCGTAATCAAAGTGACTGGCAAACGGGTGATCAGCCCGTTGGTGCATTTACTTGTACGACCCACGAATTCATATTATAATTTCCACACTTTCTTTTTCTCTGTAGAACGCCATTGTAAAAACCGGTCCGTCCTCACGCGCGCTTCGCGATATCTGATTTGCTGGCAATATTTCTTGTATTTCTATCATAACAAGTCATAGTGTTTCATCATGCTACAGTTGGCCACGTCTTCAGAAGAGACCCTGATGTCATCACAAGAAAAGCTATGGTATGGACCCCTGAAGGAAAGCGAAATAGAAGCCAATGAAAAGCAAATTGGCGGAGAACTGTGGATCTGGTTCACAACACGAAGGATGGCTGCTGACCGACTAAAGTGGAAGCAGTTTTTGCTGCCTTGCAAGACGCATTTGGCGTGATAGCCACTGACTGCTTTGACAATCGGCGGCTAAGGATTGCATAGAAAGAAGATAGCTTACAATACAAGCATTACTGACTATTTTAATCATTATCATTACTCATAAGTTGACAGAAGACTCCTGGGTAATTGAGAGATGGTGTCTAAAAATATGTTAGTTTCATGAAAATCTTAAACATATCAGTGCGGAAAATTAAATATCTATAGTGAATGTATAAGGAAAATGTTTTCTAAATCGAGAAAATACTCGTATCGTTCTTTTACAAACTCGAATATGCTGCCAAGACATTCTAACCTTTAAAGGTGCGGTGATACACAAACATTTCTCTATAGTAATCATGGCGGTGATACAACTGCTCACTCTGTTGAAAGTAAAATGCGGCATTGCTGTCGTCAGATATAAGACTTCCATGGGATCGAAAGGCAAATCTGCTGCGATAACTGCTGGGGTTACACAGATGCATGTCCAAACCATCGTTGTAAGACTACCTAGATCAGAGACTGACAAACCTGAAAATAACGAACATCACCTCGCCCACGTTAATGTGAATAATTAATAAGAATCGTTTTGAACCGATAAATAGCATTAGAGAAAAATAATACATAAAATCAGATAGGGTCCTAATTATCAACAATGCCTAATAACTCATCGTTTTTCTGTCCTATGTCACATTTGGCACCGAAGAAGCTTACCATAAATTTCTATTTAGAAAACTGTGTTAGCTCCATCCCTGAAGTTCTTACTTCCATTCTTCAGGTTTTTAATTTATTTGGTCACCTATTCACTGGTGTATATCATTTTAATTTTATAATTGTTTATGAAATGAGAACAGTTCAGAATAGCTTGTGTTGAGCTTAATTTACCTCTGCTCATCCAACAAGTCGGGACTGTATTCCTTGTTCAACCTAATGTTCTGTTATATTTATGGATGTATTGAAACGTTATATTCAATGTCATGTAATATTTACATCCTAATGACAGTTAGGCATGATGAATTTGACTACAAGGTTTATTGAGGTTGAACTGGAATGGATAGGAATGAAATGGTCACAGAAAATCCTTGTTGTCATTAGAACATACAGTAGAAACATAATTATTTCCTATCCACCAAATGCAAACTAAGCATTTGATGGGAAATGATCTGTAACTTGTCACAGACAGAAGTGAGGAAATAGTGTTACAGACTTCATTATGCTAGGTCTGAACTTTGTGAGTTCATGTTACCAGTTCCCACAAAAATGACGTTGCCTTACTTTGCTCAACAGCTGAGTCACGTACTCGGGTACAATTGTGTAGACAACACAGCTGGAAAGATATAACTGACAGCTTAAACCTATATACGAATGGAACAAAACTATGTAAACTTGCAAAACCTGACAGCTATAGCCTCATTAGCTTCCTTATCTGCATAGGTAAACTGATGGAAAGATTAGTCTGTACCAGGCTCATGTGGCACCTCGAAAGAAAGCAATGGATTACAGACAATACATGTGAACAGAAGATTAAATAATATACATCACTCAAAAGAATGAAGATGTTTTCCAGGTAAAGAAACATACACTTTCAATCTGGATAGACATGAAGAAAGATCTTGATAAAGTGCGGAGAGCGAGTATAAAGCAAAATCTACTCAAATTTGCAGTTGTGGGCGTTTGTACAAAGTGGGTAAACCACATCCTCGAAAAAAGGCATGTCGGAGTGCAATTAAAAGGAAACATGAGTCGTAAAATTAAAATAGAACATGGAGTGCTCACATTGTTATCTACTACATCAATGGCATAATAGACAAATTACCAGAGGGTCCACCGTTTACTGTATGTTGATGACCTTACAAATACTACACAAATGGACGCAGGAAGGGCTTGTAACCATAAGTTAGAAGAAAACTGCATATACAGTTTTTTACATTCTCAAACAAGGGCAAAAAGTCATACTGAAACTAAATGGACATGAGCTGCCACATACATTAGAATCACAATGGACAGCAGGCTAACATGGGCCACCAAATTCTGAACACGTTATACATTGGACATGTCCGTCCGTCACTGGAATATGGAATGCCAGTCTGGGTAACTGCCTCAAAATCCAAGATAGGTAGAACAATAATAACGCAAAACCAGGCTGAGAGAATCATTTCTGAGGCAATGAAATAAAGAAGATAAGAAAACTAAAGTTAATGAGAGACAGAAGAGATTACAGAAAAATTGTAAAATCTCACAGACCACCTAATGACGACGGGTTTTTAGAGAGATTGTAAAAACTCACAGACCACCTGATGACGTCGGGTTTTTAGAGAGATTGTAAAAGCTCACAGACCACTTAATGACGTCGGGTTTTTAGAGAGATTGTAAAAGAGTGAAAGTGACAGATTTAGTGAAAAATCAAGGGCTATTCTATTAAAGATGGCTAATATATGCCTACACATCAAAGAACATGTCTATCTTATCAGGGTTGTTAACTCTTGTAAACGTGAAACGGCATGTTATAGAATATGAAATACAGATCTCTGAAATGTGAATTATAGACAGAAGATTTGGCATTCTAGTCACACTTCTATCTCTTCCATGTCTGATTTAATTGTAATTTGGTTTACAATTATTTTTCGGTTCGAGCCCCATGGAAAAAGAATAAAGAATTTATCTTATTAAACTTTTTCCCATAGTTACAAAAAAACAACCACACATCTGACAAGTTATAAAGTAAAGGAGACACGGTTGGTTTAGTTATTCAAACATAATATAGAATTTTCTAAAGGAAAAACAAATAGCATCCCACTACACAGAATGGTATTTTAAAGTTACACAATAATAATGTTATTATGGTACATTCAGTGTTACATTAGACAAGTGTCATCACTTAGTTTAAAATAATGTGCAGTTGTATGTTTCGATTCACAAATGATGGTGTGTGTTGCTCAACTTTAGGGAGAGTCATTGGTCTGCTAGGTTGTGTTGGTGGTGTCTGACTCAGTGGGTTGCCTCGGCTGTTGTCTATCTTTTTGCCCGTATGGACTACTTGTGCAGACTCTGCCTCTCCGTTCAGGTTCACTGCAGTCTTGTAAATACATTTGGCAGGTACTGTATATGGGCTTATTAGTCTACGCCATTAAGACCCTTTAACGAAAATCGCTACTACTCTTGTTCTGGCTGGCTTTAGGTCATTAAGTGCCATGACTTAGAACTGTAATTAAATATCGCCCCTCCAGTTGATACAGTGTGAATCATGTTTGTCTACCGGGCCCTAAAACTTGGTTCTTGTTGAGTGCCAGACCCTTTTGCGTTCTGGATATTTAACAAGTCGTCCTGTTCATTTCCCCGGACATTATATGCTTGGAGGGTTGGACCAAAAGTGACAAAAGTTGTCCCATTTTCCAGTAAACATGCGTTAGTCCAGAGTGGCAGATTTTATCTCCAAAATATGCTGTCCTTCACCTGGCCAACGCTTTCTGTTGCATTTGTTCTCAGAACAATCAAATATTTTCCGATCAGATACTTTATGGTGGGCAATAAAAATGACAATGTTTCTTCTCCCCACTTGGTCTCTGAGTCGGGTGAATCTTATATCAATTCCCCGCATGTGTGAAGCATTTATGACTGTTCACGTCAAGTATTAACCGTATTTGGCAGTTATGATGGAACATCTCCTAGACAACAATTCTGCAATAGTCGTTGTAATCAGATCTAACATATCTTAACATGCACGGTAATCTATCACAAAGGTGTTGACACCAGCGAACAGAAAAATAGCACACTGAGCGCTGTTACGATTAATCTCGACCTTGTAATATCAGGGAGTTACAAGAAAGACACTAGCATTGAATGACATTAGAACTGTAGCAATTATAGACAACTACAAGAAAATTGTAAGGATAATTGAGGTAGTTATAAGAGAAAGACAAAAGAAACGAAAGGAGGAATTTTTATTTCGCCACACACCCAACGAATGACAGAATGAAACGATATGGTCGAGGCAGACTCGAGAGAAGCTGTTTCGCACAAAAGCAGAAGAGCTTGCCTTCACTTTATTACACATTGTACAGAAAAAGACAAGCCGTACGTTCCCGCCATGGAAGACAACAAGAGTCCCAGAGCTAATCGACAACAACAAGAAATGGTGAAAAAAATCAATCAAACAGATGCAGAGAGGAAACATCTAGCCATGAAATATATCAAAAGGACGTACAATACCACAGAATGAATCTATCTATATATATATATATATATATATATATATATATATATATATATATATATATATATATATATATATATATATATTTTTTTTTTTTTTTATTTTTTTTTTTTAACCAGCGGCACTTGGGCTTTCAGCCCTTCGGCCCAATGACATATCATTGCGAGGCTGGGGAACCTGAGGACTTTCCTTCCAACCCGGTCAGGAGCTTCGCTCCTTCCCATCCACAGAGGGTTTATCACAGGAGCCGTTCAGGCTATTCAGTCAAATTTCCGGCCGTAAACATTTCTTCAAACGCCGACGCCCGGGTTTGAACCATGAACACCTGGTCGCCAGTACAACGCCGAAGCCATTACACCAGCGCGGCTCCCATATATATATATATATATATATATATATATATATATATATATATATATATATATATATATATATATATATATATATATATATATATATATATATATATATAGAAGTGCACCACTTCACATACCTAGGGTCTACCATCAATGACAAATTCTCACTGGATACAGAAATCGACAGCCGCATTGGCAAAGCTGCAGCTACCTTTGCCCGCCTCACATCGCGTGTTTGGGGAAACTCTAAACTCACAATGAAAACCAAAGCTGCGTTATATAATGCCTGCGTCACCAGCACACTCCTATATGGCAGCGAGACCTGGACGACCTATGCTAAGCAAGAAAGAAGTCTCAATACCTTCCATTTGCGGTGTCTACGCCGCATCCTCGGCATCTCGTGGAAAGATAAAGTGACAAATGTCGAGGTGTTGTCACGTGCTGGCCTTCAAAGTATGTATACGCTGCTTAGACAGCGCAGACTTCGCTGGCTTGGCCATGTTCGCCGCATGGAAGATGGTCGCATCCCAAAAGATATCTTCTACGGACAATTAGCAGATGGCAAGAGAACAGTTGGGTGACCACAGCTGAGGTTCAAAGATGTGTGCAAGAGAGATATGAGGGCACTGGACATGGATCCAGCAACATGGGAGGATGAAGCTGCCGATCGCACTAAGTGGCGATGCTATTTACGGCACCACCTCAGATTGGGCGAAAAGAGGCTCACACAAGAAGCAGAGGTGAGGAGAAAACGTCGAAAGGAGCACCAGGAAAATAAGCAGCTGAGGGCTGCCACCTCAGGGGCGCATTCCCATAGTCAGTTATGACTTCTTCTTCTTCTTCTTCTTCCGTCCTTAGCCATCGACCGTCAAAGCAGTCAGTGGCCATTACGCCTAGTGACGTCTTAGGGCAACAGCAGATAGGTTTTCTTTGCCATTGTTTCCCATCACGCCTATTGGCGTCTTTAGGGCAACGGCAAATCAATCCATTTGCTGTTGTTTCCGTAATCGAAGTGACTGGCAAACGGGTGATCAGCCCATTGGTCAGTTATGACTGAAGGGGCTATTATTATTATTATTATTATTATTATTATTATTATTATATATATATATATATATATATATATATATATATATATATATATATATATATATATATTATATATATATATATATATATATATATATATATATATATATACACAGAAGCATCAGCAACATCTGCTATAAAAATAGAGGTGGAGGTGTATACACAAAATATAAGGATATACAGGACAATTCTCAAACAACTTTAAAGCGGAGGCAGAAGCAGCTGCAGTTACCATCATGGACAATAAAGATCTTGCTAGAGACAAGACAGTTCTCCTCACAAACTCTCTTTCAGTCATAAATGCTTTCATGAACAATTAAAAACAATGAATTAATCAGCCTGGCAGAAGCAGAAATGGTAACCAACGATGAAACAAACACAAAACAACTAAAAGTACAGTGAATCCCAGTCCACTACAAGATATATGAAAATGAGAAGGCAAACTTGAAAGAGAGGGAGGAAAGAAAACACAAGCAGAAGACAGGGCTACATATGAAGAGATAAAAGCAATAATCAGAAATAGCTATATAGAAAAATGGCAGTAGGAACATCCAGAGTCCAGTAATGCAGAACCATACAATACATTACCAAGAAGAGACCAATTAATAAGTTTTAGACGGAGAACAGGTCATTGCAGACTCATATACCATCTGTTCAACAAATTGAAAATTGGACAGACAGATATGTGTCCATGTTGGAAGGACAAACAAACAGTATAGCATGTACTTCAACACTGCCGGTTCCATGAGAGTGTGGCCTACTCCAACCTTGTTGAGGGAAACAATGTATGCTGATGAGAGAAACCTGAGACGGACTGCCATCTTGATAAGAAAAATTGATGTGGTTATTTGAGAACAAACGGCGAAGAAGAAGACTTATGTTGTTCTAATCGTTCGATCTCTTAAATTCATACGGCGATTCTCTCATTTTTGCACTTCGTATCTAGATTAGGTGATAGTGTCACGTGCATTAACATGTAGTTTACTGCTCCATTTTCAGATCTCTACAATTACTTTGACGCATTTCACAATGGTGTCTCTTGTCACTTGTGCTGCTCTGATTGTTTGATCTCGTGTACGAAGCCTGGGATTCCCTTCCTGAACCACCGTTTATAATTCGTCGGTGGTTTCATGTTCAATATTTAGCTGACATATGGTCGCGTCGTCAGTATTTATTTTGAAGATTTGGCTGGAGTCGAAGTTCTGACCAAAAGCCCTAACACGGAAGGCCAATATCATGTCTCCGACGAGTTTGTCACACAAAGACTTGTTTGGCTAGCGTGAACCAGAAAGACTATAAGCCATTCTTACCTTGTTACCACTCGTTGGTGAAACAAACAGTACGGTCAACAAATCAGACTTAGTTGTTACTTACTTTTTCTTTCCGCCATTGCCGCAAGGCGTACTGGGGACCTGAAGTTTGCGTTCTTGATCTAAGTGTGTTCGCTTGGCTGCTGTCAGCCCAGAATCAATCAATCAATCATACCCTTTAGCTCCCCGAGAAGCATAGGTCTTCTACAAACATATGCCAGGTCTTCCTGTCTTGTGCCATGCGCTCAAGTTCTTTCCATGTTTTCCTCATTATTTGTACCTGTTTCCAGCTGTCTTCTCCATGTGTTTTGGTCTACCTCTGCCTCTATTTCCCTGTGGATTCCAGAACAAGGACTGCCTTGTAATGCTATCAACAGGTTTCCTCAATGTGTATGCTATCCATCGCCAGCGTGTTCTTCTCAGCTCTTGTTCCACTGGCACTTGTCTGGTTTTTGTCATCAGTTCCACATTTGTGACCTTGTCATACCATTTCAGTCCTTCTATTCTACGCAAGCACCCGTTTATAAAAGTCTGTAGCTGTTTAGTTGCTTTTGTTGCTCTCCATGTCTCAGAGCGATATAATAGGACTGACTTGACATTTGAGTTGAAGATTAATTTTTTCGTGTTGGACTTGATTTCTCTTGTTCTCCATTTGTTTTCGACTGCAATGAAAGCTCCTCTTGCTTTTTTCATTTCTTATTTTGATATCATTGTCTGTCCCTCCAACTTTGTCTATATTACTGCCAAGATATGTGTCCGATTCTACATCCTTTAGTGGTGTTTCTTTAGTTCTACTTTGTTATCATTTCTTGCATTTATTCTCATAATATTTGTCTTTTCCTTGTGTATTTTCAGGCCCATATCTGTGACTTCTCATCGAGAATTTTCATTTTCTCTTGTTTCCGATTATGGTTATGGGACAGAAGAGCCAAGTCATATGTAAAATCCAGATTATCAACTGTTTAGTCAGATTCCACTGGATTCCATTTCTGTTGTGTGATGTCCATGTTTTCATAACCCAATCTATTGCTAGTAAGAAAAGAAATGGAGACAAGAGACATCCCTGTCTCACTTCCAATCTAATCCTAAACGGTTCGGTAAGTTGTCCTTCATGAAGAACTCTGCATGTCATGTCTACATAGGTCTTCCTTATTAAGTTAATGATCTTCATGAGAACTCGATAATGCCTCATCAATTTCCAATGTGATTCTCTGTCTACACTGTCAAATGCCTTTTCATAGTCCACGAATCCGATGTATAGCGGTGAATTCCATTTCAGACTTTGTTCAACTATTATTCCCAATGTGGCTGTCTGGTCTGTACAGGATCTGTTTTGTCGAAAGCCTGCTTGTTCGTCTCTCAGTTGCTTGTCTATGGACTCTTTTAATCTCTCGAAGATGATTCTGTTTAATACTTTTTCTGGCACTGAAAGTAACATTTTTCCTCTATAATTTGTGCACTCTTGTAAATTTCCCTTCTTAGGCAACTTGACCAGATAACCTTCCTTCCATTCTGCTGGTATTTCCTCTCTCTCTCCCAGACTTTGCTAAGTAGTTTGTATAATATATCTGTAGAGGTATCAATATATGTTTTGATGGCCTCTGCTGGAATGCCATCTGGACCAGTTGCTTTTCCATCTTTCAGAAACTTTATGGCTTTCTTTATTTCTTCTCTACTTGATCGTTCACAGCTGATTTGTACCTCCTTCTGCTGGCTGGATGTCTAGGGAATCTGTTGGAGCTGGTCTATTGAGAAGTTCCTCAAAATGTTCTGTCCATCTCTTCATTTGTTCTTGTATATATACTAAGCAATTTTCCATTCTTATCTTTTATGAGGCAATTTGCTTGCTTATATTTCCCTGTTAGCTTCTTTGTGTTGTTCTACAAGTCCCTCATATTTCCTTTGGCTGCAGCTTCCTCTGCTTCCCTTGCCAACTCTTCAGTATACTTCCTCTTGTCTCTTTTGATGTTTCTTACTTCTTTGTTTGCTTCTATGTACACTTCATAAGACTTGGCTGTGGAGCTTCTGGTTTTGCTTCTGTTTAAATCTGAGTCCAGGATGTTGTAAGATATATGTGGTATAGTCTGTCCATCTGCCTCGTGGTCTTGCTGTTGTATGCGCGCACTGGTAGTTTATCTGGCTCCATACTCATGCGGTTGCCAAATCATTTAATTTTCTGTCTCCCTCATTTTCTTGATGCATTTATGTAGTTCCTACAATTCTTCTGATGTCATTCATTTTCATTCTGTCTCTGGAATAATCAATTAATTTTCTTAGAAATCACATCTCAGATGATGTTGTTTTTGTCTTCCGTGCTATATGATGGACATGTTGAACACTGATAGCAAAGAGTTGGTAAGAATTTACTATATATCAGCTGTCATTTAATTTCAAACATTTATATTTCTACGAAAAATACGCATTAATATGTTCCTTATTTCATATAAATACCATGTAATCTGAACATCATACGCATGTTTAAAGGATTCAATGCATGCATAACATTTACGGTACGCAGCCTTTGAATCCCATAGATTGTTTTTTATTAATCTCCTTATACATACCTAACAGACTGATGTTGACTGAGTCTTTGAAACCTTGACTTACGAAGCAGATGATGTTGATAACATTGGTAACGATGCCAAAGATGTTAATCACCTGACACGTTATACTATAAACAACCCATGTATATATAACTATAGCTTGGTCATCTATGATCCAAAAGTCTCTGGATATGTCTCCAGTATCCGACAGGTTTAATGTCTTTATCATCCTGTTTGCTGTAACAGCGATTGTGTTATTTCATAAATATTCACTTAAAATCTTTCAATAACCAGCGCCAGTCGATTTTTTAGGAGAACGTCACTACGTCTGATGACAAATGCAGAGTCTGGAAGATAATATCGAAAAAAGAGTAATTTATACACAAATGAGATAACTATCCTAACGCTGTTTTACAAGATGTTCTTGACCTTAACTGGCTGCAAAATTCTCCACAAAGATTAATCTTGAATAGTCTTGAAAACACATATACCTCCCTCCTGCTTTAGTTATCATAATTCATAAATTTGCCTTTATTATAATTTTAAGACGTACAATGAAAATTTGAATTCGTATTTCAATCGACAACTATGTTGAATGTCAAGTACTATAATTACAGCCGTCAGAATAAGGGTTGACTATTAGCTACTAAAAATTTTCCTTCTCTCTTAATACTGCTACACACAATAACAACCGTCACTTTGGGTAATGTTAGACACTATAATTGTCACAATGAAAAGGAATAGTTACCGCAAATTTCAGTGTCAAAATAACTGTAAAATGTAATACGTCCACTGAACATATATTTTTCAAGCGGTACACGTTTATATTTTGCTATTTCAGTCACAAGTAAACTTTAGTCAGTGGTTATGTAAATAAGTGTACTTAGTGTGAAGTCTCTTGAAATTCTAAATAGAACCTTAGTGGCAATACATAATTTTACAATTTCAGAACCGACACACTACAATGTCATTTGACACTGATGAACAGTAATTTTTAAATTTATAGTTCCTGACATAGAGAAACCTAAATCTGAATAATATTCATTATTTTTCTGGGCATGGACTCTACGTAATATGCCTTTCGGTAAAAGAAAGAAAACTAGACAAGTATTAGTTTAGTCAACGGCAATTGATTTCCTTAGAACAAAAAGATAAAATGGAGCAAACTGTTGTAACAAATAATTCTTTTTTTCCATCTAATGCTCACGTAAGAGAATTTAATTAACATAAACAAATAATTAAAATGAAATCTCAGAATATTTTTTATTGAAGCTGGTAGTCATTTCATTGCAGACGACCGTTATTAGATATTTGTAGTGAAAATTATATGGATGTATTAAATATGAAGATATGGAGTAACCTTCCTAAATGACATGTGGAGCAGTGAACTAATGGACCGTAAATTGACTAAATAACTAACATTTCTTTTATGACAACATGTCTCGTAATTGTTCGTGCATATTTTAAAATCATGCCCTGGTCGACTTACTGTCGCTGAGAAGCCGTGGTCGACTTACTGCCTCTGAGAACAACGTTTCAAGTTTGACGAAACTCCAGTTCATGTACTGTTTATCAATTGAGTTGTTGGTTTATTTCCATAATCAAACTGTTCATGCACACCGTCATTTGCGCACTTTTGTATTTTCGGGAGAGATCATATAAGGGAAACAATACAATTATTGTCTAACTTTCAACCACAGTTGCACCCCTTAGCTGTGGTTGAAAGTTAATGTACTCTCTCGAAAATAAAAAAGTGCTTCTAATCCACAAGGGAAATCAAACTGGATTAACTAACAGCATGCCAAAAGGGAAAGTCACCATTGCAATGTACAGGCAATAGGAGAGGAAAGATCATCTGTATCACCCGGCACGGCAGGTTATGGGATGACAGTGACATCCGTGTCTTATATATATATATATATATATATATATATATATATATATATATATATATATATATATATATATATATATATATATATATATATATATATATATATATATATATATATATATATATATATATATATATATATATATATATATATATATATATATATATATACGAATATATATATATTACATATTAATAGATTTTGTAACATTGTGAATTGCCAATGGTAATGTCAAGTCTGTCTTAAGATACGGCGCTGTAATATGCAGATTAACAAAAACAATAATTGACATGTTAGACTTTCATAAATACGTGCTTGAATAGAATAAGAGGAGAGAAATTGGATGACAAAGTCACCAATGTGGAACTGATCACAAGAACGAGAAAAGGGACAGTGGAACAAGTGATGATAATGAACAGACTGTAGATCGATAGGACACATATTGAGGACATCTGTTGATTGCTTTACCAGACAGTCGTGTTCAGGAATGCCAAAAGTAGATCGAAATGAAGAATACAACTGGAGACACATGAAAAACAAAACAAAGAAAACATGTTTAAGTCAAAACAGCCCAAACGTGACAATTGGGATTAGTCTATATTCAGAAAATCTATTGTCTCCTGAATCTAAATCTGTGAAAATCATTTGTCAGATTACAAGTTAAGTCGGTGTATTTTGATTTTGTAAATAGTAATTTCTTCAGACATTGTGCATTTCGTATGAAGAAAATCATGATTTTCTCAGAACTTGGATTTGTGTTAATAATGTTCTTATAACTTGCACAGTATTTAGTCAATCAATATGAGATATGGCACAAATAGATCTATTTTTTGATATCATATAAAAATCTTGACTTATTGCAAATTATGTTGTAAAATTCTGAAAAAAATGTTATTTTGTTTACATACAAATTTTAAAGTTCTATATCTAACGATCTACTTAAGTTATCAAAAATCCAATCTGTCAAAAGTTTTAAAAAATAACGTTATATATTGTGTTTAAATTTAGTATTGATAAAATGCCTTAGCAAAATGAAACAGTAAGATTTAATCGAATATGATCGACGTTTCCATGGCAACCAATTATATAACATCATCGAACGCTTCATTATACGTATCTGTAGTGAAATCTGAATCCTATCTCGGCTATCATCCAAAACATTACACCGTACTGAAACTCCGAGAAGTCAAACAACCAATCAAAACCGCAGCTCGGTACATGCAATGCTAATATTTTGTAAGGCCTCTTAGTAGGAAGACGAGAAAATGTAGATGTTGACAATTTTTCGGAAGGCAATGTGCAGATATGAAAGGAAAATATTATACTGTTCAAAAAAAGAAACTCAACTTTTTTGTTGTACTTTTATAAAAGATATTTGCTGATTGAACATCAGTCAACCTATTGACTGTGTCCAGCTGATCATTAACTTCTTGTGGTTACCTGAATTGTACTCACTTCATGATTCGTGAGGTCATGAAAGAGGTCAAGGTCAAAACAACATTTTTGGCAATAACTCGTGACAGGTTCATGAGAATCCCGTGAAACTTACGGAACACAAAACTCTCTGATCATGTTATTGAATGCCTATAAAAGATTGACGCTCCTCGAATAAATACAGTCGAAAATTCAATGCGCAAGTATTGATCATCTCACTACAGAACAACGACTCATCATCATTGGACGTTTACAGACTGGATAGTCACAAAGTGTAGTGGCCAGACAATTTAATGTGGTTAGAAGCACCATTAATCACCTTTGGAGGCGATTTTAAGAAACTGGCTCAGTGGAAGGACCGGCCGCGCCGTGGAAGACCCAGAGTCACAAATCCTGCCAAAAACCGCTTCATACGGCTGTTTCACCTCAGGAATCTACTTGCATCTGCGTCCTCCACAGTCCAGTCAATGTTAGCAGCTCGTCGAAATTCAGATCAAACGGTCAGGAACCGGCTGCACGACTCTGGTCTTTCGGCTAGAATACCCTACAGAGGTCCTGTTCTTACGAACTGGCATCGCCAGAACCGACTGCAGTGGGCGAACCAGCATCGTCAATGGACCGTTGGGAATGACTGGAGACGGGTTTGGTTTAGTGATGAATCGTTTTTTGTGCTCCAGCGACACGATAGGCGGAGAAGAGTTTACCGCAGAGTCCATGAGAGCTACGCCTAGAACAGCGTTGATGAGGCTCCTCCACATGATGGTGGAGGTGTACTGATGGGGGGGGGGGGCGATCAACTTCATGGGAAGAAGTGACCTGGTGCAAATTGAAGGACGCCTGAATGCCAGACGATACGTCGCTGAAATTCTTCGTCCTCACGTCCTTCCACTTCTGGCTGCACGAGGGTCGATTTTTCAGCAGGATAACGCTCTACCTCATGTGGCACAACTCACCACCCAGTTCCTCGCTTACAACAACGTCTAGACCATTCCATGGCCAGCCATGTCATCAGACATAAACCCCATAGAACCCTTATGGAATGAACTCGACAGACGACTCTGCCAGCGAGACGTGGCTCCAGCCATTCTCCGACAGTTGTCTCTTGCACTGCGGGAAGAGTTTGCAGCCATCCCACAACAACAAATCCAACGGCTAATCGGATCCATGTCAAGGAGATGTCGTTCTCTGATAGAGGCCAGAGGAGGACATACACCTTACTGAAACGGAGGCCTCAGTCGCAAAGAATAAAGGTCCAAACCAAATTTAATGAACATCATTTCATTGTTAAAGTCTGAAAGTTTCTTCATGCCAAGATTGAAACATTAATTCCGTAAAATAAAATGTTGGTACAAGTTTGAAATTTGGTGTCCATTACCACTGCAATAATGTTGCGTTTCTTTTCATGAACAGTATATCAATGATGAGGAAAATAATACGATAATAGGGATCATTAGCTATTGGCAGATTTCTATAATTTCACTGGAAGTGGTGTAGAATCGGAGAAAATGTGTATTTAAGGCATAGAAGCATGAACCATGTTATGCTTTGCCATGCTTAGGCTGCCCCAGTGAAAAGTCAGATTAATATACTGCAATAGATAGAGCTTTGCCCTACGAATAATATAAGTTTTAGATGACGGAAATCCGTTCAGAGACAAAGAAACTAGAACGATTTCAATTTTTTTTTTATATTGGCACAGAACGCCTTAGATTTTCACTTTTTCTTTTCTACAAATGCTTTGGTCTTGATGCTTTCTCGTACGGGAAACCTTGACTATTAAAAGGCGGAAGGTACCAATAGTCATACACTTGCCACACAATTCAAAACTTCAGACACGAGCGAAATCGTCTACTACCAGACTCCATTGCCATCTGCAGGTTGACACAGTATGTGGAGCCATTAAAGGTCGGTCTGTATGTATTTGAGGGTAAGAAAGAATGTAATTACATATGTATATATAATTATATCATTAATGTGTGCCTTATACAAGTGGATAAGTGTGTGCGAAATCATTGTGTAATTATTGGAGAGAATTCAAACCTGTGTTAGCTCAATTTAATTGTGTAATGAAAGCAGATGACGTGTAGATTGTGATGTTAGTTTTAAGAAAGTATTTTGAAGATGGTAAGCTTGCTGGAATGGACCACCTTATTGGAAAGATGTAAAGAATGAAAGAAATTATTTTACTGTACAAATTAAGTTATAACCTCTCTTTCCACAAGGCCATCTGATTGCAAGGAAGCAAATCATGGACAATTTGTAACCAGAGATTTACTGGAATAGTGGGCTATTAATTAAATGAGTTATGTTATATTTGACTTGCTTTGATTCTCATGAGTAACCACATCTTGTCTGATCTGTCTCATCTTACCTCCTGACTGGTTAGGGGGTCAGTGAGCGATACTACGTAGGTTATATATATATATATATATATATATATATATATATATATATATATATATATATATATATATATATATATATATATATATATATATATATATATATATATATATATATATATATATATATATTTCCGGTTATATCCTGCCTTGAGTTTACTCAATTCTACGTGCCGAAGTCAGCTGGAGGAAGCTTTTGTTGTTCTGCGCCCTTGTGAAATATCAGAGGGTCTTTAACTGTGCCACTTTTAAGATTTGAAGAATCGCAGTTGTGGGATTCTTTCCAGTTTCATAGCTGGGCCAGGCCTAGAAGAACATTCGAAGATATGTAGCCTTGTTTGTTGCTACATGATTTTACAAAAAACCATACCACACAAAATAAATTAAAAACTTAAGATTATAAGAATCTAAAGACTATGGAACATATAACCTACGAGTTATTCTCTATAAGTGAGCATTCAAATGATGACACATGTCTGTGGTGTTAAAGAACATAGCAAATGCCAATATAACTTGTGAGATAATACTATTAACATTTGTTCAAGTTTACCACAGACGAAAGACAGTTTTCATCAACGATCAAGCAAACAGATGAAGATGAACTTTAATTAACTTTAAATGTAATATAAATACTTGACAGTGAAACCATACATGTATATTTTGAATCAATTTGAGTTTATTTGAAAATTAGCCTACAGAACAAAGAAATATCCTGTACATAAATAAATTAAAAATTGTACCAACAGTCTTTATTGAATTATTTAAGTTTGGTTCTTAATTCTTGTTGGTTAGTTAAGTACCCCTAGCAGAGTCAGTGTCTAAGGTTAGTCTGGAGAGGGGCACCATAGGAACCTAAGATAGTACATTACCATCTCATCTAGGAACCTATGCAGGTTGACTATATCTTTGATGTCGATACACCATTACTCTTTTCAGAGAATCGTGTATTTCTTGTGAGACCAGTCTCTTATCTGGCACTATCCTGGTATCATCTGATACATATATTTGTCCAGGATATTATCATCATCATTATATCTTTCCTCTCGCTACAGTATCTATGAGTGATGTAGGTTAAGTCTGTGATTGATGTAGGTTAAGTCTGTGATTGATGAAGGTTGTCTGTGATTGATGTAGGTTAAGTCTATGATTGATGTAGGTTAAGTCTGTTCATTTTCATTGAAATCGTGTGATTAATAGAGAAAATAGTATTTCACGGTAGCTCCTCCCCTTATAGACCTTGAGCTGATGGCATGCTACAGGAAGTCTTACTTTCAGTGAAGGCCCGTCCTCCTTTGGAAGCTGGCAGACAATGAATGAATGAATTAATGTTGCACTCTTGCCTTCCTGTCTATAATATTCACGTATTTTTACTTTTTGTTTCAGTGGTGCTTTTACCTGCCAGTAAACATGTATAACTTTCTTAAAAGATAGTATGTAGTCTACAAGAAAAGATTTAGATTTTTCTCTCCGATAAAATTACTGCTGAAAACCTTCTTCAAGGGTGCCCAGTATGTGTGAAACAGAAAAACCGTAAATGGCCATCACCACTACCATTCCTGGAAAAACTCTATGGAGAGATACTAACATCTGAGCACTACTTTCTTTAAACATATTTAAGTGGACGTTTTATAGTGAACGAAGAACAAAATCTTTCTCTAATCGATGAAGCTAAGAATATAGATATTTTGGCATATCTGTGGATCCTAATATTATAGTTTCAAGATACATATTGCATCGTTAATCCGTTTTCATTCAATGAATGTGATTTGCTTCTTCTCTAATTTTTCACTTAATCTACTTCCTGCTGCTGGCGAGATTATTCAGCTACGGTATTTTGTTCAATAAAGAGGTCTTAAAAAAACCTAGGAATAAAAAGTGAGTAAATAAAGGAAATCAAAATTAGACAGCTAAAATAATTTGCCCACATAAAAAGACATAACATCTTGCTTAATACCATAATGGAAGGAAGAATGAAGGCAAACGGGCAAGAGGAAGACATCAGTATGAGCGGGGAATAAACATCAACAGATTGAAAAGAGTTTTTTTTCCGAGCGCACTATCAACACAAAAGATAGAAGACGTTTGAGATTTATTCTAGCCGAGTTTCGTTGTGGAGATAGCACCTGATTATCGGGATTTGGGAAATTGAATCTTTATCAAGATTATGCTCTTTATTTTTGGCATTGCATATTTTATTTTATTTATTTTTTATAAAGTTTTACCTCGTTTTGGCGAGGCGCGTCCCGTTTAACCTAGTCGGTTATATTAGGGCGCTTGTCCAAATATAAAAGACCCTTAGACCTGAGATGTTGGCATTGCATAGATTATGCCACCATGCTAAAGGATTGAAAGATCTGATAAACTCACTTGAAAGCCTGGCCAAATGCTTCAACAAGTTCACATTGCAGTGAATACTAGCCCATTGCAACATTCCAGGCAACGAAGAGGCAGATACACATGCTAAAGAAAGGGGAGCTCTACAACAAAACGATATAGAGACAACTTATGAAATGGCTAAAACAATTATAAAAGCCATATTTAAGTCTAAATGGGACAGAAAACACCCAGGTCACATTAAAGATGATGGCTGTCACCAGCTATCTAGACGAGACCAGGTCATCATTTTCCTCTTACACACTGGTCACAATAGGTTGAGGTACCATCTATATCACAAGTACAGGATTGGTCCAACAGATTTATGCTCCTGTGGCACCAGCCCCATGACAGCCGAACATCTGCTCCAGTCTGCTCAACTTACATCAGCGAACGGAGTAGCATATGGCAACAACTCACTTCTCTCAACGAAAAACTGTTTGGAGATATCAGTAACATTGAGCTGACAACAGCCTTTATAAGAGTCATTGCTGACAACAGCCTTTATAAGAGTCATTAATGTAGAAGTCTCAGGACGAACGAAGTAGAAGAAGAATGCTAGAAAAATTGTACAAAACAAGAAACCAGATTGTTCTAAAGTGAACAGCGAAAAAGATAAAACACAGGGAAGACAAATGCGGATAGAACAAAGTTTGAGGAGGAAATAAAATGGTTACATTTAACCGAGTCCAAGGTAGATAACCATTGCATATCAAGATAAGAAATAAGACAGGTATGGGTGGTAGCTATTAAAAACAGACATAATTTGAAATTATATGGATGTAGCAATTAAATTTACACAAGAAATATTCAGTAACAGTGAAATAAGCATCAAGGACGATTGGTAGTTCATAATGTTATAGTAAGCAGATCAACACGATCCCTGTATGATAACCTCGAAATAGTGTTATTCCGAGATATTTCAGCTTGTCTTGCGTTTCAACGTTCTGCCCAATTAAAGTAATGTATGGAAGATCTGCTTTCAATATGGAGTTGTTCAAGGAGCACCATTTTACCATCCAATGTTGTGCCCCTTGTATGCAATTGACTATTCCTATCGTAACTACATGTTTAGACCATTGACAATCGGAAAAAGACCGATGGACTTCAGGAAAGACAGATGATACTGAGAAACACACTACTAACCGGCTGACCGAGGGGACACCCCATAAGCTGTAAACTTCTTCTTCTTCTTCCTCGTTCGTCCTGAAAAGGACGTTGGTTGCGTTGTGTCCGTTTACACCAGAGCTGCGATATCTGTGCCTTTCGGCCGACACATCCGACCTCAGCACGGCATTTTTTGGGACCGAGTTTGCCTTCCCTCTTCGATCCCTACTCTCTCAGCTAGACTGCAGTGATGCAGCCTGTTTCCAGGACCACCACGTGGAGGTGGAGTATGGTTTTGGTCAGCTCTGGTTCGCTGACCCTGACGCAAGCAGTCAAGCTATGGGTCGCTGACTGCATTCTCTATTGCTGCATCTTTGGGTTCCTGTAAAGCTGTAAACAATTGCCATATCACCAACAAATGATAAATGTCCCCAGGATTCAATAAAAGGGAGGGTGAATGATGAATCCACAGGTGACATTTTGGAATCGACCAGACCATGTACACGGACCCTGAATTCTGACCAACGCCTGAAATTTCCATGTGTCTGTGGTAGGAAAGTCCCCACTCAGAGTGGCAAGAAAACCCATATAACGAAGAAGAGGTGTGGGAGATCATCAGTCTCGACAGATAAGACGTTAAAAGACCTCAGCCGGTAGTCAGCCCACAACGCGGAGAATATTCAAGTTGATCTTGCTGCTGATGATCTCACAAATTTCTTGGACCTTAAGCAGATGCCATCAAGTTTCCACTTTCTAGTGCAAAAAGGCTTTGTGAACAGCTAGACGAAGCCTTGTCGAAATAGTTGGATAACAATGTGAAGCAGATATCTTCGGAAAGAACGCTGGAAATCTTCGCGACGTAATACATTTTCACTATAGCAAAGAATTTGGAGTCACAGTGGCAATGAAAAGTAACCCATGACAAAACAGCAGAAGACAGATGAGAATAGAAGAGATCAGGAAGCAGAAGAATTATGTCCGAAAACAGTTTAAGCACGCAGTGGATACAGAAAAGGAAGGATTACGTCAGGTTTGCTAGCACCTGAAATTCCAACATTATGCTCTTTGTAGAGCAGAAAGGTTCTGCACGAAAATAATTGGAAACACGGAGGGATCGGAAATGATTCTTCAGTGAGCCCTTCAGGTGCGCCAAAGAACTGTTTAACAGTCACTGTCGGGAACACTAAACATCAGGAAAGAAGATCCGGAAGAGCACCTCAGAATGACCTATTCGTATGGTCTTAAAGATGAGCCACTCAAAAGCATGGCAAGTATTACATGGCCTAGTACGCCAGGAGCTGAATTCAACACCAAGCTCCAGACAATGCAAGAAATATAAATATATAAATTAAAAAATAATATGGTATAAAATCAGTTTTACAAGTTAACGGTACACATGAAAAGGGACGTTTCGGGTTTTACTCTTCGTCAGCCACAGTTACCAACAGGTGACAAGGAAAAGAACTACATATAAGTACTACCAAAAACTATGAGGATGAGGAAAACACCAAATGAGCGATACAAGCAGATAGAACAACGGTAATGAGTGAAACGAAAACAATGATAATGCAAGAAAATCATAAAACCAGAAAGACATGTCGAAACAAGAAAGTAAATAATCAACGAAACGAAGACAGAAATGAATAACACTATTAAAACAAGTAAAAAAATCACTTAGCTGGATCCAAGAAAGAAACATTCAAGATGGCTGAGAAAAAAATGCGTCATAAGGAAGTGACGTATGAGCTAGTGACGGCTTAGAAAAGATAATTGAGGAAACGAAACGAATCAAAGCAAAAACAAAGATAGGTAGGAATATAACGACAGAAAAAAATAAAGTATGAAAACAGAAACAGAAGACACCAGAATTATGCAAAATGATGCTGGACGTTAAGGCCAGCAAGAGATAAAACGCCCATTTGAAAAATGAGACGATTCTCCAACGAGAAGCGAGTTCGGTCATCGCCGACACATGAAAGGAGGGCAGTGACATGAATATTAGAGTTACCTGAGTGGTCATGACTATGGAAATGAAAGGCCACCGGTAAAGGTTTGCCTTGATAGATGTCATTCAAGTGCTCACGAAACCTGTCTGCCAAACGTCTGCCAGTTTCACCAATATAGGTAATGTCACACCTCTACAGATGATAGCATAAATCAGGTTTCTGGATTCGCACGTGAAAGATTCCCCAATGGCACATTTACCGTACGGAAAATAAACTGACTGAGTTTGGAGTACAAAAGGACAGGTGTTACATCTAACAACTTATGCGTTTGCTTATAAATGCGTGGAGAAACCAGCTAGTATGCAAAGACTGGGGAAGAAAGGAGAATGAAGTCTTCATTCCATAGAAACAAAATTCTACAGACATCAAGAAATATAAAGCACTGTTCAGAAAGCACAGTGCAAGTCAGCTCCAGATCCTAGATTTGTCCCATATGCTGTATACAAGAACTGTCCCAACCTGCTCAAACAACTTATGCGTTTGCTTATAAATGCGTGGAGAAACCAGCTAGTATGCAAAGAATAGGGAAAAAAGGAGAATGAAGTCTCCATTCCATAGGAACAAAATTCCACAAACATCAATCAGTTCGGGCGAGTCTCTCTACTGTGGAAGGGAAGACATTCTTCTCAGTGCTGGCTAAAAGGCTGACCACGTACCTCGTGGAGAAGGAATACATTGATACTACCATCCAGAAAGGAGGTATCCTTGGGTGTCAAGAGTATACAACAATGATCTGGAAGGCAATTCAAGAGGCACAGTTTCCCAGAACAAATCTCCATGTAATCTTATTAGATCTAGCTAATGCTTATGGATCAATTCCACACCATGTGATGTAGCAGCCCCTAGAAATGTACCATGTTTTACAAGAAATTGTAGCTTCTTTATTTCTTTATTTCTCAGGGTTCTTTGTCAGATTTTCAACCAGAAAGTACACAACGAAATGGATTGACCTAAGCGTTGGAAGTGCTATGGGATGAACCATTTCTTCGATACTATTCGTATTGGCTATGCGGGTAATCCTTAAAACGGCTGAAGGATTTCCGAAAGGTCGAAAGCTCAATGAAAGATGTCACATGACACTGCTTAAGGCATAATACAAAAATTCTTGTAATCCAACGATTAGTACAAGTTTATCATTTCCTTCAGACACAGTATTACGGATATGAGCTTATCACTTATTCAAGTCTGCTCGCAAGCAGGTCAGCTTTGCTTTTCTCAGCTATGAGCTGTGGCTATGTAGCTTCGACAAGCGTGTATCAGTTTGCTGGACTTCTTTTTAGCAATGAAATTTTGAAGGTTAAGAATTGAATCTGAGCGGGCTTATATACCCAATCTAGATCTAACCCTTTTCTTCTCCTAGGTTCGAGCCTTAGTTCACTTTTCTACTTGTAACTTTCTTGGAACTCGAATGCTGTTAGGTTATTTTTCCGACACAATCATGATTTCCTCGTCAATTACCAAAGGAAATGATTTCTCACTGCCATAATTACGTGTATTTGTAATTGATGTTTAAATCCTATAAAGAATTATTCTGTTCGGGTTATGAATCATATGTTATAGCAGAATTTTTGGTGTGCGATTCATAATTTATCATAAAGTCACGAGTTTATGTGGCCATTGCAGAGTGTCTATGCCCGTGTTATGACAGTCTACTGTCCTGGTCATGCAGGGGTACGCAGTAATGAAAGAGCCGACAGACTAGCTTCAAGTGCACCCATAGAAAGTGCATTGGATATGGATAAGAGAGAGATTCTGAGGGAAATTAATGATCGCCTATTAGAGAATGACACTGCAATCGATGAATCATCAAGGCTACGTTTGCTGGAAACTGGCATCAAATCTTAGACCAGCAAGGGTGTATTGTAAGATAGGATGCACCCGGCATGTACACAACCAGATCGCACCAGGAACAATTAGCATTCATATCCTACGACATTTGATAAGGTCTACTAATTATTAGGTCGATCTCTTTTCCTCTCCCGCAGCATTTTGTTATATTTTTGTGTACTAAATTAATTGCATTTCTGCCGTCGGCTCTTTTCTTTTCATTCTATCAAGCAGATATTTTGTACTTTCAAATCATCTTACACTCCTCTCAGTGATACCTCATCATAAACCCAGATGGGCCGGTCAGCGACCGAGCGTTGGGTTTACCTAAGGCGTGCCGGGAGATAAATTACCCGTCTGTGGACAGATTACCGACACGCACTTATCAGTTGGACACACCTGAGCGGAAATGTTGTAATAGTCCGGGCAGATGTAAACAGTTATTTGCAAACATTGCCGAGAGAGGATTGGATGTTTTCATTGCACATTTGGGAGACATGACCGCTGCAGTAACGAGCATAAATTTCCATGAGGAAATAATTTTAATTACCCCACAAAATACGCATGTTTGAAACGATTGGCAGACATTCGGAATGAAGGAACAAAACCCCTTCAGATTGGAGCCGTGCTTAACATCGTAACAAACAAATGCGTGGGAATATAACCTGACACTTCAGCCAGAGTAGAACACTGTGCAAATCTACCTCGCGTCAAGAAGACCACCAGATATTGCCAGAGCAAAGACAAAGATCAGCTTTCGTTTATAGGACCGAACATGTTTGAAATTCTTGAGGACTTAGGAGACCAGGAAAACACTAACATTATTAACGAGGAACACCTGAATCTGAGGGAACTGAAACACAAATCAAAGTGGGAACTTATTACTAAAATAACAACACCCCAAACCAAGTGTAAGAAGCCTCTACAAGTGTCTTTCTTTCTCTGAGCCAGCAGTCTGTCAGCCTAAAGATTAAGAATGGTAACATCGTAACAAACAAATGCGGTGGAATATAACCTGACACTTCAGCCAGAGTAGAACACTGTGAAAATCTACCTCGCGCTAAGAAGACCACCAGATCGTGCCAGAGCTAAGACAAAGATCAGCATTCGTTTATCAGACCGGACTTGTTTGAAATTCTTGAGGACTTAGGATCTCAGGACAGAACTAACATTATTAACGAGGAACACCTGAATCTGAGGGAACTGAAACACAAGTCAATATGGGAACTTATTACTAAAATAACAACAACCCAGACCAAGTTTAAGAGGCCTCTACAAGTGCCTTTATTCCTCTGAGCCTTCAGTCTGTGAACCTAAACATTAGCGTAAGTTGTACATTTTGAATTATATATATTTTTCTTTATTAACATGTGAACTAATATGTTTATATTGACAAGTGAACATGAATATGTGAAAATCGCTAGTGAATGTCCAAGTTATTTGACCCTGGCAACCTCATCATAAAGAATGATGATTTAATGAACCACCACTGCCAGGACGGTGACTTCTTTATTGCGAGTTTCTTATAAAGAACCAAAAGCAGAGGTCGTCTCAAGTTCCATGTGGAGCAGAAAGAGAATGATGAAAGAAGTACATACTTGCTATATTATTAACCTGTTCAAGCAGTGTAAATGTAAAACATATTCAATCTAAATGTAATGAAAGTTTCAACATTTTCAACCAGTGTAAATGTAAAACATATTCACTCTACATGTAATAAAAGTGTACAACATTTTCAACCGATGTAAATGTAAAGATATTCAAACTATATTGTTAACATTGTTAACTAAAGTTAAATATAAAACTTTTCATTTTAAATGTAAAGATAGTTTTTCGTCCACTGGGATTAATATTGATTCTCAGAGAGGGTAAAAGTTCTGAAGATAGATGGGAAGGTGGAATGGAAAGAGGTGGACACATAAGTATGTGTCGGGAAACTCAATACTCAGAGGGTAGTCGTTTCTCTTCTTTTGTCATACTACTTTGTGGTCCCAGTTGAGGGTACTATTTCTGGAACAAGTGAGGGTATAAGTGGCCTGAAATCGACGCTAGACACCATCATCAGACGGGTCTTAGAGACGTGGCCCCAGTTTACAGTTACTCTCTGATTTTACTTGGAACGTGCTGCAGCTCTTAAATCTTGACCAGGAACGTGAGCAGTCCAGTCACCTGTCTGCGAAGAATCAAAGCACCAGCGGGAGCAATAAACCCTGCAGCTAAGTACACACATAAAAACTACCAAGTGAAACTTCCCCTTATATAATTTCCCTTTGACATCATATGATAATAACCAATTTTTGTTAAAGAATATTCACTTTTTAATAACTGTTAAAACCTAAGTGATTTTTAAACTTGTTATTTATATCTATCCAAATTTAAAGTTGATTTAATCATTTTGAATGTGTTGAGTCCGTATGGCTCACACAATTTCTTAAATACACTCAATCAGAGCTACTAAATAATAATACGAGGAAATTTGCTGAATTAATTCAGCTGAGGGCTTGAACGAGCTATTATAACATTGCATAATCCTTCACAGATGTGGTCGGCAGATCCAAGAATTAACTTGCTCAGCCAATGCAGCATTGTTCTCGCTTATATATCTTGTGAAAACTACCTTGACGTAGAAGCATCATTATCCTCCTACATAAAACTCTGCCAAGAGTAATATTGTGCAAAAGTAGACACTTTTGAAGACCCACTTCAGGTACTCGTGAGTTTTGGTCACTGTTGGACCACTACTGCAGAGCTAAGATGAGACAAACCGTAACAGAGCACCTATGGGTTTCCCGGAGTGCAGTGTCGTCAATTCTGATCAACAATAACATTAATAAACAGAAACTTGTAAGTTGCCTAAACATTGTCCTTCTTGTGATGAAAAACATTAATACATGTCAGGCTTCAAAACAAAATGAGTTCAATGATCATGTGATTTAAATGGACATGTGATGATTTAAAAGAGAAAATTGCCTGCTGTAGGCGAAGACGAAATTATTGCTGTATGTGGTCACGTGAAGTAGCTCAGATACATCATCGAGTACATTATTCAAGAGTTGCATTAGTTTGGAATTTCCATTAAATCACTGTATGAAATTGTACAGAATAACCTCGATTATTTAAACTAATTTGGACTAATTCGATTTGTTCCGATTTTAGAAAGTGTTAAAAAATAGTATTCTGAAGGGGTCTCTTACAAACAATAGCTGACAACAATGAAAACGACCAAAGTTGATGTCAAAGGACAATTAGTACTTTGGACACTACATGCTTTTCCTAAAGAACTTCAACGCCTATCACCAATCTTTTTACATTATACTGTACAGCAGATATGATCTAATGCATATTACAAGGTGCACTAATAATAGTACAATACACCAAAAAATATATATGAATGTCTAAAGAACTCACGTAGGTTTCTGCGCCATTCACGATTCTGACATTACTGGCTCCAAGGAACAAAACCACGATCAGCTAAAATAACCATTATATTCTTAAACTCTAAGGACCACAACTCAGACTCAAGAGTGTTACAATCTTGTCTGAAACAAGTCTCGTATGCCATTCAAACACAAAGCAGGACGAGACATACAACCTTGAATAAGCACGCAATATCTCTCGACCTGACAATTTATCTCTTTAAAACATCTTCTCTCTACAAGTGTCCACTGCTTAGTGACAACGCATTCACTCACGCTTTCAAATCTTCTATTCTTCTAGTCAATCATCGTTTCCCTTGTCCCCACATGACCATAGACTGGTCACACAAACACGCGAGAACCTAAACTTAAACTATAAATCCAGATCTACACAGCTCACGTAGTAAACAGCTATTAGCTAACTCATTGATACGTCAATGATACATCGAAAATACACCCTGCCATCTAAGATACAATACATCCAGAGCACAGGTTGGCGACATTTGCATAAAAACTAGAGTGATAGTAGATTTGAACAACGGTAATTGACAAGGTTTTTAATGTTTGCGCTGTAACAGCATTTCCTTCTGTAATGTCTTCTGTCATCTTTAAGTACATTCAAGTCAATACTAAGAGAAAAGTGCATTTATAAATTAGATATCATGATTTTACCCGTGACTACTTACAAACAAGTACTGTAACTCTATAAATTTTACAACTCTTATTTGTTTCTTGCAAATGTAGATAACACATGATATTGTGTTCCCAGACGCGGTAGATTAAAATACGCATTAAAACCGCATGGAATTGCCTCCCCTGCTTTGCAGTAGTGGTCCAACAGTCGCAAAAACTCAAGAGTATCTAAGATTGGTCTTCACAGGTGTCTAACATCGCACAAGATTACTCTTGGCGGAGTTGAAGATAGAAGGATAATGATGCTTCTATCTCAAGGCAGTTTTCATAAGATATTTCAGAAGTCAAGAACAACGCTGCGTTGAGCAAGACAATTGTTAACTTATATCTGATCCGCCGCCTTTCATGAAGAATTAAGCAATTATTAATTTCAGTTCGTTCAAGCCCCTACCGTAGTTTACTAAGTGGAATTCTTATTATTATGGTCTAGCTCTGTTTAGAGTGTGTTTAGCAAATTGACTGAGACAAACATGCAATACATTCAAAATGATTAAATCGACGTTAAATTTTTATATTTACAAATAATAATATAATAATAATAGCCCCTTCAGTCATAACTGACTATGGGAATGCGCCCCTGAGGTGACAGCCCTCAGCTGCTTATTTTCCTGGTGCTCCTTTCGACGTTTTCTCCTCACCTCTGCTTCTTGTGTGAGCCTCTCTTCGCCCAATCTGAGGTGGCGCCGTAAATAGCATCGCCACTTAGTGCGATCGGCAGCTTCATCCTCCCATGATGCTGGATCCATGTCCAGTGCCCTCATATCTCTCTTGCACACATTTTTGAACCTCAGCTGTGGTCGCCCAACTGTTCTCTTGCCATCTGCTAATTGTCCGTAGAAGATATCATTTGGGATGCGACCATCTTCCATGCAGCGAACATGGCCAAGCCAGCGAAGTCTGCGCTGTCTAAGAAGCGTATACATACTTTGAAGGCCAGCACGTGACAACACCTCGACATTTGTCACTTTATTTTACAAATAACAGATGTAATAATCGGTTAGGTTTTAACAAGGTTTTAAAAAGATGAATAATTATTTATCTGAAAAATTATCATCATTGTTGTGATGGAATGGTAGTTTGTAAAATGGGTCACTTGGCAGCTTTTATGTGTTACTTAGCTGTCAGTGACGGCGGTTCTGCTCCTTCTGATGGTTTGCTTCTTGGTAGACTGGATCGTTTATCACGCTCGTCACTGGTCAAGGTTGTAGGGCGCAGCACGTTCCAAGGAGTGTCAGGGAGTGTCTACAAAGTTGGTCCCTCGTCTTTAAGCCCCGTCTGATGATGGTATCTAGCTTCGACTTTAGGCCACTTGTTCCCTTCTTGTTCTAGAGATATAAGTATATGAGGAGAACTGCCGTAAGACGGGGGTAAAAAGTTGAATGGGAAAAAAAAAAACACACACACACAAATAGTAATACGTCTTACAAGGAGAAAGGACAAGAAAAACCTACGTTGCGGCCACACAAACTTCGTCAGGGACAGACAAAAAAGAGACAGGAGGGAAAGAAAATGAGAATTAAGTAGATAACACGAAACTATAAAAATAAGAGAAAAAATACTCTCTTTTGTGAAGCACGATGGCTGCGACTAAACCGGAAAGCGGAAGCCGATATTACATTAAAAGCAAAAAATAAGAAATACTGAAAACGAGGACTAGAAAAGAGTGAGAAAAAAATTTTTTTTGAAAATATTAAACAAAACAAAACAATAAATTAAACAAATATATATACACATAAATAATTCAAAATATTATATATATATATATATATATATATATATATATATATATATATATATATATATATATATATATATATATATATATATATATATATATATATATATATATATATATATATAATCATAATAAAAATAAGTAAATAAAAAAAAATTTTTTAATGCGTCATCGCATCAAAGTAGACAGACATAATACAATTGGGACTCGATAGAGAAAGGCGTCTCAGATAAAAGAATATTGGGTATTCAAACCATGTGGTTTGAGACAACCCATAAGATGGATGAGGCGTTGTTCCTGGCGAAACCGACTGTTGGCGTCCGAGGAACAGGATCTGATGGCTGTCACCTGGATGTCAGTGGCACCGTGGTGGTCAGGGCCATTGAAGTGGATGGCCACACGTGTGGATTTAAACTAAGAGATGTCGTAGAGGTGTCTGCAGAATCGGTCGTCCAGTCGTGTGCCCGTTTGACCGATGTAAGTGTTAAGTGTTATGTTTTCTCAGTAACACTTTCAGTAGTAGGTATTAATCACCAAACAGGTAATGCTGTAATTCTTATCAGTTATGTTACTGGTAGCGAAGAGACGGCCACCAGTTGTGTTGCAGGTTTATGTTACTAGTTATGTTACTGCACTTTTGTTGTAAGGTGGTAGTCGTTTGGGTACACACTGACAGCTGACAGACACTGTAGAAGTAAACACCAGTAAAGGACGACTTCTTGATAGGACACAAGGTTTGTTGTTGCCATATACGCCCACACAGAGCTACTATAAATGGGTCATGAACACTTCATAGTAACACATGATGAAGTCAGGAAGCGTTGAACGACTGTTGACGTTTCAGACAATTTATTATGGACAACAGTGACACACGCTGACATCGGACAATTACACTGCCACGTAAGCACATATAATAATGTAGATAGCATCAACTCATAGTACTCAACATCATGGAGACTTTGCATGTAAACCTTGGCTGCACAAATAAGTCGCGCAAATGGCGCGCTTTAAATGACTACTGTTCTTGGTTCCTCATGACCAAGCAGGTCATGTAGATCTAAGCTACACAATCAGCCGCACGAATGGCGGGCTGCTTCAAAATATCTAAACTCAGTCTCTTCTATATAATACATCTCCTCACTCGGAGTAAGCCACCTTAGCAATGAAGTTCCTGGCTACACATGAGCCGTACAAGCAGCGAGGTTTTCAAAATGGCTAACATCAGTCTCTCAGATATATCGGAGAGACTGATTCCGGTTTATATATAATAATATATCTCCGCACTCGGAGAAAACCACCTTAATAAAGTTCCTGACTTCACGTGACCAGACAGGTCATGTAGATCTAAGCTACAAAGGAATAAGCCGTACAAGCGGCAAGGTTTTCAAAAATGGCTAACATCCGTCTCCCCTACTCAGTACATCTCCGCACTCGTAGAAAGCCATCTTAATAATATTCTTGACTACAAGATAAGATTCAAAAGTCTCTTTACCTGACTGCCGTCTAGAAATAAGACACAACACATTTTCTCACATCCATGGCTATTCAGACACAAGCCAGAATTATCACAGGGGAAAACTTAAATATCTTTTAATACCTAAAAGGCTCCATTCCCCAAAATTATAGACTGAGACGAGCGCTGACTTCTTGTCAACTTGGAGACTTCACATCGACTGCAGGAAGGACAGTCTTCAATTCCCCCGCGATAATTCATCGCGCATGTGTAAGCCCTAAGTAGAGCTAGTCACGGAACTATCCAGACCTTTCCGCGAAAACAGAGCAAGACCACTATATATATAGCCAGCTGTATGATCGATATCCTAATATAGACATACAGAATAATGGACATTGTCCAGACAAGGGAGATAAAGGATAAATCTCACCCTGAAATAAAAATATACAATTAATGGTTTCCCTTTAAACACAGAATAAAAAGTACATATATTCCTATCTGTAACAGTTTACCGCCCCCCCCCCCCCCCTGGAAAAAAAATGATAACATCATTTTTTTTGAACAAAATTACAATGGCTGGAAAACAAAGGAGGGCGGAAGCATACACATATCTACCTTCAAATATACTCTAAATATAAAGTCATAAACACAAAGGTATAAATAGCAGCGAGAAAAAAGTAGAGAAGGACGACGAGTAAACAAAAGCAAGATGAGATATGCAAAGAAGGAGAAAAGGAGAAGACAAGGATTTTGACACGGTAATCAGATACAATAAACAATGCATGACATCAATGCATATCATAATAATAATAACCGGTTACATGACAAACCCAAATAAACATACACACCAAAACAAAAATTAAGAGCATAATACTCTAGACAACCAGCCCACCACGCATAAATGACGCGCAGCTAGAGGGCATCAACACATACATCGCCATAACATAAGGCCATAATGACGCACAATGGAGCGTCGGGTGAGAACAGAATTTTTTCTCACAACTTTAGAGAAACTATATTCTCACAATCGCACTATGAAGTGATGGGAAAATTACATACATATAACTTTCATAATTCCCCACATAAATACAATATAGCCATATTTCGCAATAATGAATTACAAAAAATAGAGGTCTCATTACGATATTATCCTTTTAACATTAATATACAATAATATAGAGACACCTTTATATATTCTCGAAAGGTTATGATTACATAGTAACATATATTTAACATAATATCATATGGCAATGTACAACAATGTTAATTAACAAGTAGGAATCCTCGATGTAGTCAGGAGTTCCAAAGCATAGTGTACTGTAATGAGAGCCATAGACATCAATAGAAGCATCCAACGCCAAATGAAAAGCAAGGACGTCACATCTTAACACAGCTGGCAAGCTGTTGACACTCTCCATATCACAGCCTGATTTGCTGTGAGAAAATACAAATGATACACTCTGTTTGATAACCGCAGGATTTTATAATATATAACATTCAATCCTACATTTTTATCTATAAAATGTGGCTATGTAAACTTTTGGCCCATGTATGGATATAATCAAACCTTCCTCTGTTACAGAGACAGTTGAACAGACTATTCTAGAGTCTTAACTTAACAGGATCATAACATGTACCACTCGAGTGTTAATCTATAACTACAGGTATCTAGTTAACCCCGAAATTTATAAAGAGAGTCACGTAGAATTATGTGGGCATCGAGACAGTATATCTGCCATTACATTATCCGACCCACGGATAGCTCGTACCATGAAGTGAAAAGGTTGAAGAGCAATAGCATATCTAGTGGATCTTGAGCTCTTCAGATCCTTACTTTGTATAGCTGTTAGAGCCTTTTGGTCCGTTTCTACAATAAAATGCGCACCAAGAAGGAATCTCTGAAGTTTAAGGATCGACGAGACCATAGCTAATAACTCTCGGTCTAGTACAGAGTAATTTCGTTCTGCCGCATTTAGCTTCCTAGAGACATACATCACCGGATGCAGAGTTTGAAACATCTATCGCAATATATTAAACGCCTTAACCTTTACAATTGCACGTCTGATAACCTTTAGCAGACGGCGTTAATATCATATACCGTAACAATCATATCTAGTGAGGATTGGCATTCTTGGGACCAGCGTACCATGTTAGGTGACCCCTTTTTCAATAGTGTAGAGAGAGGTGCTGTAATAGATGATAGATTAGGGATGAACCTACCATAGAATTGTATTAAGCCTAATAGGCTACGGACTTGCTTCTTTGTTTTGGGAGTAGTAATATTGAGAATTTTAGTTGTGTTGTTGTCCTCCGTCCGTAGGAGACCATGACCAACACGATGACCCAAAAAAGAAATCTCGCTAAAGCCAACAAAGGCTTTTGACGGTTTGGCCGTCAAATTATACGAGTGTAGAGTAGACAATAGGTCAACAAGACCTCGATAGTGATCTTCCCAGGAATCACTAAAGAGACAAATATCGTCCAAATACGCAATGACATCAGGACGATGAGAAAGGATACGACACATCATGCGTACGAAAGTAGCTGGGGCATTCATAAGGCCGAAAGGCATGAAGTTCTACTGGAACAGCCCCCTAGGTGTTGAGAAAGCAGTAAGAGGTTTGGCGCGTTCAGTGAAGGGAACTTGCCAATAACCTTTGGACAAGTCGAGTTTGGTAAAGAACCTAGAATTAGAAAGCTTAACGAGTAGATCCTCTAATAAGGGCATAGGTTCAGCATCGAATTTAGTTACCTGGTTTAATTTACGATAATCGACGCAAAGACGTATGTTATTGTCTTTTTTATGGACAATAACCATAGACGAAGAATATGACGAAGTGGATGGTTCAATTATTTTCATCTGTATCATTTTATCCAATTCTTTCTCGACTTGTGATTGGAAGTGTAAAGGAATAGTATAAGGTCGGACTCTGATAGGATTATGATCAGTGAGTATTATGTCGTGTTTAACAATTGATGTTTGTCCAGGAATGTCAGTGAGAACATCCTGAAAAGTCTGTATAAGAGAAGAAACTTGTTGTTGTTGCTCAGCAGACAACTCTGAAGAAACAGTCACATTTTCCCATGATTCTGTAGAATGCAGTGGGATTACGGAGAGAGGAAGATTTACGTCTGAGAAAGTAGATTCCTCTTCTTGTATGACTGACAGAGATGTGTAATGACCATGCGGGACTAGCGAATCGTCCGTCGCTTCTCAAAAAGGTTGTAGGTAATGTGGTCGTTCATGAAATTCTGTTAGCATGTTGATATGAAAAGTTTTATGTTTTCTGTCCACATCGACGACATAGTCGACATCAAAAATTTTAGAGATGATAGTGTAAGGACCTTTTCATGTAATAAGAAGTCTATTTTCTCTACAAGGCAGTAGTACAAGTACCTTGTCACCAGGAAAGTATTGACGTAGACATTTTTTTTATATATGAAGTTTCTTGCTTTCTACTTAGCAGACTCGGATGCAGAGGTAGCTAATCATGCTTCAATAATTTTCTGCCTTAAAGCAATTACATATTCATAAGAGGATTTAGTGTCTTCGCTGACATTCTCAGCAGTTATTAGGTCGTGCAGCAATGACATGGGACCGCGCGGTTGCGCACCAAAGACAAGTTGGAATGGAGAAAACCCTGTATGCTCGTTAGGGACCTCTCTATACGCAAAAAGAGCAGCTGGTAGGACCCTGTCTCAATCCTGAGGATGATCCTCAGTATCTTTCCTAGTAAACTCTTGAGCGTTCTATTGAAACGTTCAACTAAACCGTTTGACATCGGATGATAGATACTGCTTAAAGACCTTTCAATCCTGAGTGTAGACATCACCTGAGACATAGTGTCTGATATTAATTGTGTGCCACGATCTGATAAGTTTTCATTGGGAAATCCTAAACGTGAGAATATTAGCCAAAGAGCGTCTGCAATATCGGCAGTAGAAATGCTCTTGAGAGGTATAGCCTCTGGCCAACGAGTACACATGTCAACGCATGTTAAGATAAATTGGTGTCTTCTGGCCGACTTGGTTTTAAAAGGACCAATAATATCTATCGCCATCTTTTGAAAGGGACGGATAGGAATGTCCGCAGCCTGGATAGGTGCTGCATGGCGTGGACCGCGTGACTTAACCTCTTGGCATATCTTGCAGGAGTGACACTACATACGTATATCTTTATTTACTTGTGGCCAAAAGAATGAGGCAAGAACCCACGATTTGGTACGGAGAAATCCCATATGTCCTGCGCATTGAGAGTCGTGAGCATGTTGTAGAATTCGAACTCTCATACTTTTAGGTACTAGAATTTGCGAATGAGTAGACGCAGTAAAATCTTGCACCATGCGGACTAGTACTTCATTCTTTTTAGAAATCCAAGATTTGTGTTATGGTTTGGATTATCATTTTTAACTAGTGGGAAGAATTTTTCCAAAGAAGTGTCATCTTGTTGGAGTTTTATAAAAGACTCTTGGGAAATCACTGAGTGATCATCATGGTTATGCACTTCTTCGGTTTCGATAGATGGAGTTTGAGAAATATTTTGAGCTTGCGCTCTTGTAGTGACTGCATAAGCAGCCTGAATGTTTTGTTCTTCCCAGATAGTAATCTGCTCCGGGGTACACTCTCTAACTCCGTGTATAGGTCCGACGATAAGGTCTGCAATATGATTCGGGAGTAAACACGCGTGAACATCTCCCTTGAAAAACGGAGTAGCTAATGTGGATGATAGCAGTGGAATACTTCTCAAGTGACCCACCAAATGTCACACATTTTACCACTTTTCCAGTGGCACAGGAAGGATGTATGAGAGATTGTCTAACTCCAATAATAGTGCATCCAGAATCAAAGAGAACTGAGACTGGATTATTGTTCACTAAACCTTTATGTAGAATAAGAGACCCTCTTCCGTCATGCGCAGCTGCGGCAGGAAGAGCGGGTAGAAGATGACCACAACTCAAAGTAGATATATTTGTAGGTTCAAATAAAGTTGTGCATTGTGGGCACTTAGATGCTCTCTCGAAATCGAAAGCATAGCAAGCAGTAGAATTAGAGGAACTATTACCATTATCACCCTGATTATGGTTACATTGAGACGCTTGTTGAGCAGAGTAAGCATGATGACATGATCTATTATTCTGATGCGATTTACCGCGAGTATTATTTCTCTTGCAATCATTGTTATTTAGTCTATTGAAACTATTGTTCTGATCTGAACCAAACTTTCCATGGTCGTGATTGTCATTTTCACATTGATCAGAATATCTCTTAGATAGGTTTTGTTGTCTACCTGAAAAGTTATTATAGTTTCGATTACGTCTATTGTAGTAACCGCTTTTAAAGTTCCTATAATTATTAGGACCAAAATATTGAGGACTATTAGATTGCCTCCAATTACTTGAAGAAGAATCATTCCTTGATGGACCCCATTGGTTCTGTCCAAAATCACGATTACTCCTCCTATCAAAATTGCGTTGAGCACCTTGATATTTACGACGAAAATTAGGACCATATGGTGCTGCCGACGCCACAGGTAAACTTTCTTTGACTTTAGAATGTCACAAAGCAATAAGTCCATAAGTGCTTCATGTGTGTGTTCAGTCTTCGACAGTTCAACCCAACGTGTGAATGTAAGACGCATCTTTGAGATGAATTCAGAAAATTCTACCGCAGTTTCTGGTAGCATAGTCTTAAAGCGAATACGATAACCGTCTTCATTGAGCTGATATTTCTTTAAAAAGGCCGCTCTGGTAACATCATAGTTAAACTTGTCGGGCCCTTCCACCATAATAGTAGTATTTAATGCATCACCTTTAAGAATTTACATCAGTTATGCAACATATTGCGATTTATCTACCTTATGAGTTTCACATGAAAGTTCAAATCTATTTAGGTAGAATGTTATATTGTCACAGGTAGAGTTGAAAGCTTATAATTTAACCTTATAAGAACCAGCATTTATCTTACTAGTAGATGTTTGGTTATTTGAATCATTTTGTGAATTACCCATATTCACCAACCTTATTTTTTCCAACTCCAAAGCTAACATTTTTTCATCGTGTTCCATTCTCTGTTTTCTCTCCTCAGCTTCTAACTTCTGTTTTCTCTCTTCAGCTTCTGCGGCTGAATTCTTTTGCTCCATTTCCATTTTGAATTTTCTCTCCTCGGCTTCCATCTGTTGTCTTTCAACTTCCATTTTCTGTCTCTTCTCTTCAGCCTTCTGCGCCTTGCCATATTCAGCAAAGGCAAAATCTTTAACTTCTTCAGGTGTCATCCCAAGGGACCTCCCTTGCTCAAAGAAATAGTCCAGGGTAGACATTATGTCTAATAATATGATATAACACCTTGTATAAATATTTATCTCCTGAATAACTCACTTTGTATAAGTCACACTGTATCAACTCAGTGCGTGACAAGTCTTTATACAAGAACTTGTATAATTACCTTACTTGTCACAAACATAATTACTCAGTTGTATACATAATGTGCATAATAATATTGACAGTGTATAATAGCACATACGGTACACACAAACAGAACAGAGACAAGATATAAATCACAAATGAAAACTTCCGCAGGAATCAAAAGAACAATAAAGCAAAACTAAAATAGAATGTTACAAAAAATGTAATGATAACTGCGAAAAATACGATGAAGCAATGACAACACAGTGTATAAACAAAAAGGTGTATAGAAATAAATGATAGGAAAGGGAAGGAAGACAAATACAATCAAAACAACTCGAAACTGAAAAAGGTAGAAAAATAGACGACAACGACACAAACATCTCATCACAACTAAACAAAAAATGATTGAATTCGGTATAAACACGAATTCAGACACTGAGTCCCTAAAGAACGCTGTCGTAGGCCCTCGGTAAAGTGGGATACCCTACGGCAGTCACCGCCCAACCAAGCCCGCTGAAATATCGATACAAATATAACATATAAACACAAAAACATGCACCATGAAACAAAGTATAAGAATATAGTGTTCTGAAGAAGGCTCAATTAGATCAAAACACAGAGGCACAGCTTACAAACAACATAAAGCCACTTATCTTAAACTGTGAAACAAAAGCTCCTGGCATCCGGGATAGCAGCAATGATGACACAGCAGCTGTCCTACAAATAACAGCAACACAGTTCAGCGAGACGAGGATCCAACGCTGAAGGAATATCGAAACTGGACTCCGAAATAACAGCAACGATGGTACAGGAACTGACAATGATAATACAGGAGCGTGTCGCAGTGGTTCATGTAGAATGTTGTTGATCCAGCGAAGCGAATGACGTAGGTATTAGATCCTAGATGAACTGGTCCACCAGTTATGTTAAAGTGTTATGTTTTCTCAGTAACACTTTCAGTAGTAGATATTAATCACCGAACAGGTAATGCTGTAATTCTTATCAGTTATGTTACTGGTAGCGAAGAGACGGCCACCAGTTGTGTTGCATGTTTATGTTACTAGTTATGTTACTGCACTTTTGTTGTAACGTGGTTGTCGTTTGGGTGCACACTGACAGCTGACGAACACTGTAGAAGTAAACACCAGTAAAGGACGACTTCTTGATAGGACACAAAGTTTGTTGTTGCCATATACGCCCACACAGAGCTACTATAAATGGGTCATGAAGACATCATAGTAACACATGATGAAGTCAGGAAGCGTTGAACGACTGTTGACGTTTCAGACAATTTATTATGGACAACAGTGACACACGCTGACATCGGATAATTACACTGTCACGTAAGCACATATAATCATGTAGATAGCATCAACTCATAGTATTCAACATCATGGAGACTTTGCATGTAAACCTTGGCTGCAACAAATAAGTCGCGCAAATGGCGCGCTTTAAATGACTACTGTTCTTGGTTCCTCATGACCAAGCAAGTCATGTAGATCTAAGCTACACAATCAGCCGCACAAATGGAGCGCTGCTTCAAAATATCTAAACTCAGTCTCTTCTATATAATACATCTCCTCACTCGGAGTAAGCCACCTTAGCAATGAAGTTCCTGGCTACACATGAGCCGTACAAGCAGCGAGGTTTTCAGAATGGCTAACATCAGTCTCTAGTATATAATATATCTCCGCACTCGGAGAAAACCACCTTAATAAAGTTCCTGACTTCTCGTGACCAGACAGGTCATGTAGATCTAATCTACAAAGGAATAAGCCGTACAAGCGGCAAGGTTCTAAAAAATGGCTAACATCCGTCTCCTCTGCTCAGTACATCTCCGCACTCGCAGAAAGCCGTCTTAATAATGTTCTTGACTACAAGATAAGATTCAAAAGACTCTTTACCTGACTGCCGTCTAGAAATAAGACACAACACATTTTCTCACATCCATGGCTATTCAGACACAAGCCAGAATTATCACAGGGGAAAACTTAAATATCTTTTAACACCTAAAAAGCTCCATTCTCCAAAATTATAGACAGAGACGAGCGCTGATTTCTTGTCAGCTCGGAGACTCCACACCGACTGCAGGAAGGACAGTCTTCAATTCCCCCGCGATAATTCATCGCGCATGCGTAAGCCCTAAGTAGTTCTAGTCACAGAACAATCCAGACCTTTCAGCGAAAACAGAGCAAGACCGCTCCATATATGGCCAGCTGTATGATCGATATCCTAATATAGACAAACAGAATAATGGAAATAGTTCAGACAAGAGAGATAACCCATAAATCTCACCCTGAACTAAAAAATATACAATCAATGGTTTCCCTTTGACCACAGAATAAAAAGTACATATATTCCTATCTGTAACAGTAAGTAATGGTGCAACGTTTGCATATAATACCATAAATGACGTTGCGTGACTCACATGTGAAGCCATGGGTGATATTACACTTGGCGTTAGGGAACGAGACTGAACGTGTTTCGATTACATACTGACATGTCTTACATCGTGTTCGTTTACATGGCCTTGTCCCAAAGTGGCCATCGTTGACGGTTTTCAAACGGCTGTGGACTAGGAGGTCCCTCAAATTTTTATCCCGTCTATATGCCAGCAAGGGTGGCTCACTAAACACTTTCCGCGCCGCTGGGTCAGCTTGGAGGAGAGGTAGGTGACAATACAGGGTCCTTTTGACAGCAGTGCTGTGAGGGTGATAGGTCATTATTCTCCCTATCTTACGTCTAGAGGCATTCAAACCCCGCCAAAAAACCTCCTCTGATAGAGTTAAGTTAATAATGACCTATCAGCCTCACAGCACTGCTGTCAAAAGGATTCTGTATCGTCACCTACCTCTCCTCCAAGCTGACCCAGCTGCGAGGGAAGTGTTTTTGTGAGCCACCCTTGCTGGCATATAGACGGGATAAAAATGTGAGGGACCTCCTAGTCCACAGCCGTTTGAAAACCGTCAATGATGGCCACTTTGGGACAAGGTCATGTAACCGAACACGATGTAAGACATGTCAGTATGTAATCGAAACACGTTTAGTCTCGTTCCCAAACGCCAAGTTCACCATCACCCATGGCTTCACATGTGAGTCACACAACGTCATCTATGCTATTATATGCAAACGTTGCACCATTACTTACATCGGCCAAACGGGCATACCACTGGCCGACCGATTCTGCAGACACCTCTACGACATCTCTCTTTTTAAATCCACACCTGTGGCCATCCACTTCAATGGCCCTGACCATCACGGTGCAACTGACATCCAGGTGACAGCCATCAGATCCTGTTCCTCGGACGCCAACAGTCGGTTTCGCCAGAAACAACGCCTCATCCATCTTATGGGTTGTCTCAAACCACACGGTTTGAATACCCAACATTCTTTTATCTGAGACGCCTTTCTCTATCGAGTCCCAATTGTATTATGACTGTCTACTTTGATGCGATCACGCATTTTTTTTATAAATTATTTTTTTATTTACTTATAATTATTATTATTATGATTATTATTTATTATTATTATTATTATTATTAATAAAATTCAGATCCAAACCTCAGAAATGAGGTATCTGAGGAAGGTGGTTGAAGTAACAAGAAGAGACATGGTACGCAACCAGACTATACGTCAAGGCCTTAAATCCCACCCCCTGCAGACCCAAATAGAACAGTCCCAACTAAGATGGTTTGGCCATGTCTGCAGAATGGGAGAAGATCGGCTACCACGACAAGCATGGGAAACAAAGAGCCAAGGTTCCAGACCCCCAGGACGACCCAGAGTCCGCTGGGAGGACAACATTGGACAATCTTTGAAGGACCGAGGACTAGAATGGAATCAGGCCAGGAGGAAGACAGCCGATAGGATAGTCTGGGGCTCTGTCTTCCAAACCTCTACTCCTCACGGTAAAAGGGGAAGGAATAAGTAAGTAAGTAATTATTATATATATATATATATATATATATATATATATATATATATATATATATATATATATATATATATATATATATATATATATATATATATATATATATATATATATATATATATATATATATATACACATATACATATATATTTTTTTGTTGTTTTAAATTATTGGTGTAATTTTTTTTTTTGTAAATTTATTTATTTATTGTTTTGTTTTGTTTACTTTTTTCAAAAAAAAAATTTTTTTCCCTCACTCTTTTCCAGTCCTTGTTTTCATTATTTCATAGTTTTTGTTTTTAATGTACTATCAACTTCCGCTTTCCGGCTTAGTGGCAGCCATCTTGCTTCACATGTGACTGGACATAAGGGAGTATTTTTTTCTCTTATTTGTATAGTTTCATGTTCTCTACTTAATTCGCATTTTCTTTCCCTCCTGTCTCTTGTTTGTCGTCCCTGACGAAGGCCTTGTGGCCGCAACGTAGGTTTTTCTTGTCCTTTTTCCTTGTAAGAGGTATTACTATTTGTGTGTGCTCGACGAGAATTAAGCTTAATCCCTGGAGAGAACATTTTTTCACATTTAAATTGAATAGGTTTATATTACTTTACATTCAAATGAAAAGGTTAATAGTATAGATAGAATATGTTTACATGTATATCTACACGGGTTGAAAAGCTTGAAAACTTTCCTTAATTTTAAAGTGAATATGTTTACATAGATATTTACTCTGGTTTGTATACTTAGATATTATCATTATAATGTACGTCATTTCTTTCATCTTTTCCTACCTGCTCCATGTGGAACTTGGGACTACTTATGCTTTTAGTTCACTAGAAACTAGCGATAAAGCAGTCACCAGCCCTTTCTGTTGTGGTTCATGAAATTATCATTCTATTTCCTGAGGTTGCCAGCTTCAAATTACTTGGATATCCACTAGCAATTTTCACATATTAATATTCACATGGCAAAATATACATTTTAGTTCACATGTTAGTAATGAAAAGTATAGAATGTAAAATGTACAACTTACGCCAACCTGGGCTTACAGACTGTTTGGTCAGAGAAGTAGGTTAACGCACTAGCAGATGCCTTTTTCACGTGTTCTTGGGGGTCGTTATATTAACAATAAATTCCCACATGACTCCTTGTTTCTTCAGATCTCGGTTGTCTTCAACTCTTGCAGTCTGGTCGTCGTCTTGGCAGGCAATTCTCACAGTGTCTTAAAACTGCAAAAAGGTCAGGTTATATTGCAAGTCTTCCCCCGCATTTGCTGGTTACTATGCTAAGCAGGGCTCCAATCGTTTCAAACCTGCGTGTTTAGGTGGGGTAATTAAAAATATTTCCACGTAGGAAACATTGTGCGCGTGATGTGCGTGTCTGTAATCTGTCCACAGACGGGTAACCTCTTTATCCGTCGCTTGTGCACACAAAATCCGTCTGCGGGATAGTAATTTTATCGCGTGGCACGGCCAGAGCAAACAAAACTATGCCAAAACTGACCAGGCCCATATGGGTTTCACCTAAGTTAATCTCCGCAAAGCTGTGAAGCGCCAAGCAAATGTGATGAATTATCACTAAAAAGGAGTGTCAAACGATTTGGCAATATCAAATATCTGCTACATAGCAGAGAAAGAAAAAGGTGCTGACCACCGAAAAGCACGTAATAAGTCAGTACAACAAATGTCACAGAATACGGCTGTAGTGGACAAGAGAGCGACCCAAAATTATGTGACACATCCCCGTAGTAACGCTTATGTACTGAGAGCACACAGTAATTCTTACGTACTGAGAGACACAGCAATGCTTATGCTCTGAGGGCACACAGTTAGAAGGATAAGAGATCATCATATATCGTTTACGGTTTCCAAATATCCATGTACAAACTAGATCAGAGGCTCCCAAACGGTGTGGCGCGAGGGGATGGCAGGTGTGGCCGAAAGATTCAAAGACAGTCAAGGATTTATAGATACTTTCTAAAATGTATGTGCCAAACAAAATGTCAAGGTCACTTTTTTATTTATTTAATTTTTCTTTTGTAAATTTGTAACTGTCATATAATATGGGAAATATATGTATAGAATTGCATATAATTTTCCAGAATTTTGCATATTTATTCAGTAATATAATTTATCTGATATCACATATACGAGCGACATACTGTTGTGAGCAGGAATTTTTAGCTCTGGCAAATAAAAAGCTCAGAAAAGAGAAAGGCTTCTTTAAGTTTGTGCTGACAGGGAGATGAGAGATAATGTGTCTCAAATAAGAGCTAATATAAATGAGATCACCATACAAAAACAAGCACACATCTCTCATTGAATGTGTACATTTTGTGAATGAATCATGTTTTTTATGTAGCTGTATTTTTATACTTTTTGGATGTCTCATAATCATTTTATGAAGGAGTTGTGCTTTATATTGTGACTAATGCGTGACTAGCCGTTGTTTTTTGTTTCATTTGAAGGTGTGTCTTATCAATACAAAAATCGGTGTAGCGCGAGCAAATTTTCATTTTGAAAGTGCAACCCTGAGGAATACATTTTGGAACGAACGAAAATTATTTTCAAAGGGTTTAGAATTGTGCAGGCAATCCCGTCAAATATTCTGCACTTCCTTTCTCTCGTCTTCCATACTGAATCCATTTATTCTCACATGCATCTTAAACTAGCCAGTCTCTGCTAGAAGAAAATGTGTAGTATAAATGTAAAAACATTTCACAATATACTGCACACATAGTAGTGTTTTGCTACATTTTATAATGTTATATAACCTCCTTTATGTTCATGCAGAAAATCTTGCGGAACCGTTCTCTATATTTACTGCTCATGTGATAGTAAATAAAGATATTCATAGATGAGTTTAGACACTCCATTATATAGCTAAGTCCGCCAATCATTAATCCAATATAAATGTATTTTCCTTCATAAGACAGTGCAGGTACGAACGCCACCGCTAACATAATGATGCAAATGGGAATAAAGCAAACGATAAATAAAGTGGAAATCATCACAACCATTGTTGACGTCTTCTGATTACGTCTGGTAACTCTGTCAACCTGTGCATTCATAGTAGTGTTCATTCTCCATTTTGTTTTGCTGTGAAGTTTAAGGGAAAGTATTATCGTGCACACACCGATAATCACGAAGGCTGTCAAAGGAATTGAAAAGTTGTTGATCACAAAATAAATCATTTCCACGTTTTCTCGATCTTCCGTGAACACAAGACCCAAAATAGTTTTGTTTCTTACTGGAGAAAACTTCATCTCCAGTTTAGCGACGGTGTATACTGGGGCAGCACAGCCGAAGAGGACAATGAAGATACAGACGATGATGGCAGTCACTCGGCCTGAAGTAATGATACGTTTGATCTGCACAAATAGAAATGATCATTATGGAATATTTGTTTTCTAAGTAGGAAAATAATATGACTTTGTATTGTGCACCGATAATAGTTTTGTAAATAGCGGGTAACCAAAAGCGTGCGAAAATAACAAATAAAACAGTAAATAAAATTTATATTGCAAACGTCTACAGAGCTAATGGTGTCAATCAATCAATCAGTCAATACCCTTTAGCTCCCCAAAGAACATAGGCCTTCAACAAATTGATGCCACGCCCTCCTGTCCCGTGTCATCAACTCAAATTATTTCATCACCATTTTCACGCCTGTCTCCAGTTCTCTTCTTCACGTGTTTTGCTTTTGTTTGGTCAACCTCTGCCTCTATTTCCCTGGGGATTTCAGAAAGAGCACTGATTTGTAATTCTGTCAACAGGTTTCTTCAGTGTGTGTCCTGTCCATCACTATCGTCTTCTTCTCATCTTTTGTTCCACTGATACTTCATTGGTTCTTGCCATCACTACGAAATGTGTAACTTTGTCATACCATTTCAATATTTATGTTCATCGTAAGCACCCATTCATAAATGTCTGTAGTTATTTTGCTGTTGTTTTTTATTTTATGTTCTCCATGTTTCAAAGCCGTCCAGTAGAACTGACTTGACATTTGGGTTGAAGATTCTTAATTGTGAGTTTGACTTGATTTCTCTTGATCTCTATGGTTCTCAACGCAATGAAAGGTCCCATTGTTTTTTTTTGTTTTTTATTTTTATTTTGATACCATTGTCTGTACCTCCAACTTTGTCTATATCACTGCCACGATATGTGTATGTTTCTTACATATTGTGGTGGTGTTTCTTCAAGGTCAATCTCTTTATCCTTTCTTGCATTCATTCTCGTTATCTTTGTCTTGTCCGTGTGTATTTGTAGAGGAGCTTTCTGTGATCACTTATCGAGTATTTTCATTTTGTTTTGCATCTGATTATTGTTGTGGGACAGAAATGCTAGGTCATCTGCAAAACCTAGACCATCAAGCTGTTTATTCAGATTATACTTCGTCGATGTTTTCATAACACAATCTATTGCTAGTTTAAAAAAAAAAAAGACACGAAGATAAGAGGCATCCCTGTAACACTCCAGTTCCTATCCAAAAAGGTTCTGTAAATTTTACTTCATGAAGAACTCTGCATGTTAGGTCTTCATCTTTCTTCTTTTTATATTTTTGTTTATATTTAGACACTAATTGTCAAAGAAGTCAGAGGCCATCACGCCTGTGGGCTCATTGTAGGGTAGCAACAAACTTTGCTCGGCCAGCGACCATCCTTCGTGCAGTGTCCCAGCTCTGATTCATTATTTGCATGTCGACCTCCACAGTTCTCCGAGAAGTTGTATTTGGTCGTCCTCTCTTTCGCTTTCCTTCAGGGGTTCATAGCTTAGCTATTCTTGTGATGGCACCGGGGTCTCTTTTGAGGACGTTGCCAACCTAAATCCAGCACCTGCCAGCTATGATGGTGTGCATGTCCTCTTTGTTGCTCCAAGTGAGCAGTTCTTGGGTGGTGATGTATTCGGCCAAACATTTTAGAGAATGTTCTGTTGGCAGATTCTGTGGAAAGAAGACAATTTCAACATTTCTTTCTTTTACTCTCCAGCATTCTGCACCATAGAGAAGCCCAGAAAGCACACAGCTCTCATTTAATCTTAATTTTGTGTTTGTGCTGTACTGGGAGAACTTTCAGATGTTGTTTAGACTACCAAAGACTATTCTCGATTTATTCATTCCGTTGCTGAAGGTTTTGCTTATTTTGTTGTCTGGTGTTATTATGCGTCCTAGGTATGTAAATGTGTCTGTTATAGCTTCCGTTTCCTTATTGTTATGGGCTCAGGATTGCCCAAACTGGGGGTCATGCCTTCTGTCTTCTTTAGTTTGATGTTCAGACCCACCGGCTGGCGACACTTGTTCAGTCTCTCTGTTTTTCTTATATTTGTTGATGTATAATCCAATCTATTGCTAGTAAAAGAAAAGAAATAGAGAAGAGGCATACCTGACACACTCACGTTCTTAACCCAAACGGTTTTTTAAGTTTTGTGGCCGTATGACCTACCACCCTAGCACTTATTCGTGCTAGAGTCTGAATATATAGAAACTATCATGCACGGTTATAGAAAACCAGCAAGTAAAATTTTTCTACAAATAAAAATAAATAAAAGAAAAAAAACCCAACACACACTGAGGGCAGGGTAAAGATGGGTGAAGTTGTAACTAGTTCAGCTTTGACATAACCCACGCTACAAATTTGGCGGGAGTTACCATCGTGATTCAGTGACGTACACAGGGACAGCCTTGCTCCCTGTGAGATAATACGATGGAATGACCATTAAAAAAGGATATAGAGAAATGCCTTAACCAATAGAAAGTGGCATGCTACCCGGTCACCACGAAGCCGGCAGAGAGATCAGATTTAGAAGTTAGTTGGAAGAAGCCAAGCATTGCATATAGACGCGTTTGTGACCGTCTTGCTTCCACATTGAGATACTCAGTTATATTTGATAGGATTAGATATTCTTCAGTTGTGCCTGCAGATGCAGGAGAAAATATGAATTGATATGTATAAACATCTGCTCATGCAAATGTTAGCTTGGTGTTTTCATCATGTAAGTAGACCCAAGTCTTGTATCGCTTTTCATTTCAGGTCGGCTCGTCTGGTTTTGATTTGATAATGATACATGCAACAAATAGCAGCAGTAAATGAAAGAACCAAAAGTAATACAGATATTAAATGAACAAGAGGTTGCAAGGATACAACCAAGGAGATAATTAACCCTGAGATAAACATAACTGGGAACGCAGAAGAATTTGATAATGTGGAGGAATATTACACCCCTCACTGGATAGAAATAACAAAAGGAAAGTACATCATACATACTGAAAAACAAAAATGTCTTACAAGGAATGTTTGAGCCTATGTTGTAAAATTTGTCTATCGATTACACTGACAAACAACATTTTTCTTTCTTATATACGAATAAGTGTTCTTAGGTCAGTTTCTTGCACTGATTTCAAATCTGAAATCCGTTTATCTCTATCACGTCAGGTTCTTAAGATATTTGTGAATAAATATATTTTTGGGAAACCGTTATTTGCTCCGTTTCATTTTTACTATATAACTTATTAAAAATTAATAAAAAGCAACATAATTGCGGATATTTTACCGATCGTGTTGACCAGAAAAACTTTACACCATTACTAAAGAAAGCATAAGAACTTTATTTCGATTCGAAAGTTGAAGATGCAAATAAATCTTGGAAGCCAAATGCAGTTTGTTCGACTTGTGCAAATACATTGGCAGGTTGGTTACGAAAATCGCCGAAGCATAAGTCGATGCCTTTTGGAGTGCCAGTAATATGGCGTGAACATACAAATCACACTACTGATTGTTACTTCTGCTTGACAAATATCCATGGTTTCACTTTTAAAACTAGAAAGTCTGTGGTTTATCCAAATATTGAATCGGTTTCGAAACCAGTGCCTCGTGATCCAATCACGTGTCTGATCCAAGTACCACCAGAACAATATCCGCTGGATGTGAATGAACCATCAGAAAGTGATAGTTTACCTGCTTTAGAAACTAATTCTTACTCAGATTACATACCGTTGAATGATGGTGTTTACTTAATTAACCATTCAGAACTTTCAGATCTAATACGTGATCTCGCTCTTACCAAAGGACACGCGGAATTACTCGGTTCGCGACTCAAAGAATGGAATCTTTTAGCGCCCAATACTCCGATATCTAAATTTTGTCATAGACAAAGAGAACTTGTTCAATACTTTGAGATGGATGATGACATTTGCTATTGCAAAGATGTAAATGGTCATGAGTACATAGTCAACGAATGGCGATTTTTCATCGATTCTTCCAAGACTAGTCTAAAAGCCGTGTTATTGCATAACAGAAATTTATTTTCATCAATTCCAGTCGCCTACTCTGTTCATATGAAAGAAACTTATGACAATATGGCTATACGTTTGGAAAAAATAAAGTACAATGACTACCAATGGCGGATTTGTGGAGACCTAAAGGTCATTGCAATTCTCACGGGCATGCAGACTGGGTATACTAAATTTTGTTGCTTCCGATGTGAATGGGACAGTCGCAACAGACAGGAACATTATGCAAGAAAGGTGTGGCCTATCCGGGATCGTATGCAGCTCGGGCATAAAAATGTAATACACGAGCCATTAGTTAACAAAGACAGCTTCATTTTACCACTGTTACATATAAAGTTGGGGCTCATGATAAAACGAGCAAAGCTTTCACTTATCTTCGAGAAAATTATGACGGTGGAGTGTGAACATGCTTGCCGATTATTGTTGGATGCTTCATCGTGATGTATCACATGCGATTCACCGATGAAAGTCGATTGCAAAGAAATTCAAGCCTACATAACTGTTATACTTATTGTACGAATGATGTTGTAATACTGTATGCGTTGTTAAAAAACTTCAATTGCGTATTTCTAGAGATCCCGACCTGATAGAGAAAAACGGTTTGCAGATTTAAAAACAGCGCATTAAAATTGACCAGAAAAACATAGAAATGTTAGAGAAAGAAAAAAAAAGTTTTTTTTTGTTAGTCAGTGTTATTTGTGATGCACGTTTCTGATAAAATAAAATCACGTTTTGACTGACAAAGCTGTTGAATAGTTTCCTTAACAGTTGGACAGATTACAAAAATGCAAGTTTGAAACCTTCACACCGCTAATCTCTCCTAATTATAACATCTAACTAGAGGAACGAACGGACTGGTAACTTATGACATAAACCAAGAAAGAAAAACCACTGGCGGACGTTAAGCCAGTCAAGATCAATCTTGGAGTAGAAAATAAAACCGTAAAAGAAATATATAGTAAGAAAACGGAAACTTATACATAGCCCACTGCACCTAACGGTGACAATTTTACTTCATGAAGAACTCTGCATATAATGTCTTCATATGTGTTTTCAATGGACATTGAAATAAGTACCTCAGAAGGAGAGAGGAATTTGGGGAGTTCTCTGTTGTTTAAACTAAGCAAAACTGATTAATGATCTTCATGGGCACTCCATATTGCCTCATAGATTTCCAAAGTGACTGTCTACACTGTCAAATGTCTTTGTGTAGTCTACAAATCTAATGTTTAACGGTGTATTCCATACTAGAGTTGCATGATCTCAGAATAGTGCTCCACAAACTTTGTCAACGATTTAAAAGTGCTGTGATCCAATGGATCCCATCTCATTGTAACATTACCGGCAATGAAGTGGCTGACAGAATGGCAAAAGAAAGTTCACATCTACCTCAGCCTGATGCAAGCATAACTTTTGAGGAGGCAAAGAGTTTTATCAGAATCAGATACAGAAACAAATGGAATGTAGAACATCCAGGGTACACACAGAATGATGCTTACACCAGCTCCACAGAAGAGAACAAGTGGTAATCTTCAGACTCCGCGCTGACCACAACAGATTGAGATACCATCTATTCAACAAGCTGAAGATAGGAAATACCGATCAGTGTAACTGTGGCACTGATAAAATGACTGCTGAACATCTGCTTCAAATTTGCCCCTTATATGTGGTACAGAGAGAGTTTATATGGCCGACGCCAGCCCCTTTCGTGGAAAAGCTTTACGGGGATTCAAATAGCCTCAAACTGACTACTGCTTTCTTTGAGAACATTCAAGTGGATGTCTGAAAGTATACGAAGAAGAAGAAGAATATACCAGAGTTTGTTCAAGTATTATTCTCAGTGTTGTTATCTGTCATATCTAACATAAATATGTATTGCTTTTATTAAAAATTATACATATCTATACATATTAATACATATCTTCGGGCAGATAGAGCTCGTGATCCTTGGTTTGTGGCATATCTGAGAGAATGTAAATCTTTGAATTCAAACCACCGCTGCCTTGCGGGAATATCCGTTTGTGGGACAGACTTCGGGAGTAAACCCTGAGGATAAATCAATAGTCGGAGTCCCTAAGGCTGTCTAATGTTGATACGACATTATTCTAGCAACTCCTGCAATGTGCACCCGTGTGTTACCGGGGCCCGAAAGGGGAGCAAAGAATAGTAACACTGTCCCCTGCCAAGCATGTCGTAGAAAACGACTAAGGAGGGTTGGGCATGGGGCCGGTTACCCCATCCTGTAAAAAAATTTAAACCACAAAAAACTTCAACAAACATGGACAAGTCAAATAAAGAAAATAAAACACAGCCATCCAAGACGGGGGGGGGTCCTCTCGTGGGGAGGCGTATGATGCAACACAGAGAAAGCCGAAAGGAGTCTGTGTTGCTGACTGACCTTCTTTCTTCTGGGAGAGCTTCCGGATTTGGCGCCTGGGGTGTTCGGACATTAAACGAACGGGGGAGGGTGGCGCAGGTGGCGGCAGAGGTGAGGGAGTGCTAAATCGAGGTTCTGGGAGTGTGTGGGACGGGGTGGAAGGGGGTGGACAGGAAGAGACTCATCACAGGGGAATTGGTGCTGTCCTCGGGGCGTGAGGACGGGGGTTCGAACCACAGTGGGGGGGTGGCTCTTGTGTTATCTGGGGAGGCACAGAGGGCACTCATTGGATGGGAAGCTGTTGGGCCCAGAGTAATAACAGCTGCTTTCAAAACAGCTAGAGAGAAGGTTCATGTAAATGTCGTCCAATGTTGTGCACCGGCTGATGACAGGGGGGAGTCTGTGAGGGAAGCGTTTTGTACTGGAATACTGGAAATTATGGATGGGGTAGAGAGGGGACACCCGTGTGTTACCGGGGCCCGAAAGGGGAGCAAAGAATAGTAACACTGCACCCTACCACGCATGTCGTAAAAAGCGACTAAGGAGGGTATGGGCATGGGGCTGTTTACCCCATCCCATAAAAACTTCGCACAGTGGGCTGATCACCTGCTTGCCAACCAATCTGATTAAGGAAACAATGATAGATTGTTTGGTCTGTTTTTGTTCCACAAAGACGCCACTAGGCGTGGTGGAAACAGCGATAGATTGATCAATTTGTTGTTGCCCTAAGACGCCACTAGGCGTACTGGCCACATACTGCTTTGCCGGTTGATGGCTAAGGATGGAAGAAGAAGAAGAAGAAGAAGAAGTAGAGAGGGGAGACATCACAGTTTTGATGGGTGACATGGGTGCGGGGATGGGTACGGTCGATACCGGATTTGGGGGGGTCGTGGGAGAACATGGGCTGGGAGTGGTGAGTGAAGGTGGGGGGCTGTTCGCTGGCTTCTGTGCTTCGGGTCAACTGGCTGTGGGAGGGGGCGTGTTTCCACGTGAGAGAGTGCACGGGGCGGCATGGATATCGCCGGATCATGGGGCGGAGAGTCAGATTGATCATGTATGCATAGACAGGGGGTTTGGATCATCATTGCGGGATGTGAAGGTGTGTAGAGGAGCGGATGTGGCATCGGATCACCATCTTCTGATGGCCAGGGTGAAGATGAGACTCGGGAGATGTGCAACGGTGCAAAATTGTAGACAACAGTATAGTGTGGGACAGCTGGGAGATCGGGAGACGGGAGACAGATTTGCAGTCACAGTGTCCAACGGATTCCGGGTGCTCCGGCGGCTGGAGGATGTGGAGAGTGCAGAGGACTGTTGGCAGCGGGTCGGGGCTGTGTGGAAGGAGACATGTGGGGAGGTGCTGGGGAGGGGGGAGGGACGGCAGAGGGCGTGGGTGACAACAGGGGCCATCAGTGGGATAGGGGACAGAAAAAACAAGAGGGCAGAGTTGGACACAGGCAAAACCGGGGGTTCCGGGGCCGGGGCTCGGGGGGTGTGCACAGAGGCAAACGGAGAGGTGGGGGGGGGCAAGGGAAATTTACAAGAGTGCACAAATTATAGAGGAATAATGGTACTATCAGTGCCAGGAAAAGTATTAAACAGGATTATCCTTGAGAGATTAAAAGAGTCCATAGACAAGAAACTGGGAGATGAGCGGGCGGGTTTTCGACAGGACAGATCATGTACAGACCAGATAGCCACTTTGAGAATAGTGGTTGAACGGGGTCTGGAATGGAATTCACCACTGTACATCGGATTTGTGGACTGCGAGGGGGCATTTGACAGTGTGGACAGAGAATCACTTTGGAAATTGTTGAGGCATTGTGGAGTTCCCCTGAAGATCATTAATTTAATAAAGAAAACGTGTGGAGACATGACATGCAGAGTTCTTCACGGGGGACAGCTTGCGGAACCGTTTGGGATAGGGACAGGAGTGCGGCGGGGATGCCTCTTGTCTCCATTTCTTTTCTTGCTGGCAGTGGATTGGGTTGTGAGATCATCGGCGGCACACAACGGGAATGGAATCCGGTGGACTCTGACTAAGCAGTTGGATGATCTGGATTTTGCTGATGACTTGGCTCTTCTGTCCCATAGCCGTAATCAGATGCAGGACAAGTTGAGGGCGCTCGATGGGAGGTCACAGCGATTGGGTCTGAGGATACACAGGGAAGGGACAAGGGTAATGCGAATAAATGCAGGTAGTGATGGCAGGGTTGAACTTGAAGAAACACCAGTGCAGGATGTGGAGTCGTACACATGTCTTGGTAGTGGTATAGACGAGGTTGGAGGGACGGACAGCGATATCGGAATAAGAATACAGGGGGCAGGGGGGACTTTCATTGCATTGGGAGGTATATGGAGGTCGGGAGAGGTGGGATCCAACGCGGAAATAGGGGTCTTCAACTCAGGTGTGAAGTCGGTCCTGTTGTGTGGCTCGGGGACATGGAGAACGGCAGAGACGGCGGCCAAAAGGCTGCAGACTTTCATGGATGGGTGCTTGCGTGGAGTGGAGGGATTGAGGTGGTATGGCGGGGTTGCCAACGTGGAACTGATGACGGGAGCTGGACGGGTGCCGGTGGGGCAGGAGATGAGAAGAAGACGATGGCGATGGATGGGACACGCGCTGAGGAAGCCTGTTGATGGCATTGCAAGGCGGTCCTTGTTCTGGGGCCCCCGGGGCAGGAGGGTCGGAGGGGGACCAGGAAGTACATGGAGAAGAGAGTTGGAAACAGAGGTGAAAATGATGAGGAGAACATGGAAAGAACTTGAGATAATGGCACGTGACAGGAGGACTTGGCATGTGTTTGTTGAAGGCCTATGCTCCTTTGGGAGTTGGAGGTTTATGATAGATATGATCCTGCAATGTGGATGGTACCAAACTGTATCAGCTACTGCCGTTCCTTTGGATCTACCTATTGCGTGGAGAGGGGGAACATGCTGCATGGCAGACAGCTTGATCTCAATATAACTGTGCCCAAGCTCGCGCCCTGGAGAGGACACTCCAGTTCACCCGATATGTGTCGGCAAAACACGGAAAGTAGCAGTTATCGGTTATAAGTATCATGCCCTATTGGCGTAGGGGATGACGTCAGGGGCTACTTCCGACAGTGGGAGAGGTTCGAGGATCTCACTGGACAGCTACCGCCTGCTTCAAGCTGGGCCGCCCCAAGTCAATTAGGTGTTGTCCCGCCACTGTCTGGTTTTCCCATTGGGTGCATGGGGATTAGAGTCAAACCCGAACTGTGGGCAGAACATTTCACACCATGCAGTAATCCCAAAACAAGAAGTAATAAACATAAATAAATTATCTGATTGGGACGTTGGAACGGCCGGACTGTGTTGACTAGAGTATCCCTTACAGCAAACAGGTGAAAACGTCGAAAGGAAGAACACCAGAAAAATAAGCAGCTGAGGGCTGTCACCTCAGGTGCGCATTCCCATAGTCAGTTATGACTGAAGGGGCAATTATTACATATATATATAGCTTACAATACCTGCATTACTGTTCATAGTAATCATTATAGTTACTCATTCGTTGACAGAAGACTCCTGGGTAGTTGAGAGATGGCATTTAAGAATATGAAAGTTTCTTGGACATCTTAAACATACCGGAAAGTTAAATATATATATATATAGTGAATGTTTGAAGAAACAGTTTTCGAAATCGACAAAATAGTCCTATCTTTCTTCTACAGACACGAATAAACTGTCAGGACATTCTAACCTTTAAAGGTATGGTAATACACAAACATCTCTCTATAGTAATCATGGCGGTGATACAACTGCTCACTCTGTTGAAAGTAAAATGCGGCATTACTGTGGTCAGATATACGACTTCCATGGGATCGAAAGGCAAATCTGCAGCCATGACTGCAGGGGTCACAGAGATGCATGTAAAAACCATCGTTGTAAGACTGCCTAGATCAGAGACTGATAAACCTGAAAAGAATGAATATCGCTGTGCTTGAGTCATTGTTACTTATTAAAATAATCAGTTTCGTTTTGATGAATAGTATTCAAGATGAATAATTATCAACAGTGCCTAATAATTCATCTCGTTTTTATTTCCACGCTAACAATTGACAGCTGCAGAAACTTGTAAATATCTCATTTGGAAACTGATGCTGATTCACGTATTGCTTTTCCCTTCCAGTTCTATCGTTCTTCAGGTTTTTTTTAATCAAGTCATTTCCACACTGTTGTAAATCAGTTTTGTTTTGTTTCCTTTGAACTGGGTACAATGCGGAATAACATCACATGAGTTTCATTTACCTCCCCTTATCCAGGATCTTGGGGACGTCTAACCTGTTCAACCTAGTTTTAGATTATATTTGTGAAACTATTGTAACTTTATATTTAATTTTTGTGATATTTACATCATAGTGACTGTAAGGTTCGGTGAAGTTGAAATGGAATGAAAGGGATGAAAATACTGTGAAGTTGAAATGGAATGAAAGGGATGAAAATACGCGAAGTTCAAATGGAATGAAAGGGATGAATATACGTGAAGTTGAAATGGAATGAAAGGGATGAAAAGACGTGAAGTTGAAATGGAATGAAAGGGATGAAAAGACGTGAAGTTAAAATGGAATGAAAGGGATGAAAAGACGTGAAGTTGAAATGGAATGAAAGGGATGAAAATACGCGAAGTTCAGATGGAATGAACGGGATTAAAAGACGTGAAGTTGAAATATAATGAAACGATGAAAATACGCAAAGTTCAAATGGAATGAAAGGGATGAAAATATGTGAAGTTGAAATGGAATGAAAGGGATAAAAATACGTGAAGTTCAAATGAAATGAACGGGATGGCAATACGTGAAGTTGATGTGATGAGATGGATTTTTGAGGCGACATCTTCTCGATCTCAATTTCACAACGGCAGTTATCAGTTACATTTTTGTACTGATTTTATTGCGTACTTTAAATGGTCGCACGTTTTTTCTCTCCCTCGCTATTTAGCAGATATGTTGTATTTTCAAAATTTCGTCACTGCTTTCAGTATATTTCGTCTTGTCTGTGCACCTGACACTCCTTTTGGCTGATAATACATCACATTTGCAAGGAGCGGCTGAGATTATATTAACGACAGCCATGTCGGTGATTCTCGCGAAACACACCTTGGCCGTGACCAATTATCACGTAAATCGCCAGCGCATTTGTTTTACTACTGATAAAGCGATGGTGAGTCTGTTGCCCAGGTGGTAAAGAGACGGAGTTCTGTGTACTCAAGCAACAGATAAGAGATTACTCGTCTGCGAGACACCTCTTTACAGACAATCTTGAGATAATCGTTTTCGACACGACGTGGTACTAGGGCATTACTTTAGATGAATGTAATATTTGTTACATCTCAAACACATTGTCGTATGAGTTTACAAATGTGTTCGGGAGCTTGTACACAAGGCGTATTGTTTTGAAATTACCCCACCCAACATTTATGTTTGAAAATGATTGGAGCTTTTGCTTAGCCCCATAACAAACAGATGCTGGGGATGGACAGGCATATAAAATGACACGTTTCAGTATTTGTTTTTGACACAGTGAGATTTACGCTTGTCAAGACAAAACCAGACCCTGCGAGAATGAAGCTTAGAATTAGAATTCCATTTTATTAGACCGGATCTTTTATTTGAGAATTTTTGAAGGACTTACAAAACAGCCCAGGAAATCTATCATTTTAAATAGGGACAACCGGGAAATCTGAGGAATCTAAAACACACAAAGTCAAGGAGAAAACTTATTACAAAAACGACCCCAAGAACACGTGTAAGAGGCCTAATCAAGTGCCTTAACTTCATTCATCTGAGCAAACAAGGCTGCGAGCCAGGATTGGCTTGTTGGTGGTATCAGGAGGGTATTAATCTCTGAAACAAAGTGAGGTTATAAGTGGACTGATGTAGAAACTCGGGACCGGCTTGGCAGTTACTTCTTGATTGTAATTGAAACGTGCTGCACCTGTAATCTTGACCAGAGACGTGATAACTTCAATGACCTATCTGTACAGAACCGAAAAACCCAGAGGGAGCCGAAACTACTATTGGCAGCTAAGTGAAATCTATCAGCTGCCAAAGTGAACTTTTTTCATAAAACCAACTATTATTCAATGATGAACACTTTCTTTGTTTTAAACTATTCAATTATTTTAATCATTGTTAAAACAAATTAATCTTTAAATCTGTAATTTGTTAATATACACATTTCACGTCCATTCAATCATTTTAATATACTGCATGTTTGTCTCAGTCGATTTGCTTAAACACACTCTAAACTAAGCTATACCGGAATAATAAGAATTCCACTGAGTAAATCAGGATTGTGGGCTTAACGAGCTGAAATTAATCATTGCTTAACCCTTCTTAAATGTTGTCGGTAGATCATAGAATTAACGTGCTCAGCCAATACAGCATTGTTTTCGCTTTTCTGAATATCTTGTGGATACTCCCGTGGAATAGAAGTGTCATTATCCTGCTATCTACATCTCTAGCTTATTGCTCAAATATCTGGAGTCGCTGTGGCTTGTCATTTTTGAAACGCCTAGAATCCCTACACAAAAGGGCGCTACGACTTGTTTGCCTGAATGATAACATTCCCAGTGCTCAGCTATTTTCACAGCTGAATGTTCTTCCTCTTAAAAAATTCTTCTTTTTCCAAGATCTCCTATTTGTGCATCAAATATTACACGGCAGAACGCCTTCATACTTGCAAAAGTTCTTTCGATATAAATACTGCTCATATTTTATACGTGGCGACCTACTTTTGGACCTTGCAAAACCTCGAACTGACCTCTTCCGAAGTTGTTTTAGTTATGCAGGTGGTTTAGCATGGAATTCTCTACCCAAGTCTGTCAAAACTGATAATTACACCACATTCAAAAGACATCTGCATTCACATGTCATGAAATCTTGTACACACATTTAACGACAATTCTGTTTCAGTTATTTCAACGTTTCCACGAGCATTTAACTATCATTGTAATATTTTTATTTTAAATTGAATTTTTTATATTAAGTAGCTCTATAGCTTGACCTCTCTCTCTCTCTCTCTCTCTCTCTCTCTCTCTCTCTCTCTCTCTCTCTCTCTCTCTCTCTCTCTCTCTCTCTCTCTCTATCTATGTGCGTGCATGACTATGAGTAAATGTACTTGTCTGAGCTAAGTTTCTGATTGTGATGATATTATTAATTGATCCTGTCTGAAGTTGTTAATATTTTAATTTTTAACACACTGTAAATTGTATTGCAGGGCAGAAATGTAAAAAGGCAATTATGCCTATTTCTTTACCCTGATGAAATAAAGATTTCGTTCGTTCGTTCGTTCGTTCTAGCAAGAGTAGTCTTGTGCGAAGGTAGACACCTTTGACGACCCACTTTATATACTCTTGAGTTTTGGCCATCGTAGGACCACTATTACAAAACAGGGGAGGCAACCCGTGACAGCTGATATTGAATGAAAGGGATGAAAATATGTGAAGTTGAAATGGAATGAAAGGGATGAAAATATGTAAAGTCGAAATGGAATGAAAGGGATGAAAATACGTGAAGTTGAAATGAAATGAAAGGGATGAAAATACGTGAAGTTGAAATGGAATGAAAGGGATGAAAATACGTGAAGTTGAAATGGAATGAAAGGGATGAAAATATGTTAAGTTGAAATGGAATGAAAGGGATGAAAATACGTGAAGTTGAAATGGAATGAAAGGGATGAAAATACGTGAAGTTGAAATGGAATGAAAGGGATGAAAATATGTTAAGTTGAAATGGAATGAAAGGGATGAAAATATGTTAAGTTGAAATGGAATGAAAGTGATGAAAATACGTGAAGTTGAAATGGAATGAAAGGGATGAAAATACCACATAAGAATTAGTTGGTCATCATGATATGCAGCAGAAAGAGAACAACATAATAATATCCGGTTAAGTTTGGTGACCCAAATACAAAATTAATTATTTGATGGGAAATGAGCTGTCACATCCAGAAATAAGGAAGTGGAGTGTTACATACTTCACTGTGCTAGGTCTGAGCTTTATGAGATTATGTTACCAGTTCCAATACAAATGCCTTTGCCTGTCTCTGCTCAAGAGCTGAGTCCCGTTTTCATTTACAGTTGTGAAGACGTGATGCTACCAGGTTTTGAAACTACTAATTTTGCCTCAAGAAGCAAACACTGTGTAACTCTGCATGTAGGAGTTATAAAAACCAGAACACAGACAAAAGTTTGGATACTAAAAATAAAACATGAAAAAATAACATTCACTCTCAAACAAAGGATAATACATTGTGTTGAGACTGACTGGACCTAAGTTGTCAGAATAAAAAGTCTTGTACACCTTAGACTAACACCATAAACAGCCTATCAGAAAATATTCAAGAGATTAAGTATCAGCATGTCACAAAATGGATTTGGGGCAACCTCTTCTCGATCTCTGCTTGACTACGGCAGTAATCAGTGACATTTGTTGTACTGACTAATTACACTAGTCAACAAATTTCCAAAAGTTATTTGTACCAGAAAAATAATGTATGCTTGTTTAATTCTCTGGGGTGAACAGCTAGTCTTTCTACTTTAGCATTATAAAAATTGTGGTTACATACTCAATTAATTGATATTTCAACATAAAATGATAGAAAAAATAAAAACATTATTTAAAGTTCCCATATCATGTTTTAAAAAGGCACATTTGAACCCATTCCGTCATTATTCAGTCGCTGTTCGAGCTCTCTTTGCTTGCTTCTTGTAGTCAATCCATGAGGTGTCTCTTGTGACAGTCCAACAGTAATCAGCAAGCATTGAGGGGCTCCAATTGCCTTGATACCTTGTCTCCATAGCAGCAATGTCCTGGTGAAATCGTTCACCATGCTCATCACTGACCGCTCCACAGTTTGACGTAAAGAAATCCAGATGAGAATCCAGAAAATGAATTTTCAAAGACATGTTGCTGCCAAGACTCTTATACTTCAGAAGGAGATTTTCTACAATTTCATTGTAATTATCAGATCAGTTGTTTCCAAGAAAATTGTCCACAACTGACTTAAATGCTAGTCATGCTGCTTTTTCCTTGCCATGCAACACGCAAAGAAACTCGTCATCATGAAGAAATTTTCGAATTTGCGGACCAACAAATACTCCCTCTCCTATTTTAGCTTCACTTAGTCTTGGAAATTTTCTGATGAGGTATTTGAAAGCCTCATCTGTTTTCTCCATTGCCTTGACAAAGTTTTTCATGAGACCAAGCTTAATGTGCAAGGGTGGCAACAAAATCTTGCTGGTGTCGACAAGTGCTGGGTTCTCAACGTTCTTACTGCCAGGCTGCAATGACTGCCTGATTGGCCAATGTCTTCTGATGTAATTGTCACTTCGTGCACGGCTATCCCACTCACAGAGAAAGCAACAGTACTTGGTGTATCCACCCTGTTGTCCAAGCAAAAGAGCGACTACTTTTAAGTCACCGCAAAGTGACCAATGATGATGATCGTAGTTTATACACTTCAAAAGCTTCTTAATGTTTTCATAAGTTTCTTTCATATGAACTGCGTGACCAACTGGAATTGACGGTAACACATTACCATAATTCAACAAAACAGCTGTAAGACTCGTCTTGGATGAATCAATGAAAAGCCTCCACTCTTCAGGTATGTAATTGATTTTGAGGGCTGCCATTAAACCAGAAATGTTGTGGCACGCAGAAAGGTCACCCTCTTTGAAAAAGAATGTAATAAGCGGTTTCTAGCGGTTCCTATACACAGAAATTGTAACATCTTCTGCCGGGAGATTCCACTGTTGCAATCTGGAACCCAAAAGCTCCGCCTTGTTCTTCGGTAAATTCAGATCTCTTACAAGATAATTCAGTTCACCTTGGGTTATTAAGTGTGGTGTAGTGGATGTAGTGTGCTCAAATCTGGGTCGCTTGAGGTTGATGGTTCAGGACCACCAATGTCCTCTTCTTCATCAGTAAAAGCAGCTGAAAATGATTCTGGCACTTTGGGAACTGGTAGGTCATCGTCATGTGATACCGGACGTATTACAGAGGGGATGTTTGGATATTTCAGAGTCCATTTTTTCTTCTTTGATATGCCTTTCCCAATTGGAGGGACCATGCAAAAGTAACAGTTGTTGAGATGATCAGTGGGCTCTCTCCAAATCATTGGGACTGCAAAAGGCATAGCTTGCCTTTTGCCAGTCAACCACATGTATTGCAGCATATGTGTGGCGCCCAGCTCTTATCTTGATCTCCTATACTTAATTACTTACTTAGTCGTTCCCCTTCTACCGTGAGGTGTAGAGGTTTGGAAGAGAGAGCGCCAGACTATCCTATCAGCTGTCTTCCTCCTGGCCTGGTTCCATTCTAGTCATCGGTCCTTCAAAGATTGTCTAATGTTGTCCTCCCAGCGGACTCTGGGTCGTCCTGGGGGTCTGGATCCCTGGCTCTTTGTTTCCCATGCTTGTCGTGGTAGCCGATCTTCTCCCATTCTGCAGACATGGCCAAACAATCTTAGTTGGGACTGTTCTACTCGGATCTGCAGGGGGTGGCATTTTAGGCCTTGACGTATCGTCTGGTTGCGTACCATGTCTCTTCTTGTTACTTCAACCACCTTTCTCAGATACATCATTTCTGAGGTTTGGATCTGGCTTTTGTGGGTTGTAGTCATTGCCCATGACTCGCATCCATATGTCAAGACTGGGACATAGGTGGAGCGGTATACAACCATCTTCGTTTTCTTACCAACCTCTATCTTGCTGAGGAATCCTCGATTTATGGCCTGAAAAAGTCTCCCAGCTGCTGATTTTCGAGCGGCCAACTCTTCTTTGATGCCTCCCTTTCGTCTATAATAGCTCCGAGATATTTAAAGTGGTCGACCTGCTCCAGGACCTGTTTTCCCAGCTTAATCTGATGCGATCTCCCACAACAGTTGCGTCATATATATAAATTGACCGTAATTAAATAAACTAGTAGCATATATCTTGAAAACTAGAGCCAATCAACATTTTTTAATGTCATTTTCGTGTTCAGCACACCAAAATTAGTTAAGATCAGCTATTTTCATTTCTGGTACATTTTGGTTGTTGACTAGTGTTACATGCTTTTCAAAGATCGCCACATTTTTCTGTCTCTGCTATGTAGCAGATATTTAGTATTTTCAAACATTCTTTCACTCCTTTCAGTAATAATTCGTCTTGTCTGTTTACCTGCCCATCCCTGCTGAGAGAGTAGACAGGTGATGCAATATTGACCGACAGTCATGTTGGTAAAATTCTCATCGCCGGATTAGCACGACATAAACCCAGCCAGTTTATTTAGCTATAATATTGCTATTGTGATTCACTAATTTACTGTCGTGCAGAGTCACAGCCCAGATGGGTACACGAGGGTCGGTGTTTGCACAATGGCGATTATTATCAGTTGGACATACCTGAGCGGAAATGTTGTAATAATCCGTCCGGGCAGATGTAAGATGTCGTATTTGTAAATATTGCAGAGAGGGCAATCGGATATTTTATTGTCATATATGGGAGAGGTGACCTTTGGCATAACGCACATAATTGCAGGCGTTAATATTTTGAAATTACAGTGGCCTAAGCTTAAAGACGAGGGATCAACTTCGTAGACACTCCTTGATATTTCTGAGAACGTGCTGCGCCCTACAACCTTGACCAGCGACGAGCGTGATCAGTCTACCAAGAACCAAACCATTAGAAGGAGCAGAACCGTCACTGACAGCTAAGTAATCCATATAAGCTGATAAGTGACCTTCTTCATAAACTTTCATTCCTTCACAACAGTGATAACTTTCTGTTAAATCATTATTCAAATTTTCTAAAACCTAGTTAAACGTAAATGATTATTAAATCTGTTATTTGTAAATATACAAATTTAACGTCGATTTAATCATTTTGAAAGTACTGCATGTTTGTTTCAGTCAAGTTACTAAATACACTCTAAACAGAGCTATACCATAATAAGAAGAATTCCACTGAGTAAAACAGGGTGATGGCTCGAACGAGCTGAAATTAATAATTTCTTAATTCTGCATAAAAGGCAGCGGGCCGAAATAAGTTAACAATTGCCCTGCCAATGCAGCATTGTTCTTGACTTCTGAAATATCTTATGAAATTCCCTAAAGATAGAAGCATCATTATCCTTCTATCCTTCTATCTACAACTCTGCCAATAGTAATCTTGTGCGAACGTAGACACCTTTGAAGGCCCATATTAGATACTATTGAGTTTTGGCCACTGTTGGACCACTACTGCAAAGCAAGAGGGAGGCAATATTCCGTGAGACAGCAAAAAGATAATCAGAATGACACTGATAAAAAGAAATCACCCAAAACTGATGGAGGTGCATTCTATCAAAGATTGAAAATGCTATTTCAGGAAATATTAGACGTCTCTGTAATACGGAATCCCGCCTTTATTCTAGCCTAGTTAACTGTATCCACAGCACAAAACGAAGAAAACATAATCATTATTGGAGTAATTTAAACAACCACACAAAAGGGAAGACTACAAAATGTCAAACCTGCAATCCATGGTTGCTACAAGAGACAATAGAGTACTACAACATACATAGCAGTTTTAAAGGTTCACAGTCGACCCTGTCCCATTGGATAACACTGAATGGATAGTGACAGTATAGTCTCCAGAGACGCTGCTTTGTGCAATAGTTAAGAGCTCACCAGAATTAAAACCAGACCTTCCTTGGGCACACGCAGAACGTATGATAAGCAGCACATTCCCACCATGAGGAAACATGATTCACGGTGTTGTTTGTCAGAATGCGTGAATAAATGGCAGTAGAGCAGATGTAGTTATAAATCAGAAACAAGAGTTACATTAAAAAAAAATTGAGAAGACATTGGCATAAAACTAAAGAAGATACAGGGAATGGATATCGACATATGCGTATGAACTTTCATACCTCACTGGCCAAAATACCCACTAATAACTATTGTAGTTGGCGACTTAACAGCCACTGAAAAAATGGAGGTTTACAAGAACAGATGCCAGAGGGGAAGAAGTGGAAGACTAGGAATTATAAAATAACTTGAGGTTAATATACCAAACAGAAGACCAACCAACATTTAACTTAAAACGTTGGAAATCAACTACTACCCCAGACTTAGCCTTTACAACTCTAAATCTAAAGCACAAAAGACATAGACAGTGAAAGAACAAAAAAAACAAATAATTTTGACAGTTAACCTAGATTACACATCACCACAAGAAAAGCCCTTTCCTCGGTGGAACTATAAAAAGTCAAACTGGGAAAAGTACACAGAAAGGACAGAGAAGTATTGCAAAGATATCAACACGACATCAAAAACTGGGGGAAATAATAGAAACGCTAAATAGAGCTATACTGAAAGCAGCAAAAGAATCAATTCCTAGTGGAATCAGAAAGATTTACAAACCGTAATGGACACACGAAGTAGAGAACCTTGAGGAAGAACTATCCACAAAAACTCTTGAAAGCAATATTCAACTGAAAAAAGCCACAGCTCATTACAGAAAGAAGATGATTGAAGCAATAAGAAACAGCTAGAGAGAAAAAAACTGACAGCTTAAACCTAAACACGAATGGAATAAAACTATGGAAACTTGCAAAAACATTAAACATGGAAGATAAGAGGACGTCTTGCACCACACTAGAAGCAAATGGAAAAACAATTATAATAGGAATAAACGCATCAAATGTGCTCATGGGAAAATATAGCACAGTTAACAAAGCAAATATAACAACTAGAAAGAAGAAGGATATGAAAAATGATACAAAATTAAGGGAACAAATACCTTATGTAGCCGAGGAATACATAATGACTACATTTACAGTGCAAGAACTAAAAGACGCGCTAGGGCAATTGAATTATTCCTGTGCTAAAACCTGGAAAAGACAGAGTAAAAGCTGACAGCTATAGACCCATTAGCTTCCTCAGCTGCATAGGTAATGTGACGAAAATATTAGTAAATCTCAGGCTCATGTGCAAAGAAAGGCCTCGAAAGAAAGCAGTGGATTACACCCCAGCAAGATGGCTTTAGACAATACAGGTCAACAGGGACTAATTGATATACGTCACTCAAAAGATTGAAGATATTTTCCCTAAATAAAGATCTTGCTTGAGGCAGAATAGTGTTCCCCACAAACGTTCTGTTATTTATAGCTGCTCTCAGCAACAATAGAAAGTATGAATTAGAAAGGCTGGCAGAAGCAGAAATGGAAACCAGCTATAAAAGTACAGTTCTTCCTAGCTCGGTGGTCCATGGTTCAGTTCCCAGTTGAGATGAGATTTTTTAACCGCAAACGGCTCCGGGGTTGACCCAGCCTCATGAATTTGGTACCAGAGCAACTCTGGGAATGTTAAGATGACCGGTATGATGCTAACAACATCACCCCTAGTGTGCCAGTGGTCAAGAAAATATGTGCATAACACCATATTCCCATGTATTTCAATGAGTGTGTAACGAGATCCTTTACATTTATTTCACAGTGGATCCCCACCCACTGCAAGAAATATGGAAATGAGAAGGCAGATAAACTTTCCAAAAAGGGTGGAAGGAAACCCAAGGAGAGGACGGGGCTACAGATGTAGAGATAAAAGCAATAATCAGGAATAGCTATTGCGAAAAATGGCAGAACGAACATCCAGAGTCCAGCAATGCAGAACAATATAAAACGTTACAAAGAACAGATCAAGTGAGAATTTTCAGACTGCGAACCTGTCATTGCAGACTCAGATACCATCGGTTCAACAAACTGAAAAATGGACTGACAGATATGTGAGTAGTAGGGTATGTACAACTTAGGTATTATTCTGCAGGCGCGCTGCAGGCGCGCTGCAGGCGCGTGACTTTTATATAGCAAAAATTCTGCAGGCGCGTGACTTTTATATAGGCGCAATCTGCAGGCGCGCGGCGCAAGATGGCGGACTTGAGCTAACAAGGGGAGGTTATTTGGAATCGGCCAGGTCTGTGGTAGGAAACCAACTCGGTTCTATTGGTTGGTAACAGCTGGAATTGATGTACTGATCAAACGTGGTAGTGTTAGTAGGATAGGTATCCGTGCTTGGTGGCTGTAATCGGTCAAATTCGGCGAGGATTTCGTTCTGTAATGTCAAGAAATGTTCAAACTCGGGTCGAGTTAACGTAATGCCGTGTTTGGTAGGAAATTTGAGGTAGGATTCACCAAAATATTTTCGCACGTGCAGTAAAGGTTGGCCTCGGTAAACACTTACAGACGCAGCCTTCAGACCACTAGCCAAAGGTTTAAGCATTTCATCACTTCTCTTGATGTAGACCCAATTGGTGGGAGCAGTCATTTTCAACGAGATGTATCTAGTGTGTTAATAAAGTGTCGTCCTTTTATATCGTATAATCTGGGTTTTTTTTTTAGCGTGCCCTAGCTAGGATTTGATTCGTCGAACATCGAACGTGTGTTAGGCAGGACGTGATTCGTCGATGTATTGCGTGGGAACAACGACACGTGGCTGTCGTGAGGGAAAAAATACACCTGTCTATCGATTTCGTCTCTTGTTTAGCAAAGTGGGGTTGAGTTTCACTAGCCAGGGTCTGACTAGGCGCGTAATTAATCGATCGTTGGCGTGTTGTCTAGCCGAAAATGGTAGTAGGACCCGCTGCATAGTGCCACCTCGTGTTTTGATCAAGATGAAATAAATCGCGTAGAGCCCGCAAACGTTGGTGACTACGTCTTGTAAATGTCCGGGGTTGTAGTTAACAGGTCGAGTAGAGTTTCTGGCTATAAAATTAATCAGGTCCGAGTGTGTAGGTGGTAGGCCAAAAGAATCAAAATATTCAAAAGTACCAAGTCCGTTATAATATAGGGCGACCCAGTGGTCACCGGGGCGATAGCTAGGGTCAGTGTTGATGACGAAAGCAGCCGTCTTGGTCGGATCGATGCGTAGAGGTAATTGGTCACGAGCTAACACTTTAACGAGCCCAGTTCGTTTAACAAATATGTCCGATAGGAGGATGGTGCGTATCTCGTCTGTGTTCATTGTTTAAGTGGTGTAGTCTGTCAAAACTTGGCGCGATTTCGAGATCTCCAAGATCGAGTCTTGCTCGGCGTAGACGAGAACCTGTAATGGTTCGGGTGTGACCTCGGCGAATTTAAGTTCTACTGAGACTGGGCCCGACTTGGCCATCTCAAACTGGTCACCGTCTAGTAGACTGGGGGTGAGGTCAAAGGCATATAAGGCGTAACCGTGCTTAAAATGTCTATACTCGAGGTCGTTGCCGGCGTCTTTACCAACCAGTCCCATAGCTAGATTCGTCGCGAAGAAGGCTCTCACGTACTGGTTGTGTTCATAATCCATGGACAAAGGCTTGCCACTGACGGTTCTGCCGTCCGCGCTGACGTTCAAATATATCAGACCAAAGGTAGCGAAATTGAACGGATTAGCCGTGTACGACCCGTTAAAAGCTGACGAAGTGACTAGTCCAATCACGATCCGTGTAGGTGTTTGACTGAGAAACAGATTATCCTGCATGTGCGATAGCATACCTCTAGGGATAGAGAAAGTTTTTTAGCACAACTCGTTTCAAGGGGTACTTGGCATTACCTCGCACCAAGGCTTTCTCGTGGGCTAGCGAGACGGCGGGATTTAATTTAGCTTTCCGGACAACCAAGGCCGCATAAGTTATAATAGATTTATATCCAGCGGTGGGGTCGTGTCCCAGCACGTTGAAGGCATCTTTAGACGGGGTCAGTTTTTTACTTTAACTGTCACACCATTTAACAGGTAACGATCTTGAGCAAAGATATCTGAATGTAAACGACCCATCATATCAATCTCCTGAGAACCAGCCGCTATATGTCGACGCAGTCTTAACCCATTGTTATTGTCACCAATTGTGTCCGTAATAAAATTTGGCGTGTCTTTGTAAAACAGAGCCGATGTCAGATGACCTCGTTTGGGTTCCTCCCCGTAATTCAACGTGGCTTCGATGTAAGCTCTATAAGGGTAGGTGTTCTCGCTGGGTGTAATCAGCGTATCGTTCAGTGAAACGTCGACTTGGGAGAATAAACTGTGCAGGTAATAGTTGATCGGGGCCACCTCTGCGTCAGTGGGTAATGCGCCGCCATTAGCTAACGTAACCTTGGCGCGCACGTGCAGAAAAGTATTGAACAAGTCTAGATATTCTTCACCGTTTCCCGAAATTACAAATTCCACCGGGGCTCCGGGGGCTAAGGCGGCCAACGGATGTATCTCCACAAATTGTCCCTCTTCTACGGCTGTCTGCGTTGGTGGTACGCTAAACAAATCTAGACCACTGTGAAGACACTCGCACGAGCTGGGGTGAATAAGCGCCATCATTCAAATATATCAGAGTACCTTCGCTTCTTCTGGTGAGAATGAGAAGGTCGAACTCGGTTACGGCGTTTTATGCGTTTCGGCTTCGCCAGGTGGGGCAGCTCTCGTTTTTTCTTCTTCTAAGTCCGCTGCCCGATTGGTTAGTGGTGAGGTGTTCAACCGCTCCCTGTAATAAACGTTGACCAGATTCTTTCGCTCGTTCACGAAATGCCTCGCCAACATTTCTGCCGGCTAACGCATCGCTCGCGACCTGTAGACCGGTCCCAAGCCCTTCTCTGAGTAAAGCTTTGCCTCCAGTTTTTAACCACGGGAGAACCATACGACCGAGCCCGCCGAAAAAACTACCCAAACCATGTCCTCTTTGACTTCTGCCTCCGATAAACACTGGCATCCCATGGCCAGCTTGGTTGCAGTAAAACTCCTCATACATCTTGGGGTTTCGTCGGATGGGTACGTGTCTCACCATTATGTTTCTAGTCAAAATCAAACCGTCTGTGAGTTCGGAAGTGTAGTGTCAACACCGAAGCTCCGCTAGTGAATGGGATAGTCTTACCCTGATCGTTAGTTAAAAGGATTTCCACCGCGTCAAACGAAAAACGGCTCAGGGGTACGTAGTGGGGTTTGTCGTAAATCCTAAAAACAGAAGCATTAGTCCTATCCAAAATAGGCACAATCCGTAACAAAGGGACAGAGGCATCTCCAACCGGTCTCGCCGCTACGAGATCGCAGTACACGTATACATTTTTCATGTCGCTATCCATTTGTACTTCAGTCTCGCCTCGTAGTATTGGGTCAATGTCTGTGGCGATCGAGGCAGGAAAACCTAACATGTGTTTCAACGTCTCGCTAATTCTAACTTCAACCTCCGGATCATACAGATTCAAGGTGGCCTTATTATTGTTAAAATGGAATCTAACTCGGGCTTTTTCATCCACATCCGTGGCTAAAAGCAAACGATTCAACTCGTCGATCAGCGTGTCGGGTGACGTGTATAGACCAGCGGGTAACGTGAGTAGTATAGACTCATCTTCTTTGTTGGGAAAATAATGTATCCATACATCATCCTCTAGCACGTTAAAATAACTTTTGGGAAATTGAATCTCAACCAAACCAACCTCATAACGTGAAGTCAAGTCTATAGTCTGTGGCAATTTGACGAAAAAGTGACCGGCGTTATTGTTTGGGTATATTTTCATCGAGGCATTGCTGGGTAAAGTCACGTAAAAAACTCATCCTATCTTGGGGTTAGGTAACATGTAACCCAAACAACTGCTCATTAAAGCGATCCAAAACTTGCCGTCTGGTCCCTCTGCGTTGCTCCGACTCAGATTGAATAATGAGACACCGATGACGACATATATAACGATCATCTGACAGAGGAAAACGATCTCTAGTCGCGGGACTAGTTTCCCAAAAAAAGGCCAGAACGAGGTTCTCGTGGTCTTGGGAGGGGGTGGCCTCAAAACTGGGGTGCTCACGTCTTCTTCAATATCCATCAGTCTCGATATCTCGCTAGTTGTTTGGACGAAATCCAGCTGTTGAATGACGAGTTATAACCGAACCATTTGACTAAATATTCTTTTACACCCCTGACACCTCGCCGTTCCTCCAAAATGGACTCGATTCGATAAACTATCTTGTCGCCGACTCGTTGCAGCTCTTCTTGGTAAAAAGAACCTTTCAATTCCTCACCCGAATCATCTTTAAGGATGTACGTAACCGGTCTTGTTTGGTTTAGTCGGCTGATCGTAAACAACTCTTCTGTCCACGCCGGCGTATAAACCCTTTTTAAAAGTTTGTCTGGCTTGGGCGATCCGCACGCGATCACCAGGTTTAAAATAGACTTTTCTACCGACGACGTCAGGGGTCGAATACAAAGTACGCCATACTTCTTCTTGATTGTTCGGGGTAACTTCCACCGGTGCCATCTTAATACTCCGATGATACGAATTGTTGTAGTTGTGGACCAGTTGTTGTATCACGTCGACGTAGCGAAGACTGTTGGTTTTGGTAAAGTAACGCCACGTTTTTTCTTTGAGGGTTCGATTAAACCGTTCGACGATAGCTGCTTTGGTGTCTTCATTCTCCGTAGTGAAGAAATGGACTTTCTCATCTTTAAGAAACTTTAAGAATGTTTTGTTGACAAACTCACTGCCTTTGTCTGTTTGAAAATTTATCGGTTTGCGATTGTTAAAAATTGTCTTTACCGCTGTTACTAAAGCTGTCCCAGTCTTGTTTTTCAACGGAACAGCCCAAGCAAATTTACTAAATACGTCAATACACGTTACTAGATACGAATACCCATCGTTGAATCTTTTTAAACCACGCAAGTCAATTAAATCAGCCTGGAACTGTTGATCGATACCACCTGCAATGGTCGTACGTCGTTTAAATTTTCTGCGCACCGGCTTGTGTAGGGTGTAGCTGTCTTGATGGCCTAACCACTCTTCAATTTTCTTACGACTAAGTTTGGTGCTACGTTGTAAGGGGGCGATTCCACCATAAGCTCCAGGCCGTTTTGGGTCGTAGTAATGTCGTTTTAAAATCACTTCTTTGGCCATGCTTCCCACTTTGGCGCTTTTTTCCTTCTTCTGAGCGAATACGACGATGTTTCTCGCAATTTACTAGCCACCTTTTTTCGATTAGTGGGTGTGACGGGTGGTGACTGAGGTGTTTTGTCGACGATCTCCTCTTTAAGTACAGTGGGTTGTTCGCTGGTTTGTGGTGGTTGTTTAATATCCACGAGACCTAGAGGTACGTGGCTGTACTGTTCTAGTCGAGTCAAATATCGCTGTAATGTTTGTTGGTAGAGTCTAGCCTTGTCTCCGATTGGTAAATCTTGTCGATCCAAAACTAGTTGCATTTGAGTGTCCAATTCTCCCAAGTTATCTCTTAGAGCATCGGGTGGTCTATAAGGTTTTTCTAACAAACGAGGATCCATCAAAATCATTTTCTTAGCCATTTTACAAAAAACCTCTTAGTACAGATAGTATTGGTCCAAGCAGAGCAGATAAGAAACCTCCAGTTTGTAAAAATTGTTTTCGTCTTTTGAGCGAGACTTTCTTCTTGGTAAGGGATCGTAGGATGTTTTTGTGTAACGACGTATACGTGTCTTCTGATTGGGAGTTAGTGTAACGTTACCTTTTAAAACGTTGTGACAACATTCACAGAGTGTTCCTACCAGCTCGGGTGATGCTGTTTTCATAACAGCCTTGATGACTGGTGGTTTGGCTGTACCTAGAAATTTTAACATATCAGCATGTTTTTTTACTTTTTCTCCCATGTTACTTGGGTACGTAAACAATATGTTGCTCCTCTGGGAAGATGCTTGAACGAAGCCTTAGATTATCTGATGTATCTTGACGGAGATCAATTAGCAAATAACCGTGTGGGACTGAGGTCGCGTCCTTAAAACTATCTTGCACATAGGCAGTCCGACCTGGGTACATCTGTTTGGCTAGATTAACAATCTGAGATCCATCGCGTGGATTTTTGAAAAGCACAATGTAATGAGAATTCAAACTAATGGTTCTGTGTTCTTTGTTCTTGCCAAATAAATTTTGCACGAGATAAAAGACGCTTATATTTTTATGATGAGACTTTTTTGTAAATAAACTAGTTACACGTTCGTCTGTTTCGTTCATGAGGTCATCGATAATCACCAACCGTCTCTTATCACCTGTCCACTGCTCAATATCGGGCAGTCCTTCAACAAACTGAACACCAGTCAGTGACTTGAATAAAGGTTGATATTCCCCGTAACACCAAATAATCTCATCTGGGATAGCTGTGATCATATCTTTGATATGTGTCAGGAAACGTTTGACAAAAACAGTCTTTCCGGAGCCAGTAGGGCCTGAAATTAACGCTGTAAACGGATGGACCCAACGTGTATCCATTGATAAGAATGATAACTTTCACCTACAACCAGTTATTTTATATCAAAAGACACATTGTGAGAATAAAAAAAACTTGAGATCCACTGATCAAGAATTTGAGAAGTGTAAAACATTGTGAGAATCAAGCATTGTGAGAACCACTGGTCAAGAATTTGAGAACCTTTGGAGTAACGTGAGAATAATGTAAGAACTCAACCAACATGTATTGAGAATCACATTGAGAACCACTGGTCAAGAATTTGAGAATCCCTGGAATTTAAAACATACACTTTTAAACAAATTCGTGTGTTAAAAGTTAGCATCATCTTTTAATGTTTTAGTCTAAAAATGTCTTTCTCTCTATCTCTCTCTCTCTCTCTCTCTCTCTCTCTCTCTCTCTCTCTCTCTCTCTCTCTCTCTCTCTCTCTCTCTCTCTCTCTCTCTCTCTCTCTCTCTCTCTCTCTCTCTCTCTCTCTGTCTGTCTCTCTATTGCTCTCTCTATCGCGCTCTCTCTCTCTTTGTCTCTCTCTCTCTATTGCTCTCTCTATCGCGCTCTCTCTCTCTGTCTGTCTCTCTATTGCTCTCTCTATCGCGCTCTCTCTCTCTGTCTGTCTCTCTATTGCTCTCTCTATCGCGCTCTCTCTCTCTGTCTGTCTCTCTATTGCTCTCTCTATCTCTCTCTCTCTCTCTCTCTCTTTGTCTCTCTTTTTAGTTATTTTAAAGCTTGCTTTTTAAGCTATCATTTTTGTTTAAATATTCAACTAAACCGTTTTAAAATGTATCTCCCTTTCTTTTTTAATATATAAGAAGAAATGTGTCTCAACTTATTTCAAACTACGCTACTAAAACGATTTTAAAATGTCTTTTCTCGAGACACCTGTCTATCTCACAAACAAAATGTTTCTATATGATACTACTCAAGTCAAGTTATAAACAGCTGTTCCCTGTGTAAACAAATTGTCAACAGGCCCAAACGACGAATGCCCAACAGCGCTGTTTGTTTACGTATCATATTACCAGGTGAAACGGACGGTTTCAGAACACCTGCACAGCGGGTGAGTGTTCGGTACGTGACAATTTACGAGAAACTGTTTGCCAGTAATAACAGATGTGTAAGGTCGTTGACCTCGTTACGTGCGGGCATTTTTGGGATATAACGGATGCATTGTTTAAGACGTATCATTCAATTAAGAACCCTCGTTGCGAACACAACTCTGAAAGAAAAGACCCAATTGTTTTGCCATATCAATTGACTGTTACGCCGTACGTATTCGTTTGTTTTATTTTCTTTGTTAAATTGTTAGGCTACCATAAATATCTTTAACAATGTATGTTTTTTTCGTGTGTTAAAATAATTATTTCTATTTAAACTTATCCGTGTTTCTCTCTCTCTCTCTCTCTCTCTCTCTCTCTCTCTCTCTCTATTTAACTCCTTGTTACATATAACACTGTGTTTATTCTCTCTTCTCTCTGTCTCTTTCTTTCTTTCTTTCTTTTTCTTTCTTTTTCTATCTTTCTCTGTCTTTTTCTTTCTTTCTTGTTAGACAAGTATTTATGTGAGGTTTATTTGTGTTAAGGTGTTAAATATAAATAATAAAATAAGTTTTAGTTGAGTGCGTATTCGGTACTCTGTGTTAGGATGTATATCTTTAAGAATCTATAAGTTTTAGTTGAGTGCGTATTGTGTTAGGGTGTTAAATTATTTCTATTTAAACTTATCCGTGTTTCCCCCCACCTACTGTTAGACAAGTATTTATGTGAGGTTTATTTGTGTTAAGGTGTTAAATATAAATAAATATCTCTGTTATTTTTATCTGTTAAGATGTTAACTCAGATACTAAATTTTTATCTTTTATCTTGACATAACATAATTTTTTGATAAGACTTAACCGATTATGCACTATAGGTTAACAATTTTCCTTATTTTAAAACTTAGTCATGTTTGTCACCTACTGTTAGACAAGTATTTATGTGAGGTTTATTTGTGTTAAATATAAAAAAAAACACAGAATCTGATAACGCAAAAAATTAATAAACACTTTTATCACATTAAAAAGAATATTTAGAACATACCATTAGCTATACAAATGGTTTGGTACAAAACTAACAAAAAACATTCTTAAACGTCAGGGCAAATCGTCACATGCTGTGTTTTTTAATCGATATCTTTGCCAGCGTGCGCGCGGGGTAATTTCTTTCACATAGAATAAGAAATAACACTGTGTTTTATTTTCTCTCTCTCTCCTCTCTTACTCTCTCTCCTCTCTTGCTCTCTCTCTCTCTTTCTATCTTTCTCTTTCTATCTTTCTTTTTTTCTTTCTTTCTTTCTTTCTTTTTCTATCTTTCTTTCTTTTTCTTTCTTTCTTTTTCTTTCTTTCTTTTTCTTTCTTTCTTTCTTTCTTTCTTTGTTTTCTTTCTTTCTTTGTTTTCTCTCTGTGTCTCTCTCTCTCTCTCTCTGGCTTTCTCTCTCTCGTTATTTGTATTTAATTTTATGTGTGAGTAATGTGTTTTCGTTTCTATTTCACAGATGTCAGCAATCCAAAATGTTTGTGGCCAATGCGGCAAATCATTCACTCGAGCTCGCGATATCGCGAGACATATGCGGACAGTACATACTGCACCGACACACCCCTGTCGTGTGTGTCCACAAATATTCAAAAGTCGTGAGACCCTCCAACAACACATTGAGAATGTCCATGGTCCTGCGGCCCCGAGATCCCCCTCAGTGGGGACCACCACTGCAACGACGGGCGCTATAAACCTCTCAGCGGGGGCCACTACTGCACCGGCGGGCGCTATAGACAACTCAGTGGGAACCATCACTGCAACAGCGTCCGCTACAAACCCCTCAGCGGGGGCCACCACTGCACCAGGGCACAGTCTCACGTGTCCCCGCTGTGGTAAAACATTTACCCGCCTTGACAATTTAGGACAGCACATAAAGACAGTCCATGCAATGCCTCGTTTTTCTTGTGACATTTGCGACAAACAATTTACCCGACGCAGCAGTTTACGGGCCCACATAAAACAACAACATCAGACTGTCCCCACACCAACATCAGGTGCCCCAACAGACTCAAGCTCGGGGCACCCACAAACATTACCTGCAGGGACCACCACACCATCAACGAGATCGGCGCACCAAGAGACAACAACATCATCATCACCTGCTGCAGCAGGGAGCACACCATCAACGAGCACAACAACAACTTCGACACTGCCAAGAGCCCCCTATTCAACAAGCCCCATCCCATCCCACCCACCAAAAACAGGCCAGACCAAGAAACGCCCCATGACCAGCATTCAAACCCATATAAAAAAACCCCGCTTGTCGTCAGAAGAAGACTCTTTAGAAGACTTACAGGCTGACATAAAACAAATCTACATCGATAACTGGCAAGCCATCAAAACACATGCAAAAAAACATAAATTCCTATCCACATTCACTTTTTTCCACAGACCAACAGAAAATATCGACTGGAATCGTCTTTTGCTCCCTGTATTCAAACAACAGACAAAACGATTCAAAATAAACTACAGTTTTCACATCGTCTTAAGACACAGAGAAACAAATGACCTTCGCTTCTTTCACGCTTCCTCGAATAACACAGTCGTCTTAGATCAACCACACTTAGTCAACAACATCACAGATTTCAAAGCTTTTCTCTCACAGTTACACGATAGCGATATTGTCACACAAGCACAATTAAATAGACCAAACACAAAATACTTTGTCGAAGCCATTGCCGCCACCTCGTTCTATCTGTATCATATCCAAGACTTTCCCATTGGCTGCTGCATACAAGACATTCCCTCTTTCATCACAGACAATAACCACATCCATACACTACAACACGACTCAAACTCCAAACCATACAGTGATAACTTTTGCTTTTTTAGATGTCTAGCCGTTTTTAGGGGTGGTGCCGTTACAAACGTTAGAATAAGCACGCGCCGGCTAGTCGAACAGTGGCAAACACAGCAGGGACTTAGGTCCCTCGTCGATTTCCCCGGGGTTAGTTTAATCGATATGCCCCAATTAGAGACATGTTTTCACGTAAATATTGACGTTTTTGAATTTGACGACGAGGAAAACCTGACCCCCAAACTTAGAGGTAGTGACACTTTTAAAGATACGTTGCGTCTGTTAATGTTTAAGAACCATTTCATGTACATAGCAGATATTGATAGGGCCAGTAACTCTTTTTCGTGTCCCGATTGCGGTAAGTTGTGGAAGATTTATAGGGCTATGACGCGCCATGAAAAGCGCTGTACCGGCTCTAAGCGGAGAGAGACCATTTGGGAATTAATCGAGGAGGAGGGCATAGACGTAGACACAAAATTCGTCTTCCCGTACCGCGCCTCGTTTGACTACGAGTGTTTTTTTTCAGAACACTCTAGAGTCAAGTGGTAATACCACCACCTACACAGCCAAACACGTGCCCCTGTCGTGTTCGGTGGCTTCTAACGTCCCCGGTTTTGAAGCCCCCGTGTGTTTTATCACAACGGGTGACCCGCAAGACTTGGTCAATAGGATGGCTGACCATCTGCTCAAAATTGCCGCGGCCTCTTATGAGATTCTGCGTGCGTATTTTGACGACGTTTGCACACAACTCGAGGCTTTAGAGACGATCGGTGAGTCATACGGGCTCCTTGCTAGATTAGAGGGTTATTTGGGGCAGCTACCGGTGTTAGGTTTCAATTCAGGCAAATATGATGTGAACGTCATCAAACCGTATCTCATCCGGTATTTCGAGGGGGAAGACTTCAACTTTTTAGTCAAGCGAAACAATAATTTTATGTGTTATTGCCACTAGCGAGTTAAAGTTTTTAGATATAGTCAATTACCTAGCCCCGGGGTTTAGCTATAGCAAATATCTCGCGGCGTATAACGTTAAAGAAACCAAAGGGTTTTTCTGTTATGAATACATAACAGATTTAGCAAAGTTAGACGAGACCGCGTTACCACCCCACTCGGCGTTTTTCTCCAAACTTAAAAACACTAACATCTCCGCCGATGAGTACGCCGAATGCCAGAAGGTGTGGGCCCAGAACCACATGACCACGTTACGCGATTTTCTGACGTGGTATAATAATAAAGACGTGGTCCCCTTCTTGGCAGCGTTAGACCGACAGGTTAGTTTTTACGCGCGCCTAGGTGTAGACATGTTTAAAGATGCGATCTCCGTGCCCGGTGTCACGTTAAAGTACCTCTTCAAAACCCTCCCGCCCAACGTCAATTTTTCTTTATGCTCGAAGCAGGAGGTAGATTTGCATAACATCTTGCGCCAAAACATCGTCGGGGGACCGTCAATTATTTTTCACAGGTTCCACGAACAAGGCAAAACCCGCATTAGAGGTGGCAAACCTGTTCAAGCCATTAAAGGTTTTGATGCCAACGCCCTTTATTTGTGGGCGTTAATGCAGAAAATGCCCACTGACTTTCCCGTTAGACGGTACAAGGATGATGGTTTCAAGCACCACAAACTCCACAAATATACCGTGCAGTGTCGCGATTATTTGGCTTGGGTCTCCCACCAAACAAAAGTGACCTTAAAAACCCAGTTTAACGGGCGTGAGAAGGCGTTGGGTGATGTATGCGTTAGGGTAGACGGTTGGGACAGACACTCTAAAACCGCCTACCAGTTCCATGGGTGCCTATTCCACGGTCACCCTAACTGCCCACTAACCGCCGGTCGTGACGTTAACCCAGTCAACAACAAACCGTTGGCTGAGTTGTACGCAGATACGGTGGACACAAGTTCTTATTTACGGGGCCATTGCAACGTTACCGTTGTCGAAATGTGGGAATGCGAGTGGCAGGCGTTGAAGAAAACCGACCCATCAATCCGTCGTTTTCTCAACGCCACCTTCCCTACCCAGAAACCGTCTTACACGAAATGTCGGTACCCCCTGACAAAAGAAAATATTCTCGCCTCGGTGCTGGACGACACCTTGTTTGGCCTAGTCGAGTGTGACATTCATGTCCCCGACTCTTTAAAAGAACATTTCTCTGAGATGACGCCCATTTTTTAAGAATGTTGACGTCACGAGGGAAGATATTGGGCCTTTCATGCGGGAATACGCCGAGAAACATAAACTCCTGACTACCCCCAGACGGACGTTGATCGGTAGTTATGTGGGCAAAAAGATTCTGTTGGCGACACCTCTGCTTCGTTGGTACCTAACCAAAGGATTAGAAGTCACCTGTATCTACCAGGTGCTTGAGTATACACCCGTGACGTGTTTCAAACGGTTTGGGGACACTGTTTCGAACGCGCGTCGACAGGGTGATACTGATCCTGCCTACGCCATAACCAGCGAGACCATGAAACTGCTAGGTAACGCGGCCTACGGCAAGACATTAACCAATAAAGCGAAGCATGTGGATGTCTCGTACACGACGGACGTGGGTACCTCTGACCAAATAAACTCACCCCGCTTTAGGAAAATGACGTTAGTGACTGACGACATATTCGAGGTAGAGAAACTGAAACAGACTATATGTTGGGACCTCCCCGTTCAGATAGGATTTTTCGTGTACCAATACGCTAAATTACGCATGTTAGAATTTTATTACGACTGTTTAGATAAATTTGTAGATAGGTCAGATTTTCAGTTGTGCGAGACGGACACAGACAGCCTTTACTTGGCCCTTAGCTCAGACAACTTAGCGGACGTTGTTAAGCCCGCTTTGCGACGAGAATTTTATAGCTCCTACCACCAGTGGTTCCCCGCCGAAGTATGTCCCGACCATAGACCCGTTTTCGTCGCTACCGAGGGTAAAAACGCGCGCCCTTTGTCAGAAATGCCGCGAACAAACCTTATTCGACAAACGGACACCAGGCCTTTTTAAATTAGAATACGAAGGCAGAGGGATGGTTTCCCTCTGTAGCAAGACATATCACTGTTTTGGCGACTACGACAAAACCACCACCAAAGGACTCAACAAACACCACAACAAAGTTGACAAACACACTTTTCTAGACGTCCTCAACACACAACAGGCACAGGGTGGGAAAAATATCGGGTTCCGGGTACACAATTCCTCCATCTACACATACGAACAACACCGCAACGCCCTTTCTTACTTTTACATAAAACGACAGGTACATCCCGACAACGTCACCACATCACCCCTCAACATTTAAACTGTCTGTACGAATACACTATTTCTTACGACGTGACGACAATGGGACGACAATGTGACGACACCCCTCAAGGTCTGGCCTGTACCCCTGTGATATTGTATTAAAAATCTGTGATATTTTTATTGTATATAATGTAAATAATATAAATATGTGATAATATCAATGTTTGATAATGTTAAAAAAATACACCATATAATTATATATGATTTGATAAAAAAATTACACCATATAATTGTATATTCATTTGATAAAATATCAATGTCCATTTTATAAAAATACTGTACATTTTGTAAAAAGATACTATATTTACCATGTATGTTTTTACTTCAAAAACACTATTGAATATAAAATAAAAACTATATTAACTAAAACGCTTTTTTGTTACCTATATATCGTCTAATTGTTTGTATAACTGTTCGTATAAATGTTTGTCTAACTGTTTGTCTATGTCTCAATATAACTGTTTGTATTACTGTTTGTCTAACTATTGTAAAATATGTATGTCTAAATATATATCGTCTTCTTGTTATCTTCCTATTATCTAAATGTATGTCTATGTCTCAATATAACTGTATATATAATTGGTTGTATAACTGTTTGTATAATTGTTTGTCTAAATGTTTGTATAAATGTTGTAAAAGATGTCTATGTCTCAATATATGTCTATATCTAACGTATATCGTCTTCTTATTATGTAAATATATATTTTCCTATTACCCTCTTCTTGTTTGTCTAACACAGCCACTACCTAAGTTCGCTATACTAAAAACAACAACCCCCAATAAACCCCTCAAGATATAAAAAAACCACCATCTTGCCACATTTTTCCTTATATTAACATCGTCTTCTTGTTATCTAAAACACGCCATCTTGACCCAAATAACCTCCCCTTGTTAGCTCAAAGCCGCCATCTTGTTATCTCCCCCTTGTTAACTCAAATCCGCCATCTTACCCGCCTCCCCTTGTTAACTTAAATCCGCCATCTTGACCCCCTCCCCTTGTTTGTTAACTCAAATCCGCCATCTTGTTAGCTCAAAGTCCGCCATCTTGACCCAAATATCCTCCCCTTCTTAGCTCAAATCCGCCATCTTGTTAGCTCAAACCGCATTATCCTTGAGTCCGCCATCTTGACCCAAATAACCTCCCCTTGTTAGCTCAAATCCGCCATCTTGACCCAAATAACCCCCCCCCCTTGTTAGCTCAAATCCGCCATCTTGACCCAAATAACCTCCCCTTGTTAGCTCAAGTCCGCCATCTTGCGCCGCGCGCCTGCAGATTGCGCCTATATAAAAGTCACGCGCCTGCAGAATTTTTGCTATATAAAAGTCACGCGCCTGCAGCGCGCCTGCAGCGCGCCTGCAGAATAATACCTAAGTTGTACATACCCTACTACTTATGTGTCCGTGTGGGAAGGACAAACAAACATTATGTCTCCAACGGGTTTGTCTTAAGGTGACTTGTTTGGCTCGGTGAACCTGAAAGTCAAAAGGCCATTCTTTCCTGGTGACCACTTCTTGGTGAAGCAAACAGTACGGTCTAAACTCATACTAATTTTTTACTTACTTTTCCCTTACACCATTACCGTAAAGCGTAGTGGGGAGATGAAGTTTGCGTTCTGTGTCTGGTTGGCTGCTGTGAGCCCATGTTGTTGTCGGATGTCTGTGATGTTGTGCGTCCATCTGTCTCTTGGTCTTACCCGTGCTCTGAAACCAGATCTTCGCTGTTGTAGGTGTGTAGTGGTAGTTTATCTGGCTTCATTCTCATACTGTGGCCTTATCACTTAAATCTCGGTCTCCCCATATACTTCATGCATTTGTGTAGTTCCTACAATTATTCCGATGTCATCATTTTGCGTTCTGTATCTCCTGGTAACGTTAATGGCGTGTCTTAAACATCTCATCTTACAGGATGTGATTTTTTTTCTCCTGTGTTTTATTAGGCTGTTACGTGTCGTTTTGATGTTAATGTTAATTTTGTAGTAACAGGATAGTTCCTTTTGCCAAGATGATGTCTATGGTAGCAAATTTCTCAGACACCGCAACCAGCCCCACACCACTCAGAATGATTTGAGTCATAATGGCTGAAATAGACGTTATACAATTTATTGAGGACAGCACGCAGCTCCACAAATAGATAGGTCATGCCAACAGGTACTGGCAGATAATATGAAGTGGACGAAATACCGTCGATAGTCAGTTCATATCAGGAACGCTGTCACGAAGCTTTCAAATATGATTTATTTAAATAAACACTCAACACTGAGCAATTATACTTCTGGTCACTTCAGATAACTAGATGACTAGATACACCTCACCAAAGATCTTGATGTATTAGTAATAATATAACTCCATTTTAAACACTTTAACAATCAGGAGCTCAAACACATTAAGTCCACTCGCCATGACACACAATCCTCTCTGCCCCGTACTTCGGTCCCTCACGTGAGGCACCCAACCATATGGCTTAACGACGCTCACCTGTCTTTCTCAATCTTCTTCTTCTTCCATCCTTAGCCACCAACCGGCAAAGCAGTATGTGGCCAGTACGCATAGTGGCGTCTTAGGGCAACAACAAATTGATCAATCTATCGCTGTTTCCACCACGCCTAGTGGCGTCTTTGTGGAACAAAAACAGACCAAACAATCTATCATTGTTTCCGTAATCAGATTGGTTGGCAAGCAGGTGATCAGCCCACTGTGCGAAGTTTTTACGGGATGGGGTAAACAGCCCCATGCCCAACCCTCCTTAGTCGCTTTTTACGACATGCGTGGTAGGGTGCAGTGTTACTATTCTTTGCTCCCCTTTCGGGCCCCGGTAACACACGGGTGGTCTTTCTCAATGACCCGTATAAAATCAACAAACAAATAGCCCTGCTGTGCTAATCTATAATAAGCACAGTTGTTATGAATTTTACTCATAACAATTAGGGACTATGTGTTAAACTGATAGAAAAGAGTTAGTAATAATATACTGTTTATCAGCTGTTGTTTAATATCCATACTGATGTTCTGATAAAAACACATAGCCTGCTTTTAATCTTTATTTTTACTTGTGCCATTACGGCTAGCATGCATATGTAATAAAAATATATTTCTTAGAAAGAAAAGCACTCACAGCTTCAAAATTTCATATAAATACCATGTTATCTTAACATCATCCGCATTTTAAAGCGATTCAATACACGCATAATAATAAACGTATGAAGTAATTGAAGCACATAGATCGTCTTCTATTAATTTTCTCATACATACCCAACAAACTGATGTTGACTGAATCTTTGAAACCTTGACTTACGAAGCAGCTGATGTTGATACCATTGGTAACGATGCCAAAGATGTTAATCGCCTGACACGTTATACTATAAACAACGTATGTATAAATTGCTATAGTTTGGTCATCTATAACGAAGATGTCTCTGTATGAGTCTCCTGAATACGACAGGTTTAATGTCTCTATCATTCTGTTTGTTTTGTGCCAAAATTTCAAGAAGATGCACTATAAATCTTACACTAAACAGAGCACCATTATTGACCCTTTTCTTAGCAAACATGTTGCTATATCCAATGGCAAATGTATAGTCTCCGTAAGATAATATCAAAACAAGAGTATGTTATAATCGTTGAAAAATAAATCTCTCTTCCTGTGGTTTTAGTTGTCATAATTCCTGAATCTGTCTTTATTATAATCGAGCACATTCAATTAAATTTGGAATTCATAATACACTCGATGGACTGTCTTTAAATGCAAGTACTACAATTATAAGTATCAGAATACGGGTTGACTATGTGCCACTGAAGAGTTTTCCTTCTCTGTTAAAACTACTACAAACAATAACAACCATCCGATGGTTTAATGTTAGAAGCCGTATGATTATTAATCTGAACATGAATAATTACAAAAATGTTCTTTTCTGAAGTAGCTTAATTGCACTATTTTCACTAAGAACAAATGTCAAAGTGTACTAAGTTTATATGTCGCTATTTCAGTGATAAATAAAATTTAGTCCATAGTTATGTAAATACGTGTACTTAGTGTGGAGTCGCCTCAAATTCTAAATAGAACCCTGTGAACCAAGTGAGTTGTACAATTTTAGAACCGATCATACTTTACTATGTCATTAGCCACTGATGTACAGTAATCTGACCTTTTAAATTTACCATAGAGAAACCTACATCCTAAAAATATTCATTAATTTCTTTTACAGACTTTTAATGATACCCTGATTTAGTAAAGCACAGAAAAATAAGGAAAGTGATATTTCAGGAGGTAGTAATTCAGTCTATTAGAGCATAAAGACAATATGAAATATGAAATCAATATCGCTGTCTCCTGTGTAATGCTTAATCAATGTAAATGCAATAATTTAAACCAATTATCTTTTTGAAATCTAAGAACTCTTTTATTCTTAGCTGCAATATGGGACGTTTTATGCGTACTGCTAATTCTTTTATGACCACTGTTCTCAACACTAACCCACTCCCTCCGCCTCCCCCCCCCCCCCCCCACCTGCTCCCCCCCTCCCCCAAAAAAGAGCAAGCTTAAAAATTATATATTATTGTTAAAGATACAATATACCTGACAATGTAATTATATATACTCGGCAGTGGAAATTACGATGTGCCAGTGAAAAACTCGTGGAGGAATTTAGTGGGAAAATCCGAGAAAATTTAAAACAAAGACCATCTCATTCGTATCGTTTAGACATTCAGCAGACAAGAGCTGACTAATAAAACAATAGTGAAAACCCTTGTCATTAAACAACAAAGAAAAACAGAAAACGTTTGCGAGATTAGTAAGCTAAGAAGTCATTCCGTAGGTACCTCAAATTACTTAGTAAAGTTACTTACAGAGAAAGGATACGGTTTATGTTTTCTTGTCTTTTCATGCTGCAATAGAAGTGAGACTTACAAGGAATAAATGTGGTCATCATAAAATCGTAAAAGTCTTTAAAATCGAGAAGACATCCTGGTGTCTTATAAAACCGATGGATATAGTCGGATTTAAAATTTAACTGTGCCACAAATATTCTGTTGTACGATTTTTCCCAAATAACCATGAGTCAGTGAGTGGAAAAGTCACCGCAAATAAAAACCGTATCTGTCAAACTGCAGGTAATTAGTGTTGTAAAAACAGTGACATATAATTCTGCTGACATACTACGAACACATTTTGGAAGAGTAAAACATGACAAAAAGTTCAGCAATGTCACATCAAACAAATATTATTGTACGGAAGTGTGTCATAGGCAACCAGCAAAAAACTAAATGCAGAAAATGCAGAAATCATTGGAGGTAAAAGAAATGCGGTTTCCTAAAAAGCAAATTATGAATTCCATGGACATCTATGATAACTAACGATGCATCCACGAGTAAAACATATGAATAAGTAAATATAACAAAGAATATATGGGGGAAATCAATCAGCTTATATTGGACACGTTATGCCCAGAGCATCATTTTTGAACATCGTGACCACGGGTAAAATAAACGAACAGGGAAAGACAAGCATGGAAACTATTGCATAGCTTCACAATATGACATGGACAGAAACCAACAAAGCAGATGATGGCGTTCATCAACATTCGAGATCTGTAGAGGGACATGATCGCTTATGCCATAGACACAGGATCTGAAATGTCTTTACTTAAAAGAAGTGAGCTTTGCACGAGTGACAAGATTAATTTACTTACTTATTCGTTCCTCTTCTACCATGAGGTGTAGAAGTTTGTAAGAGAGAGCGCCATACTATTCTATCGGCTGTCTTCCTCCAGGCTTGGTTCCACTCTAGTCATCGGTCCTTCAAAGACTGTCAAATGTTGTCCTCCCAGTGGACTTTGGGTCTTCCTGGAGGTCGGGATCCCTGGCTCTTAGTTTCCCTTGCTTGTCGTGGTAGCCGATCTTCTCCCATTCTGCAGACATGGCTAAACCATCTCAGTTGGGACGGTTCTACTTTGGTCTGCAGGGGTTGGGTTTTTAGGCCTTGACGTATCGTCAGGTTCCGGACCGTGTCTCTTCTTGTTACTACAACCACCTTCCTTAAACACCTTCTTTCTGAGGTTTGGATCTGGCTTTTGTGGGCTGTAGTCATTGCCCATGACGCGCATCCATAAGTCAAGACTGGGACATAGGTGGAGCTGTATACAGCCATCGTCGTCTTCTTACCAACTTCTCTTTTGTTGAGGAATCCTCGATTTATGGCTTGAAAAAGTCTCCTAGCTGCTGCTCTTCGGGTAGACAACTCTTCTTTGATAGCTCCCTTCCGATCTATGACAGCTCCAAGGTATTTAAAGTGGTCGAACTGCTCCAGGACTTGTTCTCCAAGCTTAATCTGATGTCTTATTTTCTCTCGTGATATCACCATGGTTTTTGTTTTCGAGCTGCTTATGATCATCCCTCTCTTCTCCAGCTCTTCCTTCCAGACTTGCAGGTTGGATTGAAGACGTGCTTTTGATTTAGCAATCAGGGCAACATCATAGCAAATGTCAGCTCTGAAATACAGACCTGTTTCATCTTCCAGCACCTCACTGAATACTTTCATGTCCTCTCCTTACATGCCTTGATGACATCGTCTATGAGGAGTATGAAAATGTAAGGTGACAAGAAATCACCTTGTCCTACATCAATGTTGGTCCTGAATTCTTCTGACATGGTATGCCGTCCTCACATAATATCTGCAAGAGGTGTAGAAGCTCTGTATAGCATGAATCAGAGGTGATGGAATGTTCTTCCTTGCCAAACAGTCCCAGAGTTTGTTCCAGAGTACAGTCACAGGTAGATTTAAATAGGAAGATAGATTCTGTCTGAGGTTAGACAGGCTATAAAAGGGTAAGTGTGAATGGATAGAAAATAGGGTCACGATTGCAAAGTTAAGAGAAGATATGTCTCTTGAGGGTAGTGGTGCTACTCCTTCAGTCTACCTGGTGACTAACTTTTAAGAAGACAATCTTGTCCCGCCCTCCAATGTTTGTAAACGAATTTAATCTAATACTCAGTAAAGGACACTACAGTTACTACACCACCATGACATTTAAATGGTAGGCGTTCTGACCAGACGGAGTGTAGCCGTTTCCCCGGGGCAGACCTGGGGCACGCGAGAATATATTCTTGGTGCAATTTTCCAAAGTTCCTCGGAACCTATAGGAATTTATTTCACCAGCTGCTGCGCCTCTTTCGTGCACAAGTGCCTGTCGTAGATTTTTGAAAGGTATTTAAGATCAATTATGGTCCGGTCTGAATAGAACTAAAACCGGTGATAGCTCAGTGGGAGATACGGTAAAGAAATAGATTTTCACGAGTGAAATGGTGAAAGGTAAAGTCTGTCCCTGGATTTGAGAGATAATCTATTCAGCCTATCGGTTACGACTGAGATTCTTAGATCAGACAGTTTTCCTATAAATATATATTAATATATATTCAACCACTCACATCTACACACACACAGATAAGTGACGACAATTAGACGCACAGACGTGAAAACTATATCAATGGAAAAGGGATCTTTTGAGACGAGCTGACCAACACATGTAAATAAAGTTTATGTAAATTTTATTTATCATAAAGAACTTCACCACAGCAATATTTTGAATATCAAATCAAATACAAATAAACAAAAAGTTAATGAATTAATTAAAGAGTTAGACTCATAGATGTAATCCTCCCTCTCTCTGTTGAGACAAGATCCCGTTAGAAGAAAGTTATTAACCCCAAAGAGTCACAGATTTATACCCTATGGTCTAGTATTTCCCTCTACAGTAAAGAACAGAGTTTATAAGTTCATCTATTCTGATAAAGGGACAGCATCAGAAAAACTTGCATAGAAAAATACACAAAGTGAGTACATGAATTCTACAAGATACATATGAGAATTATTCATTCATCATTCCTCTCTTCTCAGACAACCATGGCCACGAGCATTCTTTCTTACCTAATACTTGTGTTGTATCTTCTGGAAACAATCTTTAGGACACACACACACAGCAAATCCGGTGTTATATTTGGCAAAGAGAACCCCAGCTCCTCAAAGACAGGTTAACTTCACTTCTCCAGGGAGCGTTCCCTTTGTTATGTTTATTTAGGATTACTGTTTATGTCACCTTTAATTTGTTCAGGTAAGAAATTTAACAGCGCTCACAGTGTCAATAGCATGAGATTTCCAGTACATAGAAATGACAGGTTGGTAACTTCTCTCAGTATAAAATTCTTTGTCACACTACAAATGTCAAACGTCGGGAGATGTTAATGTTTGTTAGGTCGCTACCACGGGCTGACTGTAAATGAAATTGGAAAAGAAATCTGGATCTATATGCAGAGTTACAAAGTCACTTTTAATGTTTTTTGGGTTTGTATTCTGTCTCTTTCTGGGTGTAAACACAGCCTCAGACAGGTTCACCTTTGAAGAAACCCAGATACTAATTAAATTTTTGTGTATGGTTACTCTCAGATTTATATGGAAGCCGCTGGTAAGGTTTAGGGTTTGATCAAATACTGTGTAAAGGAGAAAAAATACAAATACTTAACCATAATATAGTATTCTCAATTCTATCCTTAACCTGCGTAAAATATAATATATTTATCCACTTCGGTTATTTAACTTAAATCATAACCTACAAGCTTAGAGCTTGTCTTATCGTTTAAAACTCCCGTGAAATAAATTCTAGTCATTTAAAAAAAATCAATCATCATGAATTAGAAATAACTACATATTTCGTCAATACTCATGATGAACAGTGTATTTACTAGTTGGTTAAAATATTCTCTGACTGGTTACTTAGATATTAATTAAATTTACTTTATAGCTGGAATACTTTAGCTAGAAATTATTTTTTATTCTCCTAGCCAATGTAACACAATAAAACCTAGCGAAATATAAATGATAGACCTATCTAGTAAATCACTCTGCACAAAATCTTAGAGGAATATAATTACCTTCACAAAAACTTCTAAGACTATCTCCAACAAAAAACTAAGAAACTCTACTAATACAAGTGATTCTAGAAATCGAGCTAGATGTCTTCTGAATCTGTGAAGTACTGAATAATGGATTTTAAAAGCTGGAGAATATATATTAAATTTCTAGAACTTCGCTCAGACTAGTTACTTGTAACACCTACGTTTAGATCTTGGGGAATACTTTTAATCAAAGTCATTTTTCACGCTTAGAACCGAAAAACAGGCCGCATGCTCTCTCGCTTAGATCAGGCATAACTTAATTTGCTTATCAGTGCAAATTTTACACGTCTCTGCTCGTATGGGCCATTCTAGCGAGCAATGTCCTTTGAACTGGCTATTCTAGCGAGCAATGTCCTTTGAACTGGCTATTCTCCGTGTTTAATTACCTTTCAAACGAACGATTCAGGGGAAGGTAATAGAAATTGTCTGCCTTTGGTTCAAAATTATCTACTCAAATTATTTCCCTTGATCACTGTCTAACGAAAAATACGTTTAAACTATCGCCACCTTCCTCTGTTACGTCTCCCTCTGTCTGATCTTATACAACGCTTTTCAATCGCTGGCATTAAAAATTACAAGTAACCAGCTCAGCATTAGCTAATTAGACTGCTGGTAAACCTTCATCAATAGAAATAGCGAACAGCAATACAATATGCGTGCTAAATTAGAAAAAGAGACAGATCTCTGAGTATAGGAGGGTTTTGTGTTAAGAAAACATGCGTAGGTGAAAGCTAGGTAAAAGAAAAGTGTAGATAATGAAATAGATATATGAAAGCTATTATCATAATATGTCACAGTGCCGAGCAGGGTACTGTGAGTGGCGCCAACCACACATCTGGTGTACTGATTGGTGAGTGGGGCAGGTACGCCTCTGCACAGTGGTTTTCGTTTGCTGGCTGGGACTCTAACCCAGAACGTAGCAAGTTGCTTGCCGCTGTGGCAGGAGAATTATCAAGCTGGGTTAATAACCGGTTGTGGCCGTGTACATAGTTGTTCCTTTGGAAACAGACTATATTCTTACAAGACAGAGGAAGCACAGACCACCCCATAATTTTATATTTTATGAGAAACAGAAAATAATAAATAGTGCCACATATTTAGGGTAGAGTCGCTTCTACACGCCATTTCTAATAATTGGGTGATTTCCCCTGACCAATCGGATAGCTCAGATTTACCCCGGGGAAAGTGGAACAACGACGCCATTTGGCAGTAGAATGAAAGAGCGCAACTCAAGAGGTCGTATCTGGTCCAGCTCTACATATTTCTTAGTTTGAGGAAATCAAACTTCAACATTTATTATAAAATGTGTATTTCAGGACATTGAGTGGTTTTATATTTCTTACTGGCGTAAGTAGTGACAATTATTCAATATGTATTTTGAATAGAGCTCCCAACCCTAGTCGCAGCAGAACTAGGTTCGAGGATTTGAGTCAATTTGCAAAAAAATGTCTTACACCTCAAACCATGTAGAGTAGAAAATATTCTTGTGTTGGAAAGCATTTAACTCAAGGAATGCTTATGATGATAAAGAAATCAAGGACAAATCTGAAGAGATGGGTAAATGTCGTCGAACCTAAAATAAGACAGTAACTTAAAGGAAGGAACACGGTGGAATGAGAAGGTTCGCCATATTTGACAATTGAGTAGGCCTATGAGACGAAGATGCAAAAAGGGATTTTTGCATCGATGAAAGCATCTGATGAGATGATAGAACTTTATTATGCTTATTATTGTAAAAATGTTCTGAATTCCAGACTTTGTTGAAATTTTAAGTTTCATGCTGAAAGATATTAAAAGTTTTGCATGAAATCGAACGCTGTTGAAAAGGTGAATTACTACAGTTTTGAGATTTAGATAAGAAATCTATCCATTTCAATTAAATTCGCTACATCAACACCTAAGAGAAGAAAATCGAACCTGGTAACACAAATTTAAGAGAGAAATCTAAATCTCTGGTGATTAGGCCAGTTAAACATCTGCTCTCTGTAAAGTAAACTGAAAATACTGCATATACCTGCCCCGGCTACATGATGGTAATATGGTGCCCGTGACCACTTCTCTTTGATAAAGCGAATAACTAGCGATCATAGACCATGGACGATTTACTACATAATTTTCAACAGCTTGGTGTGGAACAACAACAACAACAACAACCACAGAACCAACCCGTAAATACACAACCACTGCAGCCCCAGGACAGACAAAATATGGAAGGACCAACAATAATAGCGCTACGGCAAATTACTGAAACCCTACAGAAAAATGACAACTACGCGAAATTCACACAGGTTAGATCCATTGTTCAGCCGTTCGATGGAAACAAGAAAAAATTCAGAAGATGGTTGTCCGACATGGAAAAATTTGCGGCACTAGCAGAGGCAACAACGGATGAAGAGAAAAAGAAAATCGCTCTGTTAGGTTCTGATTCGTACGTGACTGATTTTTTAAGAAGGAGGTCCCAGCAGTACCCCACAGAAACCTACGAGTCCCTAAAAAAAGAGCTCACCCAGAGATATGGGGAAATCATAGACAAAATGCATGCTTGGTCAGTCCTTAGAAGCATGAAACAGGAAAGAGATGAATCGGTACAACTTTTTGGAGATCGATTCCTCAATATTGCAGAAGAGGCATTTTGCGGAGAAATCCCTACCACACCTGATGTAGAAATACAGTTAGTGGGGATATTTGCCGATGGCCTTAGAGCGGAAAATATCAGAAGGCATCTTATTAGAAAAGACACCAAGACTATTGCTAAAACAATCCAAGCAGCAATACAGGAGGAAAATCTTCACCGAAGGTTCCAACAAAGAGCAGGTAGGGAACCCCGACCAGAATATAGGGACTATGATGAGCATGAGCCTATGGAAGTTGACCATACCAGGAGGCAATGGACTCGCCCACGACAACGAGATGATAGGCCCCGCAATTATAGACCCCCCACACAGAGGCAAAACGACGTCAATAATGTCAATACAAACGGATGCTCCACATGCGGTAGGCTCGGACATGGTTACAAGTCCTGTAGAGCAAAAAACAATCACGCACCACCCAGAAGAGGAGGTTACCAACCACAACAACCCGCACCACCCCCCACGTGATTACACCAGAAATCAGTATACCAGAGGCGCACCTCAACCCCTCATGCGTCAGGGAAACGGCCGCGCCACTCACTAAACAGGACCGTTAGTGAGGGCAACAATCACAGAAACTGGTCCAAAACAAAAGAAACAACACAGAACAGAAATTGTCAAGTGGGCCCATCCAGTAAAATACAATATGAAGAAATGTTGCATGATGGAACTAAAATACATCCGGACCCCAGTTCCTGCATCATGTCTATACAGGGCCAACAATATAGGGCACTGGTAGATACAGGAGCATCCATCAGCCTTATTAGGTTCCAGCTGTTCAAGAGGATCCAACACTTAGTACGATTTCAACCGTCCAAAACACACCTAGCTTCAGTCACGGGACAAATACTAAATTCAGTTGGGACAGCATGGCTAAAATTTTCCTTAGGCGAAACAAATTTTGAACACCCATTTGTCATTACTAAAGGAATGTCTAGAAATCTTATCCTAGGGAGAGATTTTTTTAACAAACACAAAGTTCGAATATACTATGACCTCCACAAAATCAAAGTCAACAATACATACATAGATCTCCAGGACGATATCCACATAGCGTCTTTGGTAAGGATTACAGCTCCCATAACGGTGGCGCCAAACTCCCTGGTCATAGCAAAAGGCAGAGTAAAAAATTCTGAGTACATAACACCAGGGCAATCAATTCAAGTACAGCCCCTAGCAGAAGAAAGCATTATTGATGACCCATTGTTGCAAATTACAGAGGGAATCGCTGAAGTCTCGAAGTCCAGAGATTTCCCCATCATGATATTGAATATGTCAGGAAAAACTACCACTATAAAAAGAGGCACAGTTGTAGCGCAAGTGGATACGTCAACAATAAGACAAACCAAAACCAATAGAGACCATCCACAAATTGTCTCAACCACTCCCACTAGACATAATGCACGAAATCGCAGTACAAATAACCATAGTACACGGAAAGTAAACAGTTATAAGGCTTATGCAGAAAAAGGCAGTAACATCAGTCACAGTTATGTTACACCACAGCATACCCTACCCAGATGGCAGAAACGAACCAGTCCATACATAAGAAGAGAAAGGCCACAGTATGAAAATGACTATAATTACTCATTCTTGCGCCCCAGCACACCAAGAGAAAAGATGAAGTGCTGTATATCACAGAGTAACAGAGAAACAGAAATTGTCTTGCCAGGAGGATATCCAAAGCGACAAGACAGTGATACATGCCCCATGGAGTATCAATATAACTCAAAAACAGGTGGATATGATAAAGTCCCAAAACCAATTGAAATTTCCGAAGAAAAGGAAGAATTCTTATATGACTATACCACAGGAGGATACTATAGCAGCAAAGTTGGAAACAGAAAGAATGAAAAAATTTTCGCCCAGGGAAAGAAGACAGCCCTATAGCACAAACAGCAGAAATACAGTAACGTACGCGGATAAGCGCAGTTACGGCAGAAATAATCAGAAAAAATGGCACAACAACGACTACCCCAGAAATATAATAAGAAATGAATATACAGTAAATGCAGTGACAAATGGAAATGCACACAGTACATGGCAGAGGAGACAGTACCAAGCACAGCCCAATGAACGGCAAAGAACTACGCAAAAGAAAGCCACATACCAGGAGCAGAGATTTTCACAAGATGCAAGAAAAATGTCCCAAAATTATGGGAATGAAACGGAGGCATCAAGACAGACCAGAGATATCATAGCAGATCATAAATACAGAGAGAGAATAGCTCAGTTACTTGCAACCCTGAATGCCACAGAAGATAATAAGCAACGTTTGAAAACGTTTGTAGAAAAAGCACCAGGATGTATTCGCACTCAATGACATGGAATTAGGCAGAACTAACACTGTCAAAATGGACATTCAAACAACCACAGAGGAGCCAATACATATGAAACCCTATCATACGCCCTTGAAAAACAGAGAACTCGTGGAAAGGTCTATAAATGAAATGCTACAGGCAGGAATCATCGAAAGATCCCGTTCCCAATGGTCCTCACCCATAGTGATCGTAACAAAGAAAGACGGCTCCAGTCGCTTTTGCTGCGACTACCGTGCCCTTAACAAAATCACAAAAGTCATTTCCTACCCCCTCCCCAGGATAGACGATCTACTTGCGACGTTAGGAAAGTCTACATACTTTACCACACTTGATGCAAGGTCAGGCTTTTGGTGCATCCCCATGACACCTGAGGCAAAACAGAAATCCACATTCTGTTCACATATGGGAAGCTTTTTTTGGAATGTTATGCCATTTGGTCTAAAAGGATCTCCAGCAACATATATGTCACTCATGGATGAAGTGTTAAAGGGTCTATATCCATTTGCCCTGGCATACATAGACGATATCCTGATACATACCGCAGGCACGATGGAAGACCACCTCCGCAAGGTTGAAACAGTGTTTGATAGACTCAGGCATCACCAAATAAAGTTAAAACTGTCGAAGTGTGAGTTTCTAAAGACAGAAACAAAATATTTAGGCTTTGTCATCAATAGACATGGCGTCAGACCTGATGAAGATAAAGTCAAAGCCATAACAGAAATGCCTAGCCCCAAGACGGTGAGACAAACACGCTCATTTATTGGTACAATAGGGTACTATAGGCGCCACATCATCAATTTCTCCAGAGCAGCAGAGCCTTTGATAGCCCTTACCCGCAAGTATGCACGTTTCAAATGGACAGAAGACTGCCAGAGATCCTTTGAGTATCTTAAAAATGCCCTAACGACCATCCCACTGCTTGGACATCCAGATATTTCTCAGCCCATGATACTATATGCCGATGCCTCAGATAACGCAATTGGGGCTTGTTTGGTCCAACCAGTACTAGAAGATGAAACACCCATCCTACCAAACATTCCAAATGAGAAACCCATTGCATTCCTATCCCACGCATTGTCAAAGTCACAAAAACGGTGGACCACCACTGAGAAAGAAGCATATGCTATTCACTATGCAGTACAAAAGTTTGACTTTTATGTCAGAGGAACTAAACTCATTATAAGAACTGATCATCAACCTTTGGTTAACTGGCTCACCAAAACACAAGAACAGCCAAAGAAGTTACAGACATGGGCAATGCATTTACAGTCCTACGACACCACTATCGAACATATCCCAGGCGAAATGAACACCTGTGCAGACCTCTTATCCAGGATTAAATATGATGATGAAACTGAAGTGAAAACAAATAGAGTCAAAAATGATGGCACATCCTCAGAGATTGACGATAATGCTAAAGAAATTAATGAAATTACTTCATCAAGTCGAAGAAGTACCTCAGATTCTGCCACTCAAGTAGAAGAAGAAAGCCAAGATATGTTTGACATGAGAGTAGAACAAGCGAAAGATGCAGAAATTGTCAAGCTGCTCACATACGTGAAAGAAAACCCAACAAAAAAAAAGTAAAGATTTTACAGTACACCCAACGGATGGAACTCTATACTATATTGATCAGAAACAAGAAGGGACACTAAGAAAAGTCATCCCAGCACATCTAGTTCCAGAAGTATTGCTACAGTTTCATGATAACAACGGGCACATGGGAAGAGACAAAACAATTGATGTCATAAAGAAAAGGTATTATTGGCAAACTTTCTACAAGGACATTACAGAATATGTAGCCACCTGTAGAACATGTAAATTGAGAAACATGAAGCCACATTTAATTCCCCTTCAAGAAATGCAACCTTCCCATTACCCCATGCAAACAGTGAGCATTGACTTATCAGGTCCTTACCCACTCACCCAATCAGGCAACAAATACCTCCTGCACATAGTTGACCAATACTCTGTTTGGCCAGAAAGTTACCCACTCAGTGATGCCACATCGCAGTCCATCACGCAAATTTTTTTTTTACAAGAATTCATTCCCAGGCATGGCTGTCCAAAACGAATCATTTCAGACAACGGTAAACAGTTTATAGGTAACCCATTTAAAGCCACCTTACACCAGCTGAATATTGAGCATACTACAACTACTTATTATTGCCCAAATGCAAATGGCAGAAATGAACGCATGCACGCCACCCTACATGATATTATTAGCAAATATATCAAGGGGAACCACCAATACTGGGACCTATACATTAACCAAGCTCTTGAAGCCATTCGAGTAAACGTGAACGATACCACAGGAATGTCACCCTTTCTCATGCTATACGGAAGAGAACCAAACTTTCCGTTAGACAACCTACTTCGCCCACAAAGAAAATACATGGGAGAAGACCCCATCGAAATAATCCTTCAAGAAAAGCATAAAGCTCACCAGATTGCACAACGAAATACGCAGAAGGCATTTCACAAGAAACAGAAACAACATGATAAATCAGCCAAGCTACCAACGTACAAAATAGGAGACAGAGTATACTACAAGAAACATGTACGCAGTTCAAAATTCGATGACCGATGGTTAGATGGCTACAAAATCATGAAACAAACTACGCCTGTAAACTTCATTATTTGGAATGAAGAGAAACAACACCAAACAAAAGCTCACGTAAAACAAATAAAAATTGATAATCACCGGCCCATTCCGCCTCTGACGACAAATACAAGACCAGTCAGAAAGGCCACCCTAAATTATAATCCATCCAGCACAGATTCGTCTGACATATCAGAGTCAGAGACGACAGACTCTGAATTTTACCAAGACGACCACATACCCAGACCACCCACAGATGAAATACATCGAGCAAGACAACAACGAGACTCGTCCGAAAGCGAAGAAGATATCCCACCACTTGAATTACGTAATAGACTACAAGACAGAGACCTGCGCATTAGAAATGAAGAAATAATGCCTCAGACGTCACACGATGACAACAACCAAGCACCTTATATCCACACTCAAACTTACTCCCGCAGTGATAAATCGTCAGCTGATACCTATCACACCCCCCAGTTCAGGCAGTTCTAGTTTTAATACTAGTGAAAACCAAACACTGCTATACCACAAGAACAAGATTGCTCGTTCAAAACAATCAGATCCTGAAGAAACTATACCCAAGCAGATTGTTGAACCATATACCAGCAATTTTTATGGAGACGAAACAGAACAAGACATGAGAGAAGACAGTGTCAACCCCAGCACAGCTTTGTCAGACCCCAACGAACATAATGACAGAAAAATGGTAGAATTATACCAACAAGAAACAGACATTGATACAGCTAGTTCCATTGAAACCAGTGATGCGGATAGTACATTATTTGTACCAGTCAGCTCCAGCGTCAAACGCGCCTATAAAACAGAATCTGATGACTCAATCCCTAGCAACAAAATTCCGCGTATACAGCACAACTATATCAGACGAAAGATTCTGAAGAAACGCAATCATGTTCCAAAACCAAGCCGAGAAGTGTTAGCCTCATCTCAACTAGTCAAAAACAACAGTGTGCAAATTACTGTGCCCATTGTAACCAGTGCTAACGTTCAGCACAACCAGGTCAGAAGAAAAATCAAGGCGAAACATATACCTGATTCAAAACCAACAGATGTTCCAGCCATACAAACCCTAACCACAGTGAAACCATCACCGCAAACAAATGATGTTAAGCCATCACCGCATTCGTCAATGTCCTCGGTGTCCCAACAATCAGCAAATGCAGTGTCGTCGCCTATCACACCCGTCACCACTGCTACTCAGTATGATGCTCGCCTAAGCAGTCGGGACATTGCAAGGTTAGCAGATGAAGAAGAAAATAAATAAATCACCCTATGCCACTCATACCCCCACCAGCTTGATCCCTGATATTCCAACAATATTTTGTTGATATCACAAGTACCCGAATGACATTTGTGCATGCTGATTTTCTGCAAATGAACAATCCCTTGAGAGCATTAGTATATGCTAACCCCAGATTGAACAAATTGCACCTATTTGTTGATGATGCCTTTGCCCATGTTAAAGAAATAGCATTTGCACATGCTGACCTAGCAAATGAAATACCCCATTACCGCATGATAACCACTAATGACACATGAGATGAAGAAGCAACAGGTTATGTATGATGAAGATGACATTTTATATTAAGGTGAAACTTTATGTTGTCACAGCTGAGATTTTGTTGTAATGTTTATGCACAAAATCCCCCACATTAACATTGGAGGAGGAATAATCTTAGTCTTTCGTGGTTACGAGATAAGACAAGGATATAATAGAATATTTGATGAATACCATGGACATGGAACAAATCAGAGCAGATGATTGTTGCACATATGAGGACCATATTTGAAGTCATTATTGAAGGATTATCAGTAGACAAGAGACACAAATGAATTATGATAATCCCATGGAACCACAGGTACTAAGGACACAAAATGGAGATTAAATAATGGAGAAAAAAAATAATGACTGAATAATTGCTACGCCCAGAGGTAAAGGAAATAGAGATGCATCCGCATTTTGGAGAAGATATCTCTTTGATTTTTGCTTATTGCCTTTGTAATATGAACATTGTTGTATAACAAATGACTATTCCTTATCACGAATTACAGAATGTTGTAAGATAGTTGGAATAAATTGACAATTTAAAATACTCATAACATACCCAGAATTACAGGAGAGAAAATAAATAAATGATTGATGAAAGTGGACACACTGAGATTTGCTCACCCCGAGGATATTGGATAAGAAAATAACGTTATCCCAAGGACAGACATGTCACAGATATATCATGGAGATATTATGACAAAAAAAAAAAAAAAGAGAATACCTAGATTGGAAATGCAACAAACTTTGTCAAGGACACCAGGAAATAGACCCCCGCACCACACTTAAGATAACTGACGGATGAGATTTTTGAATTATAAGTACCATAAGTCACCCATCTGGCTGTAGTCAGCGGATGTTACAGGCACCACATAACTCTGACTAACCCTCGACCAGCGAAGGCAGAGTTGGTGTCGAAATTTTGCACATATGTAAAAAGACATGTTTTTGTTCATGTTTTGGTAAAGTCTAGACATTTATGTTAATGGTTCTATAAATGATTAGTTGATATATTGATGATAAATATTCGCAGATATAGTACATGGACAATTAATAAGGATATATTTCCAGTACAGAATAAGAGGAATAGGAAGGATCCACATTTTAAATATTGGAGCACCATGAGCGAGGAATTGGACTTATAAAGAAAATGGAAATGGTACACTGTATGCAAGGATAACCAGAAATAATATGGATAAATAGTAGTCAGAGTGCCAGGAACTTTGTCTTACGAGAATATTGTAGATTCCTCACGATCAATTGATTATTTTCTTCCTTTCTATGTCACATTCTTTTTTTTGTGTGATGACCCCAAAATTTTTTTTCATCTCATATTGTCAAAAGTTCTTACATCTCAGTTGATAGTTCCATAAATAATTGTTTGATGTGTTTTGCATAAACGTATTGCTAGATAAGGTACATAGGGAGTTAATGAGGATGAATTCTCAAGATAACAGGAGGACAAGAATAGATACAATGATATTGGAACACCATAAATGATACATTGGTGTTATGAAAAAAAAAAAAGGAGACAAATATAAATTGTATACAAGGATGCCTCGAGAGTGACAACATGGATACATATTGTCAAGAGTATAAGCAGTTGTCTTAAAAGAGAAAATAAAGTAATACAGAACCCAATGTAGAAAATTCATGATGATTTGAAACTATATTTTCCTTTTCCCTTATATTTCATAATATGATAGTAACACATTCGTCTGTTGGTTGCTGAATAATTAGATGTTTGAAAATTGATGTATGGCAAGTCAAAGAAGATCTTTGAAAAAAAAAAAATATATATATATATATATATATATATATATATAATAATATTTCTAGGACAGAGTTCACAGAAAAAAAATACTGTGTTGACAGAAAAGAAGGAATGATTAGAAATAACTGACTAATGGACAGGATCACCACCAGACGCACGGATATTGGAGACAAACATCACATATTTTGAAGAAGAAAAAAAATGTAATATAGAACATTTTCTACAGTGACGGACTTAGAACGAGTTTATACACTTACCATTTAGAAAATGTCTATAACAAGGAAACATACAAATAAATAAATAAGGATAAGCCATGAGGTTTTAATGCTTTTATTGTGAAAAATGATTACTTATAAAAATGATGCTGGTTGTATTATCATCTGATAAATATGCATATTATGTTTAGAGATATTTTCTACATGTAATAATGAGCAAGTGGCTCATTCACTAGAAAAAAAAAAAAAAAGAAGAAGAAGATGATGAGTACCCATGAAAACATTGGCTATTCTATGAAAGTGGATTGCCATTACCATAGGAATTAGAGATTTTGGACATTTCTTGGAATATTGCAGAGTACTTGGGAAATAGAATAAATAAGTACGCCAGAAAAAAAAAAAAAAAAAAGATTTTTTTAGTACTTGCAGGCTTTTAATATGGAGCAAATAACAGTACAGAAAAGAGATAACACCCCTACCACATCCAAGAGAATGTAATCAACTATATTTTTGAATGAAATGTAATAGATTATGATAATCCAGCCAAGTTCTGCAAATAAGATAGTTTATTGTTCATTCCCCAGTGTTGCCACTCGTCACATTTTTTTAGTTATGACCTAATGAGTGTTTTGCAGATTTTGTTGGGCAGTGTTGCCAATTTGTAAATTTGGTGAAAAATAATATGATGTGATGAATAAGTTACACTTTTTGAAGTTGATGTCCACTACTAGTTTTTTTTTTACATAGCAGACGACCTCATATAGACATAGGACCCCAGTATAGGAATTAAATTAAATTTTTTGGAAATATTTTTGGACTTAGAAAAATTTTTGAACTTTAAATTTTTCTGAAAAATTTTTTTGAACTTAGAAATTTTTGGGGATGGATTTTTGTTATTGATAGTACTCAAATGTCTCCCTACGGGATACATTTGCGGAGCCCCGGGATCTATATGTGGCCGTGAACATAGTTGTTCCTTTGGAAACAGACTATATTCTTACAAGACAGAGGAAGCACAGACCACCCCATAATTTTATATTTTATGAGAAACAGAAAATAATAAATAGTGTCACATATTTAGGGTAGAGTCGCTTCTACACGCCATTTCTAATAATTGGGTGATTTCCCCTGACCAATCGGATAGCTCAGATTTACCCCGGGGAAAGTGGAACAACGACGCCATTTGGCAGTAGAATGAAAGAGCGCAACTCAAGAGGTCGTATCTGGTCCAGCTCTACATATTTCTTAGTTTGAGGAAATCAAACTTCAACATTTATTATAAAATGTGTATTTCAGGACATTGAGTGGTTTTATATTTCTTACTGGCGTAAGTAGTGACAATTATTCAATATGTATTTTGAATAGAGCTCCCAACCCTAGTCGCAGCAGAACTAGGTTCGAGGATTTGAGTCAATTTGCAAAAAAAACCATGTAGAGTATAAAATATTCTTGTGTTGGAAAGCATTTAACTCAAGGAATGCTTATGATGATAAAGAAATCAAGGACAAATCTGAAGAGATGGGTAAATGTCGTCGAACCTAAAATAAGACAGTAACTTAAAGGAAGGAACACGGTGGAATGAGAAGGTTCGCCATATTTGACAATTGAGTAGGCCTATGAGACGAAGATGCAAAAAGGGATTTTTGCATCGATGAAAGCATCTGATGAGATGATGGAACTTTTTTATGCTTATTATTGTAAAAATGTTCTGAATTCCAGACTTTGTTGAAATTTTAAGTTTCATGCTGAAAGATATTAAAAGTTTTGCATGAAATCGAACGCTGTTGAAAAGGTGAATTACTACAGTTTTGAGATTTAGATAAGAAATCTATCCATTTCAATTAAATTCGCTACATCAACACCTAAGAGAAGAAAATCGAACCTGGTAACACAAATTTAAGAGAGAAATCTAAATCTCTGGTGATTAGGCCAGTTAAACATCTGCTCTCTGTAAAGTAAACTGAAAATACTGCATATACCTGCCCCGGCTACACGGTCACTTGACTCGACTGTTGTCTTTTTCGCTGCAGAAATGAAGGCGGGGACTCAAACCCACATTCCTTCTTCTCTGTTAAATTTTTCCTAGCGTTTACAATGAAAGGGGTTGAGGGTTTTTCCGGGGCCACATATGGACTACCCAGGACAAGATCGTTGTACAGATCTTTCATCACTGCCGCCGGTATGTTCCATCGTTTGAAAGGTGATTGGATTCTAATCAAAGCAATACGATGACGGGTAAGGACATCACTAGGCTAAATTCCACATAGGCCCTCAAGGTTTTCAGCAATCACAGCCGAATAATGAAGACCGGAATCATATAAACATGTTCCAGAACGTCAGTTAATTTTCACCACCCCGCAGTTTTGTAGCGACGGCCCTGGCACCTCGTTTGACAGTCTATTGAGCCTAAGACACGCAATGCAATGTGTCGACGCTTGGTTACAACATTCTGCGAAAGTGCTCGTGTTAACCATACAAAATTTGCATTATTTGTTCCCTGGGCGGGGGTTGCCCGCTGGGTCATATCGGGTCGCGGTGAGGTTGTTATTGTGTTGGAACCTAGAATTATTATTGGGTGTGTTTGAGGGTAAAGATTCCCTAAGGTCTGGCTAGAGGGTTGCTTGAGAGAAGACTATGTTATTATTTCGAGACGGCCCCTCTGTATTTTTTTCCGTTTGGGGTCCTGGATGTCAGCCAGCGCGTTCGTATATCGCTCGACCCGAATCAAAATATCTTCTTGCCAATCCGTGCCTTGTTCAGCAACGAACTTACGCGTATCAGGCGTCCTGGTGGCCTTTATCTGTTCAACCAAGATTAATTCTTGGAGGCCTTCATACGTGTTTGGAAGATTTGAAAGCTCGCGCCACTTAAAATAATTTTCCATTATTGTGCAGTGTCGCTAGAGGGTAGATTATTATAGAAATTATAAGATATCCTGGACACAAAGTTGTATAAGGTGATTCCAGGATAGTGCCAGATAAGAGTCTGGTCTTATAAGTAATACCCCCTTCTCTGAAAAAAGTAAGGGTGTACAGATATCAAAGGTAGGATCAAGCTGTATAAGTTCCTAGAGAAGATGGTAATATTTTACTCTAAGTCCCTACTTGCCCCTCTCCAGATCCTCCTCTGTTATTATTATTATTATTATTATTATTATTATTATTATTATTATTATTAGCTCTGCTAGGGGTATTAACTAATTTATCTACCAACAAGAACTTTAACTTAACTTAAAGAATTTAAGTAAGTCTGCTGGTAAATATTTACAATTTATTTTTACACATATTATTTTCTACTTGAAAATATTTCAAGAAAAATCAAAATTTGCAATTACATCAACAAGCAAATAACACAATTTAAAACAAGTGTTCTTAGTTATTAATAGACTATGTGAACTATATAACTGTTTTTCTCTTTCTCTTGAAATCACTTTGTTGAAGACAGTCTTGATTTACTTTAGCTTCAAGCATTTCGCAATTTATTAAGTGTTTCTAAGTCTGACTAGGACGGTTGCCTAGATAAAATTGCACTGTTTGTTCATCATTAATTTAGACTGTGGTGATGCTGCATTAACCGGACAGTAGCCTTGTGTGCCTATTTAGATTGAAATATGGGCGTTGACTCTGTTCCACCTCTGTACTGGCAGGAATTTGTGTCTCCTCCAGGCATAGGACTGCGTAACCGGCCCTATAGCATCAAGGGCGCTCGCACCACTAGCTACTATATTAGAGTCAAGCTCCTTTCGATGGACGTCAGTTACAGAATACAACCTGAAACATATTCAGTTTCACCACTGTTTTGTCTATCTCTATCCCCTTTCTACAGAGGTAGGAGGTAAGAGACAGTTTCAGACGACAGAGTGCAGGTAGACGCACAGGTCATATCAAGACAGCATTAACACACTTCATTTCACTGTGACCATATCTTTCTACAATTCCTTGGATATAGCTAACTGTCCATGATTCGCCTCCATACATTTATTAGGTCTGGTGTAAAATACTAAGTGATATCTTAATCAACACAGTAAAACAATTCCTTTCATCCTTCCTTATGTTCCTGGTGTATGGTCCATTCCATCAAGAAATAATTCTTTAAAAGCTTTTCTAAAACTATGAACTCACTCTAGCTTCCATTCCCAATTTATTTAAATATACACAGGCTTGTAAGGCCACCAGAAACACACCGTAGTTTTCTAACACATGTTAAACACTTCCTAACGCAAAATTTGATCAATTATTAAAACAGAAAATATATACATTCTTTATTACCCTCAGTCACATACAGTCGAGCTGTTAATGGTTAGAATGATTTGCTCTCAGTTACAAAAGGCAAAGGCACTCTTTATTAACACTTTTATTCTTTTTCTGCTCGCTGTGATTTTCAAATCTGACTGGCCTCGATTAGCAGAAGGCAAGGTCTATTTATTCGTCACATCCGGCGACAGAGAGAGCAGTGGCTAAAGGGGTGTTTGCGAATCTCAAAATGTATGCAAAATTTGTCCTGATGTACAAATAGTGAAAATTACGATTTCAACTATCTTCTTTATTTCTGGAGCGATTTTATTCATCTAAGGCTTAAACTACACCCTGATTTATTCTTTTACTTTCTAACTACTTGTTTTTATATTACATTCTTTAGTATTATTCTATGCTTAGCGTAAACAGCAAAATTATGGACCAACCTGAAGTCTCGATGCCTTTCACTAGAGATTTCTCCATTCCTATATCACCTCCCGTAGAAATCTTAGAACTAACGAGTAGAGCATCATTCCTAGTATTGTATTAGTTACCTCTTCCAGGTGGTACTTCTCTCCTAAAGCTGTAGTTAAATTCCAATCTCAACTGGTTTGCACAAAATTGGAGATCGCCATTGTAGGCTACTACGTTATTTGTAAACATTGCATAAATGTGCGTTTTCATTGGTTCTCTCAGCATTCTTCTATTTCTAACGTATGGCGTTTCGTTTGGGTAAAGAATTGCGTGTTGTGAATCCGACCATTTCACGACATGCAGGACTGTCAACATGTTTCTTTCTTTTCCCTCCTGCTGTCACGGAAAAGACTCTGAAATTTTCTCGCGTTCATTTCAAATCTTTCCAACAAAGCCTTTCTCAGCATGTTGTAATTATTTTGGTCAGGCCCCATTAATTTCGCATGTACGTCATAAGCCGGTCCTTTCAAGGCCTGGGACAGTTTTACGGTCCACTTAGAAACGTCTAAATTGCACAGGGTTGCCAGTCTCTCACATTTTTCTAAATAGCTATCTATTTTTTTCGTTAGGACTGGGAAAAGACTCAAGGGGAAAGTTCATGGCTGCTAGCTGTGACGAAATACTACCCGAGGAGTCTGCGGCTGGGGATGGAGGCGAAGAGAAATCTCCATTGCCATAGATAGATTCCGTGCTCCGGCTCTGGGCCTCTAAAGCCTTGAGAGCTAATTCATGTTGTCTCTCTCTCTCTCTCTCTCTCTCTCTCCTCTGCTTCCCCTCTGCGATGTTTCATTTCTGCCTCGAGTTTCTTCGTCTCCAATGCGGCCTGTCGATCTTCTTTTTCCCTTTCCTTCATTCTTCTCTCGTTCTGCTCTTGCTTATTTCTCCTCATATGTGGCCACTTCACTGTTTACAAACGCGTGAAACTTGGCGCCTTCGTATCCCATTTATCTCGCCTCTTCCCTCAGCACCGCTCGCAACTTCACCAACTCTGCCATGTTAAATGATACCTTGCTGGCAACATCACTAAGAGATAGTGACAGAAAATATACTGCTCCCTTACGGAGAAATATAGTAAAAAAAATAATACCCCACCACTTAACGCGCGGTTCCCAGTTATCTAACCTAATGGAGCCGGTTATGTGCATACGGTGTAACGCACCCAACTTAATCAATAGAAATTGTAGGCTATGCTGAAACCTTAAATCTAAAACCTAGTGTTGCGAAAAGAAAAAAAAAACTTCCTACCACACTCACCCACCAGTTTTAGCCAGTCACAAAGCCATGGAGGGGCTAATAGTAGCCTATGTTATAATGACCACTCTTCAAAAACTCGCACGCCCGTGACCTGACTCTGCTTAACGTCTAATCTCTAAAAGATCAAACGCTCTCGCAGTACTGTGTTCACAAAAAATGTATGCTATCTACGGCGCTGCCACCAATGTCCTTACATGAAATCACTGTCAAAAACCCAGCTGTGGAGAGAAAACAATTAGGCCCTACTTACCGTGGAAGACAAAAAAAAATTGTTTTGTGTGGTCAGAACCTTAACAGATCGTTGTTACGATATGGGGGTACCTTCTTGTAGTTATAATTGATCAGAATATAAAATCATAAAATGTACATGCATCGTACTGACAAACACGAATGGAGACGGGTATGATCGTTACTGGACATTACTGGCTGAAAAACACAAGTCGTCGTGTAGAGGGTCCACAATATATCTTCTTCATTTATTTAACTTCAGGAACAGCATCATCATGGGCAAGGCATAGATATAGTACATACATCATAGTAAAATCCTTCATCTCTTTCGTCTCAACCATTCAGTTCTGGCCGCTGTACTAGAGGTGCATACCACCCAAGAAATGAGACCAGACAACGTGAATGTAAAATACTGGAATTATATCTTCAGTAATATATGGAACTTCTCGACAAGTTCTGAATCATCGTAGATAATATAGTGGCAGCCTTCGAAGTTAAATATGCCACTTAGATCTCTTCCAACGCAATACTTGGAGCTAGAATAAAACACGTCTTACTATGAAGACTGGAAGTAATGAAAGGCCAAGAATATTAGCCGTTAGCATAAATTAGTGCAAAACGCGTTACGTCATTAACAACTGGTGCCGTACTAAATATACAGCGTTCAATGTAAGTCAAAACCCGTGAAAAACATGAGTTACCACAGATAGACATATTACCGCAAAATAATTGGTAATATCCTATGTGTGACAACATACATTTTTTTTTTTTTTTTTTTGCGTTCGCCCGCTAATACTCGAGGCGAAATCTCAGGTTATTATTTTATGTCTAACCTGACATTGATTTTACGTGAGTATCCCTTTATTTCTTGTACAGAGACAGGTGTCCCTCGCCATTCAGGCAAATACTCGCCGATTTCGGAGGTACCCATTGCAGCTGGGTCGGCTCAGGAGCCGCCAGTCCCTGGTCAACGACACTCCTTCAAATGTCCTCGCCAGGTCTCGAGTTAATCCAGTCCAAATCCCGGTCGACGAAAAATCCTCAAATGCCGTCGCCCGGGTTTGATCCTGTATCACCCGGTCGCCAGAGCGGTGTTGTAACCACCACGCTAGCTCGGCTAACCAACATACAACATATATTAATATTCGTTCTTTAACAATCTTAGGTCTAGGGGATAGATTTATAGATCTATTCACACTTAGAATATTCACCAGGACCGAGATAGAATCTTGTACTAGACATTCAAAATCCTGATACAGAAAATCACCATTCAGTCTCAGGCTAGAAGTTCAGCTCCCGGACACGAGCCAACATTTTGTCACAGGTAGATATAAATAGGAAGATAGATTATGTCTGAGGTCAGACAGACTATAAAAGGGTAAGTGTGAATGGATGGAAAATAGGGTCACAGGTGCAAAGTTGAGAGCAGATATGTCTCTGGAGGGTAGTGGTGCTACTCCTTCAGTCTACCTAGTGTCTAACTTTTAAGAAGACAATCTTGTCCCGTACTTTAATGTTTGTAAAAGATATTATTCTAATACTCAGTAAGACATACTACAGTTACTACACCAACATGACATGCACAAGAATAAGGTTTCTGGGTTTTTATTAACCATTAACAAAATGCACAACATCCAAAGTAGCAAAATGCGAACACACAAAAAAAAACACTGAAACCCTGTGTACCTTCACTGAAAATAAACAATGTCGGAAGGATACACAGCAAAAAGAACATGAACATCCAAAACAGAAACAATATCCCCAAGAGAAAAAACACACTGTGGCCACCTCACTCTTCTTCCTTCCTACGTTCACACGGACACACCTAAGTTCTCTCGAACCTTTCCTGCACTCAAAACACTAAGAGTCTTTAATCCAGTCTTGCTGTCACCTGGACAGGGGTCCCCAAACTAATACGCTTAAACGACCGTTTGTGTTTTAGTAGGCGATAAATCCAAGTCTGAAAGAAACAAAACTTCTGTGGCACAACACTGTCTGGCTAAACTTATTAATCCACTGGTACTGGGAGGTAAGCTCCAGGGGGAAATAGTAACAGGTAATTTCCAGCAGAGTGACTACTACAGTAAATCCGAGTGCACACAAGGTGGCGAACTGGAAAACAAAACTTAATTCCAATACACAAATACTATCCGAATGCGAAGATCTAGTGGAAAGTTCAAGTGTGAACTTTCAGAGGCTGGCACTAGCTAGTTCTTTCTGGGTAAGGGGGTTGTTTTCTCCACCAACCGGGTGGTAATGGGTTGCTCCCCTACTGCCTGGTTATAAGAATGGCAAAATGAGAACAGCTCGGGGACGATGTTGTCTGCGCTGCGCAGCCGTAATGTAATCCACGAAATAGCCGCCAGCGGTAGTAATATGGCAGTTAATCCGTTCGTAAAGGAAAATGGGGCCTAGAAAAATGCTAGAGGCCTTGCACCAATGTGTGGAAATGTTGTGCCTAATAAAATCACCGTAGACTCTGGTTGAGCCCGTAGATAGCAACACAGACCGCTCTCTCTGTTTTTTTTTTCTGATCAGCGTCAGCTTCACGAATACTCTCCATACGGACTTAAATCACAACTGCTATCAACATGAAGGATAAGGTTCACTTAGGCTAGAAAATGCAAAGCTTGACCGATAGAGAGTTTTAGAGACAGTCGCTTAAGTATTCGGCTCGCTTTCGCGGACCGTTCGAGATGAAACAGCGTACTAGCACGAAATAAGACGCAAGAGCTTCTGATCTCCCCCCGATTAAACAGAAATCCACGTGCGCAAGAAACCGCGTTTTCTCCTGCGTTTTTAAGACAACGAAGGCATGACGCAACGTGGGCACGGCGCTGGCGTTCGTGAGTTGTCACTTGCCGCCACGATCAAAGTTCTCTCCCGTTAAAAGGAAAGTAGAAATTACAGTGAGTATTCTTGAATCAAAGAAAACCTTACAAGAGGTAGGTTTCCTGTGAGACCCACAATAAGGGATTGTTTTATCACATACTACCATGCGCGTGCCAGGAGATAGGCATGAAGATGTCTATAGTGCTGACTGACGGACAAGATGACAGAAACATCGCCGTTAGAGACAACGTTTACAGAAAAGAGGGCGGAGAATTTTGATAGACAGTAGGTAGACAAATCAGAATGACGAGAAACTCAACCGACCTAGCAAAACTACGAGCAGACAATTCCACCGCCCATCATAGGGATCTTGTCAAATGCCTTTTCCAGATATAAGAGGCAAAGATGGATCTCACTCTTATACTCAAGAGCCTTTTCACTCAACTGTCTGAGAGTGAAGATTAGGTCTTGAGTACTTCGATTTGCTCGGAGGCCACACTGGACCTCATCCATTTGTGGCTCAGCTAGGCGTCTGTGTCTCTGCTCCAGGATTCTAGAGTAGATTTTACCAGGGACACTGAGAAGGGATATGCCTCTATGGTTTCCACATTGTCGATTGTCACCCTTTTTAAAAATCGGTGTTATTATGTCAATCTCCCAATCCTTTGGTATGGTCTTGTTGCACCAAGCTGCCCGTAGGACCCTTAGGAGTAAAAGGTCGCTGCTGCTCCCACGTACTTAACCATTTCTGGTGTTATGCCATCATGTCCTGCAACTTTGCCCATCTTGATTTTCTTAGTGCTGCCTTCAGTTCTTCCATCTTTATGTCATCTTCATCACTATTGGTTTCCTCTTCTGTGCCAGTGGTTATCATTTCTGATGTTTGACCTTGCTCACCATCCAGGAGTTCTGAAAAAATATTCTTTCCATCTTTCCATTACTTCTTTTGGGGCAGTAAGCAATTTGCCTTGCTTGTCCTTTATAAATTTTAGAGGGCACTGCTTTTCCTTCCTCGTATTCTTTAGCGTCTTGTAGAACAATTTATGGTTTTCTTGCCCATCGTTTTCTAGCTTTTCTCCAAATTTTTCCCAGGACTTCTGTTTTGCTGCTAGCACCTTGTTCATATTTTCTCTATATTTCTGTTTTTCCTGCTGTGTTTTTAGCTCCTAAGTATTGTTTCCATGCATTTTTCTTCTCTCTTATTTTCTCTTTAACCTCATCTGTCCACCAAGGTGTACTCTTTTTCTTGTTCCCAAGTCGAACTTCATCACATGCTTCAGCTGCATCTGTCTTTATGATGTCCTTGAATTTCAGTCATATTGTGTCCAGGTCCACAGGTTGTTGTTGTTCTGTGTTTCTAACTGCTGTAGTAATAAGCCCGAGATATCTGGTCTTCACTTCTGGCTCTCTCAGCTTGTAGGTCTTAATGCTCGTTTCTCCTGTTCGTTTACTTAGTTTCTTGTGTGATGTTAGGCAGTTCCTAGGCCGAGTAGCTCTTTTAGTTGTTCTTTTAATTGTTAACAAGTAGTGGTCACTTCCAATCTCTGGCCCCTCCACACTCTAGCATCCCGGACATATTTAAATGAGTGTTTCCTTACTATGGCGTAGTCGATCACTGACTTCTTATTCTTTGTTGCTTAACACCTAGTGTATACATGTATGCGCTTATGGGGGAACTTTGTGTTTGTAATGATCAGATTCTGATATGTGCAGAATCTAAGGAGTCTCTTTCCATTGTCATTTAAGAGTGTCTTCTCCATATTTTCCGATAACTCCACCCCATCTAGCACGGTCATTTCCAATTCTGGCATTGAAATCTCCGAGCATGATAATTTCATCTAGGCAGTCGTCCACTGTCCTTTGAAGCAGCTCAAAGAATGCCACCTTGACCTCTGCTCGCTCATCTTCATTTGCCCAAACACAATGACAAGGTTGACTATGGTTTCTCCTTCTTTTAGTTTTAGGACCATAATGCGTTCTGAGACAAGATTAATTTAAAGACTATTATTTTTAGCGCAAAGAAAACACTAAAGAAGGTCTTCTATGAGAGCTTATAAGAGATCATAGACAGCGGTTGGCGGGTTTTTGAAAAAAGACCTATCCATAACGGACAGCCAAACTGAAACAACAGTTTAATGGAGAATGGAATTGAACCTCTGCTTGGCTTTGAATTCTTGAATTACAAACATGTATTTTTTTACATTTTATAAGAAAGGATCAATTCTAGAAACTGGTTAAGTAGTATGAAGTCGACAAAAAAAAAAATCATTAAGCTGGCAAGGAAACCTACGCAGTTTCTAAAAGCAGAAAAACGTACAGAACATTTGAAAGATTCAAAGGATGACACGCTGCCCTTGCGTGAATTTCAATGCTATATCTCTAACGAACAATCTAAAACACCTTCAAAGGGTGCATGCTTGAAACATGGAACGATCAATTTGTTTGGCTAACGCTTCAGTGATATACTAGCCACAACTGAATCGCCCTATATCAAGACTTCCCCAGTTGTGGAACATTTTGAAAACCCAACACTGCACACTAAGATACATGGAGTCACTTTACTCACAGACCTAACTCTGGCTTTTATCTAATTAGCCGCGTGAAGATGAAGAGAATGTCATAATGAATATGTGGCAGGCGAGATGACCTGAGGCTTGGATCTGTGCAGGAGGCGATGATTCCTTGATAGATCCCAAAACCAGAGTACAGAATTTTAGCCATGCATATTTGAAGAGCCCCTTTCGATGGCGTGGAATGCACAGTGTGCCACACCTCTTTCCCTCTCAGCTTAAACTATATGTAGGAATTTTTTAAGTGTATGTGAAATGAGGAATTAAACTTTAGCTCATGACTTCAAAGTAACTAGTTTTGGGATAGCAGAAAAGCCACAGGAAAAGCCGACATCTACAGTGTAGACAATGTGAAGGATCCTTCAACTTGGTATTGACTGCAAAAAAAAAGCTGGGCAGCCTTAGTTAAACAACAACAGTGAGAGCAACAGATCGTGGTCACATGAGACATCAGGTGCAACAGTGCTGTCTGTTGTCACCATTTCTCTTTTGCTAAGCTACAGTTTTAATATTAACAACAAGAAAGTCAGCTACCAAGCACTGAATTCCGAAAATTCTAGGAAAAATACCTAGAAAATGTTGATTTTTCCGGTGACTTTGCCCTTATATACCACAAGGGAAGTCATGATACTGGATTGACTGAAAGCATGACATATGAAGATGTCACCAACAAAACGACCATAGAAGTGGAAACATCGTCTATATCTCCCAGCATGGTAGGTGATTGGACGATATTGAGTTTTGATCTGGTGAAAGAGCATTTTTGTGTCTTTTATAGTTATATTTTTTTTCTTAAATTACATGCCAACTTAATTTTTGGAATCGTCAACTCTAATATCATGTCAGAATTATTTTATGGCTCTAGAACATTCAGGATAATGAAAAAAAAAAAAACAATCAAAACTTTACAGACTTTCATAAATAAGTGATTGCATAGAAAATAAGGATTAAAATGGTATGATAAGGTTACCTATGTGGAACTGATAACAAGAACGAGAAAAGTGACAGTGAAACTAGAGATGATACGAAGACCCTTAGATGGATAAGACACATATTGAGGAAACCTGCAGATAACCTTACCAGACAGTCCTTGTTCTGGAATCCCCAGGGTAAGAGAAACAGAGATAGACCAAAATACACACGGAGAAGAGAAATGGAGACATATATAAATAGACCTTAAGCTGATGGCATGGGACAGAAGGTTTTAGCATATTTTTATTGAAGGTCTATGCTGAGGATGGATGAATGAATGAATTTTGCACTTGAGCCGTTCCATGTATTTTTTTATTTATTTTCTTCAGAAGTGTTTATCCTACTAGTGGAAAGTTAACTTTCTTAACGGATATTATGTGGTCAACGAAGCAAAGATTTAGTTCTTTCTCTAGTCGATGAAGCAAATAATATAGACATTTGGTGATTCTATGGATCTTTCTGATGTAGTTCCAACATGCATATTACATCGTTAGACCGTTTTCCTTCATGAAATTAATTTATACCATTGTAAATGTGCTCTTTTTCTGCTGCATGCTACTGGTGGGATTATTCTAGTAAGGTATTTGGCAAAATAAAGGGTCCTAGAAAACCTTGGAGTGAGAAGTGAATTAACTCATTCATTCCAGAGTTATTTTGCACGCTGTGCCAGCCTTTTTTTGTGGGGAGAATTTTATAGCGTGAAGTGTTCATCTTTCAGTCTAAATTTGTTTGTGAATTTTCCTTTGAACATGTACTTATTATATACCAAACTGTAGGGAAATGGATAGAGAATTTAAATATATAATGTCTGTGGTAGTATTAACACAAGTATGTTCGGTATAATTTAATCATTTTGCATGTAAAATTGAAAAACGCTAAAAAGTTGACTGTAGAATACGATCTTACCAAAGACAAATTACTGTCGTAGACAATAAAACTTTCTTTTTAGTCTTCAAACGTCAAGTTAATCCATATACAAAGTAAAAAAAACATGCTTATGGCCAAAATTAGTACATTTAGTGTTATTCGCACCAGTTTTTCCATGGTTCTTTGTAAGAAAAAAATAAATTATGCAATCGTGCATTACGTAATTTTCAAACAAATAAATAAGAATAACGTCATATAAATACTTTTTTAATCTTGTTTAATGTTTTAGTAGTATCCTTAGCTTCATCTTCTACCAAGAACTAGTGATTAGATGTTACGGTAGGTCTAGTTTTGTTGCTTTTTGATCGGCCAGAATATGACTACGCCCACTTATCAACTAAATCTAGTGTGTCTAGCTTTTCTGCATATATTCCGTATTTTGACAACAAACTGTGACTACCAAACAATCATCATCAATGTCAGCAATGTTTAAAGTAGTTTGACACAATTATTTGCTTAGGAGACTTAGAAAATGTAAATATAAAGCGTGACATATTTCTCTAGCAAAAACAACGAAAAACGTAAACACGCGAATCTTCACAAAAATTGTGATAATAACATCAAAACACGCACATGTGCTGATTAACTAAAGTCAAATTAGTTGTTTAAATAGTAGCGGAAGTCATTCTACGAGTTTTAATATATGAACTGCATTAAGCGGACGATTTTTAGGGTTTATTCGTGATAAACTAAAAACCACGCTGTTACGTGCAGTCTTTGATATCTTACAATATTATACATAGGTAATTTTTTAGTGCTTAAGGGAAAGTCATTATTGAGTTACTTCCCTTGAAAGTTGTGTCGGCTCTTTCGATCAAACTCCGCGGATAAATCCATTTTACTGCGATTTATTCGTTGTTTGGGTAATAATAGATTGTTCTTGCTTCAGAATATCTATGGCCTGAATTTATGTGTATTGTTTGTCTGAGTAGGACGAGTCTGTCTTATATCTGTATATCTTTACATATCTAAGTCGAACTATATGTTCTGTTGTCTCTAGAGAGGTCGAAGGCTATTCGGCGGATGTGTCGCTAGAGAGTGGTGTGATTTGGCTTCGTCCCGATAGGGACTGTGTGTTTTCCATGTCGGCCTGTCGCCGGGGAAAAAGTGATCTCAGTATTTGTGGGGAAGGTGATAGTCGTCTAAACCTATCGTGTATGCTTTACCCCAGTGTTTAGTCGTATTGCCAAGGAATGGCAGTTTCATATTTCCTATACCAAGGTAATCAAAGATACTCTTATGAACTCTCGATCGAAGCCACCATTTTCGATAGTTACGATTTGAATGTCTAAGAGAATATATTTGACTCGATGAAAACGACTTCGATTCCTAGCAGCACTATCAGAGCAATGCAATGTTTTTTTTTCCCATGAATGACTAACTTTAGGACAGATTCAATATCTGTACCCAAACGTGAGGGACGGCACACGAGTGAAGCCATCTTGGAAAAAAAACATGTAGTGACTTTCAAGAAGAGAAAAGGGATGCCCGTATTATCGCTTGTTTAGTCCAGAGATCACTGCTACACATGAGAACCCGTTATTAGCGGTTCAATATTATTATATGGAAAAATATGTGCTGAACATTATGTTGAAGAATCGTCGCTAGACGAGATTAGGTTTAGAAGCCATCTGAAATATTGTTTATAAGCTGACGTGCTCAGTCAGTGAAGTCAGATGATATATGTATGGGCGATACTGAGTGCTTGGCTACTGACAGTCCATTATACACTTATTCTACATGAGTGCCCATGTAACATTGCAAGACCATTTATCCACTGTACTATGATGTATTATGGCAACCTGTGATTTGTCACTATCTGTGCTGTCGAGTGTGTACGTCCATTTAAACTTTAGAAAAAGGTACACAGTCGTTGGTGTCGATGACTTCCAGCCATACATGAGTGTGAGAAAAGAACATTTTTTGTCAAAACCACGAACCTTTATCATCATTCGCACATTATACACTCAATCCATGTCTACACACCACTGCGTAGGTCAAGTTGACATTCCATACACTACAGTGGAGCAAACAACACCATAGAGATCTTATCAACTGATGATGATGATGATGTCTGCTTCCATCCACTTATATCTATCTTTTGGTGGATATCATTAACGGGAATAAAAATCCAACTTTATCAACTTTATCAACTTTATCAACTGGTGGACCAGTGTTACGTGCAGTCTTTGATATCTTACAATATTATACATAGGTAATTTTTTAGTGCTTAAGGGAAAGTCATTATTGAGTTACTTCCCTTGAAAGTTGTGCCATCTCGTCGATCAAACTCCGCGGATAAATCCATTTTACTGCGATTTATTCGTTGTTTGGGTAATAATAGATTGTTCTTGCTTCAGAATATCTATGGCCTGAATTTATGTGTATTGTTTGTCTGAGTAGGACGAGTCTGTCTTATATCTGTATATCTTTACATATCTAAGTCGAACTATATGTTCTGTTGTCTCTAGAGAGGTCAAAGGCTATTCGGCGGATGTGTCGCTAGAGTGTGGTGTGATTTGGCTTCGTCCTGATAGGGACTGTGTGTTTCCTATGTCGGCCTGTCGCCGGGAAAAAGTGATCTCAGTATTTGTGGGGAAAGTGATAGTCGTCTAGACCTATCGTGTATGCTTTACCCCAGTGTTTATTCATATTGCCAAGGAATGGCAGTTTCATATTCCCTCTACCAAGGTAATCAAAGATACTCTTATGAACTCTCGATCGAAGCCACCATTTTCGATAGTTACGATTTGAATGTCTAAGAGAATATATTTGACTCGATGAAAACGACTTCGATTCCTAGCAGCACTATATTCTGTAGAATGCAGTCAATTGTTCATGATCAAATCTACAGAGCAATGCAATGTTTTATGAATGACTAACTTTAGGACAGATTCATTATCTGCATCCAAACGTGAGTGACAGTTCACGAGTGAAGCCATCTTGGAACCAAAACATGTAGCGACTTTCAAGAAGAGAAAGGGGATGCCCGTATTATCGCTTGTTTAGTCCAGAGATCACTGCTACACATGAGAACCCGTTATTAGCGGTTCAATATTATTATATGAAAAAATATGTGCTGAACATTATGTTGAAGAATCGTCGCTAGACGAGATTAGGTTTAGAAGCCATCTGAAATATTGTTTATAAGCTGACGTGCTCAGTCAGTGAAGTCAGATGATATATGTATGGGCGATACTGAGTGCTTGGCTACTGACAGTCCATTATACACTTATTCTACATGAGTGCCCATGTAACATTGCAAGACCATTTATCCACTGTACTATGATGTATTATGCCAACCTGTGATTTGTCACTATCTGTGCTGTCGAGTGTGTACGTCCAATTAAACTTTAGAAAAGGTACACAGTCGTTGGTGTCGATGACTTCCAGTCATACATGAGTGTGAGAAAAGAACATTTGTCAACAACACGAACCCTTATCATCATTCGCACATTGTACACTCAATCCATGTCTACACACCACTGCGTAGGTCAAGTTGACATTCCATACACTACAGTGGAGCAAACAACACCATAGAGATCTTATCAACTGATGATGATGATGATGTCTGCTTCCATCCACTTATATCTATCTTTTGGTGGATATCATTAACGGGAATAAAAATCCAACTTTATCAACATTATATCAACATTATCAACTGGTGGACCAGCTTTCTGGGTTTGACCTCGCAGAAGTTCAGAAGTCAACAGATTATCGATACCAGACCGTTTCCTGTGGCTGATACGACACACTTGCAGTATTGGTTTGCTTTTTGTCAACACTTCGTCACGTGACCTGTCAAGTGAATGCAGTATGTAGGCCAGCGTTGTTGACAGTTTTACATTAGACATTACAGAGTTTCACAGAACAGTTGGATCAATTCTTGTCAATGTTAACAGGAAGACAGTATTTGTGTACTAAGAAGTCCTATTTTCATCGATGGATCTTCTTGTTTTCCATATATGAACTTTAATATTTAAGGCCAGAATGTTTAATTGAATAAAGTGGCAGTTTGTTTATTTTCATAAAAATAACTTTGCCATTACTGTAAAACTGAGCCTATTTTGCAACACATACTATCATACACATAATTTATATATATTTATGTTTACATGTTATTTGTTTGTATAGTATGTTAGTTTCTATGTCAGCGGGTTGTGTTTAAGGTTGGGCGGCGTCCTCACAACAGAATATCCCACGTCATAGAGGGTCCGTTGTGGGCGTTTTCTATAGGTGCAATTTTCTTGATTGAAAATTTGCTGCGACAACTGTTGCTTTTGTGTTAGCTGTGAAGACTGTAATTATTGTTATTTTTGTAATATTTCTTTGTTCTTTAGTTTTGTTTTGAGTTGTTTGTAATTTGTTGGTCTACTCTTTTCTATCTTTCAGTTCTATTCACATTTTGTATTCATATATTGTGACGTCATTGGTGTTGTTATTCTTTGCAGATTCAGTGATTATTTTCATTGATTTCCCTATTTGATTTATTTTGATTTCTGCAAACGTTCTTGTATTGTCAGTCCTATTTGTACTTTATGTATTCTGTTGGTTGACATATGTTTTATATAGGTATATTTCATAAGACACAATTGCCTGTGCACTGCACTTGGATTATGGTATAGACCAGTACCTGATTATTATTACTATTATACAAGACCTTATTAAAGGCTTGTGACCCACAGATATTGGGATAGTATACTGATTAATCAAGTCATTAAGAACTTGTGGTATTATTATTATTTCAGGTGATTAGTATTATTGTTAGACACCATGTCTACATTAGAATATTTCATTATACAAGGGAAAGCCCTTGATAAAACTGGTCAACAATTAGAACAATGGGCAGTTGCTCAATATGACAAAGCATTAGCTGCAGAAGAGAGAAGAGCTATGGCAGAAGAGAAAAGATTAGCTGCAGAAGAAAGAAAAGCTATGGCGGAAGAGAAAAGATTAGAAAGAGAAGCTGAGGCTGCTGCTGAACAAAAGAAATTACAGATGCAGGTAGAGGAAAGGAGATTTGAAGCTGAACAAAAAAAATTAGAAAGAGAAGCTGCAGCTGAACAAAAAAAATTAGAAAGAGAAGCTGCGGCTGAACAAAAAAGATTAGACAGTGAAGCTGAACAAAAAAGATTAGACAGGGAAGCTGAACAAAAAAGATTAGACAGGGAGGCTGAACAAAAAAGATTAGATGCTGAAGAGAAAAAAGCAATAAGAGAACATGAATTTGAGTTGGAGAAATTGAGATTGACAAGTATGAGTAATGTTAATCAGGCATCTAGTGGTAATGGTAAACCTTCTACTTACAAGGTTAAGGTTCCACCGTTCAATCAGTCCAGTGACGATATTACATTCTGGCTGGATAGATTTGAACGTTCTTGTCGTACACATAATGTGGATAAATCACAATACGCTAATCAATTATCAGAAAACTTGAAAGGTGAATCTTTGACTAGATTATGCCTTGTAGGAGAAGCAGATAAGGATAATTATGATGTCATTAGGGCGGCTTTGATAAAAAAATATCAGCTAAGTGAGGAAGGCTATCGCCTTTTATTTAAGACGATGGTACCTGAGACGGGTGTAGAATTCTCAGAATTCACTGCAAAGGCACGTCTCACAGTTGATCGTTGGATTGAGCTTTCCAAAACAGAAAAAACGTATGAAGGACTTATGGATTTGTTGCTCAGAGATAAGATTATGTCATGTGTGAACAAACCTTTCCTTGAATTTATACATGAGCGTAAACCCAAATCTCTAAAAGAAATGGAAGAATATTGTTCCCAATATGTCACTGCACACCCCGACGTGACTTTTGGCAACACTAAGATTAAGGAGAGTATGCCAGTTGCTTCAGCAACACCATACAATCCCAATTATTCACACAGATTTCAGGGACCTCAAAACAGATTTGATAAAAAAGGTAACCATAATAGTTATCAAAACCAAGGTAACCAATCATTTCAGGGTTCTTCTTCAAAGAACTGGAGACGACCTGATAGCTCTCGACACAGGGGTGGTCATAATTATAGGAATTTCCGTAGAGGAAGTAATTATAGAAACTATCAGGGTTATCCGTCTTGGAGTCAACAAGATCATAATTACAGAGATACTCATTATAATGAATATGATAATGGTAACCAAGGGAACTATGACTCAAACCCAAATAGGGGTTACAATAGAGGTAACAATAACTACAGAGGTGATAATAACCGAGGTAGATCTCAAAACAAAAGACATAAACCACATTTTCAGGCAAACTCTGTACAACAAGAGTCCCATGAAGCCTATAAACAGAGTAAAGATAATAATGATGCTAGTAATATGGCATGTGCCGCTTTTGATTTTGGGAGAGCATCTCAGTGCCCCCAATGCAAAACGTTATTTGAGCCAACCACAGTGTCTACTTTAAGCTGTGGCCATCCTCTTCCTGCTCTTCCGGCATCAGTCGCGCATGATGGAAGAGGGTCTCTTGTCTTACATAAGGGTTTAGTGAATAACAATCCAGTCTCTGTGCTATTTGATTCTGGATGCACCACAATTGGTGTTAGGCAGTCACTCGTAGATCCTTCCCGTGCCACTGGACAAGTAGTCAAATGTGTAACATTTGGCGGCACATTAGAGAAATACTCTACTGCTATCATTAGGATTGCTACTCCTTTCTTTACGGGAGATGTACACGCATGTCTTCTTCCGAATCCGATCGCTGACCTCATCATCGGTCGCATTCATGGAGTCAAGGAATGCACTCCGCAACAAATTTCCACGTGGGAAAGGCAAAACATGCAGATTGCTAACGCTGTAGTCACTAGAGCTCAGGCTCTTAATGTGCCTCAAACTTCATCTATTGAAGATAATGAAGTGCATAACCAAGATAATCCCTTGGTAATTTCTCGTGACTCGTTTATAAAACAGCAAGAAGATGATCCCACTCTGAAGAAATTCTTCATTCTTGCAACTAAAGGTGATCCGAATAAGGACACAAGTCGTAAATCGTGGATTACAAAGAAGAATGGCGTACTTGTACGTATGGTTCAAGACTCCATTACGTCAAGTCATTCTCAAATCCTGGTTCCCAAGAATTTGAGAGTTAAAATTTTGCAGCACGCTCACGACTCTCAGTGTGCTGGACACATGGGTTTTTTCCCGTACTAAGTCAAGAGTCCTTGCGGCTTTCTTTTGGCCATTGGTAAACAAGGACATACGTATTTATTGTCGATCTTGTAAAGTATGTCAGGAAGTTAAATCCAAAGGTCCACGGCATGCTGCACCCATTCAGGCGGCGGACATTCCTATTCGGCCGTTTCAAAAAATGGCCATAGACATTATTGGTCCATTTAAGATCAAGTCTGCCAGAGGACATCAGTTTATCTTGACGTGTGTTGATATGTGCACACGTTGGCCAGAGGCTATTCCTCTGAAGAGCATTACTACTGCTGATATTGCAGATGCTCTTTGGCTTATATTTTCTCGTCTGGGGTTCCCCGGAGAGATATTGTCAGACCATGGCACCCAACTAATATCAGATACCATGTCTCAAGTAATGTCTACCCTGCAGATAGATAGATCTTTAAGTAGTATCTACCATCCAATGTCTAATGGTATGGTCGAACGCCTTAATAGAACACTTAAAAACTTACTGGGGAAGATAACTGAGGATCATCCTCAAGACTGGGACAGAGTTTTACCTGCGGCCCTCTTCGCTTACAGAGAGGTACCCAATGAACATACGGGATTTTCTCCCTTTGAACTCGTCTTTGGCGCGCATCCGCGTGGCCCTATGTCGTTGCTTCACGATCTCATAACATCTGACAATATTGACGATGACACAAAGTCATCCTACGAATATGTCATCGCGTTGAGACAAAAAATTATCGAAGCATGCAAATTAGCAACTTCTTCTGAATTTGCGAAACAGAAGGCAAGGCAATTTGCCAATAAGAAGAGATGCTTACGACAACTTTGTCCTGGTGACAAAGCATTTGTATTACTACCTTGTAGGGAAAACAGATTACTTATTTCTTGGAAAGGTCCGTACGATATAATATCGAAAATTTCCGATGTCGACTATATTGTCGATATTGATGGGAAGCATAAAACCTTCCACATCAATATGCTTACTGAATTCCATGAACGTCCGGATTATTTGCAACCCATTTTCCAAGCAACGGACAATTCTCCAGTACAACATGGTCATTACTCATCACTGTCTGTGATACAGGATGAGGAAACAAGTTTTTCAGATGTAAATCTTCCTCTTCCAATGATCCCACTTCATTCCAGTGAATCATGGAAGAACGTTACTGTCTCTCCTGATTTGTCTCTAGGAGAACAGCGACAAGTTTCAACTATGTTGCAAACATTTCAGGATGTACTCACTGACATCCCTGGACAAACGAATGTCATTCAACATGACATTGTTCTAACTGACCATACTCCTATTAGGGTTAGACCTTATCCTATACCTATACATTTTCAAGCACAGGTCGAGAAAGAGTTGGATGAGATGATAGATTTGAAAATAATCGAACCATCCACCTCTGCATATTCTTCGCCGATGGTTATTGTGCGTAAAAAAGACAATAACATACGTCTTTGCGTTGACTATCGAAAATTGAATCAAGTAACGAAGTTCGATGCCGAACCTATGCCTTTACTGGAAGAGCTACTTACTCGACTCTCCAAATCTCATTTTTTCACTAAACTTGATTTGTCTAAAGGATATTGGCAAGTTCCTTTATCTGAACGCGCCAAACCTCTCACGGCTTTTTCAACACCAAGAGGTTTGTTCCAATGGAATTTTATGCCTTTCGGTCTTATGAACGCACCAGCTACGTTCGTACGCATGATGCGCCGAATCCTATCTTATCGGTCAGATGTCATTGCATATCTAGACGACATCTGTCTTTTCAGCGATACTTGGGAAGATCACTATTCAGGGTTAGATGAATTGCTGTCTACTTTGCGTGAGCACAACCTGACAGCGAAACCCTCTAAAGCCTATATTGGTTTTAGCGAAATTTCTTTCCTAGGCCACCGAGTTGGTCATGGTTTCCTAAAGACAGAGGACCATAATACTAGTAAGATATTTAACATCTCAATCCCTAAGACTAAAAAACAGGTGAGAAGTCTGTTAGGTCTTATTCAATTTTATGGCAGATTCATTCAGAATCTATCCTCTATCATGGCACCTCTCTCAACACTTCTAAAGAAAGGTTCGCCTAATGTGGTCCACTGGTCTCAGGAATGCCAATGCTCTCTGGATAAGATTAAAACATTGTTTTCAACACCACCTATTTTAGTGCTACCCACTAAAGATAAGACATTCGTTCTTCGTAGTGACGCTTCATCCACTGGGATTGGAGCGGCACTAATGCAAGAGTACTCTGGAACTCTGCATCCTGTAATGTATATTTCCAGAAAACTTAATGCGGCAGAAAGGAATTATTCGGTTTTAGACCGTGAGCTATTAGCTATGGTTTGGTCGATCCTCAAACTACAGAGATTCCTTCTAGGCGCACATTTCATAGTAGAAACCGACCAAAAAGCTCTTACTGCTATACAGAGTAAGAATTTGAAGAGCTCGAGGTCTACTCGAAATGCAATTGCTCTTCAACCTTTTCATTTCTCTGTGCGAGCTATTCGTGGATCAGATAATGTGATGGCAGACATTCTGTCAAGATGCCCACATGATTCCACATAACTATTAGGGCTTAGACTTCTTGATATGTCTAGTTCTATAGTAGTTCCTTTTCTATATCATGATAGATACACATTTGTAATTTAATAATATAATGATTGTATCACTACATAGCGGTTCATGGATGTTTATTCACCGCTGTGCTTTGATGATTTTTTCTTCATAAATCATAAATTTAAGATATCTAAAGCGAAATGATGATATGAATTTTTTAGGCATTGTGTAATTGCCAGAATTGTATTATACTTTGATGACACCTTCCTGGAAAAATATACTTGTAGAGAAATAATTTCTCTCAGTTTATGAGACACATTCTCACTAGTCGCTCCATAAGTCGACTTAGCCTCATATTAGGCGTTATAGGTATTCCTGATATTTTCATCTGCGCATTATTCATGCGTTGTGAGCCTATTGTACGTTGCTCCTAGATGTATTTCAAAAAAAAAAAAATGTTCCATTTTTTTTTTCCCGGGAGGTGTGGTAAGACTGTTACGTGCAGTCTTTGATATCTTACAATATTATACATAGGTAATTTTTTAGTGCTTAAGGGAAAGTCATTATTGAGTTACTTCCCTTGAAAGTTGTGCCATCTCGTCGATCAAACTCCGCGATAAATCCATTTTACTGCGATTTATTCGTTGTTTGGGTAATAATAGATTGTTCTTGCTTCAGAATATCTATGGCCTGAATTTATGTGTGTTGTTTGTCTGAGTAGGACGAGTCTGTCTTATATCTGTATATCTTTACATATCTAAGTCGAACTATATGTTCTGTTGTCTCTAGAGAGGTCAAAGGCTATTCGGCGGATGTGTCGCTAGAGTGTGGTGTGATTTGGCTTCGTCCTGATAGGGACTGTGTGTTTCCTATGTCGGCCTGTCGCCGGGAAAAAGTGATCTCAGTATTTGTGGGGAAAGTGATAGTCGTCTAGACCTATCGTGTATGCTTTACCCCAGTGTTTATTCATATTGCCAAGGAATGGCAGTTTCATATTCCCTCTACCAAGGTAATCAAAGATACTCTTATGAACTCTCGATCGAAGCCACCATTTTCGATAGTTACGATTTGAATGTCTAAGAGAATATATTTGACTCGATGAAAACGACTTCGATTCCTAGCAGCACTATATTCTGTAGAATGCAGTCAATTGTTCATGATCAAATCTACAGAGCAATGCAATGTTTTATGAATGACTAACTTTAGGACAGATTCATTATCTGCATCCAAACGTGAGTGACAGTTCACGAGTGAAGCCATCTTGGAACCAAAACATGTAGCGACTTTCAAGAAGAGAAAGGGGATGCCCGTATTATCGCTTGTTTAGTCCAGAGATCACTGCTACACATGAGAACCCGTTATTAGCGGTTCAATATTATTATATGAAAAAATATGTGCTGAACATTATGTTGAAGAATCGTCGCTAGACGAGATTAGGTTTAGAAGCCATCTGAAATATTGTTTATAAGCTGACGTGCTCAGTCAGTGAAGTCAGATGATATATGTATGGGCGATACTGAGTGCTTGGCTACTGACAGTCCATTATACACTTATTCTACATGAGTGCCCATGTAACATTGCAAGACCATTTATCCACTGTACTATGATGTATTATGCCAACCTGTGATTTGTCACTATCTGTGCTGTCGAGTGTGTACGTCCAATTAAACTTTAGAAAAGGTACACAGTCGTTGGTGTCGATGACTTCCAGTCATACATGAGTGTGAGAAAAGAACATTTGTCAACAACACGAACCCTTATCATCATTCGCACATTGTACACTCAATCCATGTCTACACACCACTGCGTAGGTCAAGTTGACATTCCATACACTACAGTGGAGCAAACAACACCATAGAGATCTTATCAACTGATGATGATGATGATGTCTGCTTCCATCCACTTATATCTATCTTTTGGTGGATATCATTAACGGGAATAAAAATCCAACTTTATCAACATTATATCAACCTTATCAACCAGCATTCTGGGTTTGACCTCGCAGAAGTTCAGAAGTCAACAGATTACCGATACCAGACCGTTTCCTGTGGCTGATACGACACACTTGCAGTATTGGTTTGCTCTTTGTCAACACTTCGTCACGTGACCTGTCAGGTGAATGCAGTATGTAGGTCAGCGTTGTTGACATTTTTTACATTAGACATTATAGAGTTTCACAGAACAGTTGGATCAATTCTTGTCAATGTTAACAGGAAGACAGTATGAGTGAACTAAGAAGTCCTATTTTCATCGATGGATCTTCTTGTTTTCCATATATGAACTTTAATATTTAAGGCCAGAATGTTTAATTGAATAAAGTGGCAGTTTGTTTGTTTTCATAAAAATAACTTTGCCATTACTGTAAGACTGAGCCTATTTTGCAACACATACTATCATACACATAATTTATATATATTTATGTTTACATGTTATTTGTTTGTATAGTATGTTAGTTTCTATGTCAGCGGGTTGTGTTTAAGGTTGGGCGGCGTCCTCACAACAGAATATCCCACGTCATAGAGGGTCCGTTGTGGGCGTTTTCTATAGGTGCAATTTTCTTGATTGAAAATTTGCTGCGACAACTGTTGCTTTTGTGTTAGCTGTGAAGTCTGTAATTATTGTTATTTTTGTAACATTTCTTTGTTCTTTAGTTTTGTTTTGATTTGTTTGTAATTTGTTGGTCTAACCTTTTCTATCTTTCAGTTCTATTCTCAATTTATATTCATATATTGTGACGTCATTTGTGTTGTTATTCTTTGCAGATTCAGTGATTATTTTCATTGATTTCCCTATTTGATTTATTTTGATTTCTGCAAACGTTCTTGTATTGTCAGTAATATTTGTACTTTATGTATTCTGTTGGTTGACATATGTTTTATATAGGTATATTTCATAAGACACAATTGCCTGTGCACTGCACTTGGATTATGGTATAAACCAGTACCTGATTATTATTACTATTATACAAGACCTTATTAAAGGCTTGTGACCCACAGATATTGAGATAGTATACTGATTAATCAAGTCATTGAGAACTTGTGGTATTATTATTGATTCAGGTGATTAGTATTATTGTTAGACATCATGGCTACATTAGAATACTTCATTACACAAGGGAAAGCCCTTGATAAGACTGGTCAACAATTAGAACAATGGGCAGTTGCTCAATATGACAAAGCATTAGCTGCAGAAGAGAAAAGATTAGCTGCAGAAGAAAGAAAAGCTATGGCGGAAGAGAAAAGATTAGAAAGAGAAGCTGAGGCTGCTGCTGAACAAAAGAAATTGCAGATGCAGGTGGAGGAAAGGAGATTTGAAGCTGAACAAAAAAAATTAGAAAGAGAAGCTGCAGCTGAACAAAAAAAATTAGAAAGAGAAGCTGCTGCGGAACAAAAAAGATTAGACAGTGAAGCTGAACAAAAAAAATTAGAAAGAGAAGCTGCTGCGGAACAAAAAAGATTAGACAGTGAAGCTGAACAAAAAAGATTAGACAGGGAAGCTGAACAAAAAAGATTAGACAGGGAGGCTGAACAAAAAAGATTAGATGCTGAAGAGAAAAAAGCAATAAGAGAACATGAATTTGAGTTGGAGAAATTGAGATTGACAAGTATGAGTAATGTTAATCAGGCATCTAGTGGTAATGGTAAACCTTCTACTTACAAGGTTAAGGTTCCACCGTTCAATCAGTCCAGTGACGATATTACATTCTGGCTGGATAGCTTTGAACGTTCTTGTCGTACACATAATGTGGATAAATCACAATACGCTAATCAATTATCAGAAAACTTGAAAGGTGAATCTTTGACTAGATTATGCCTTGTAGGAGAAGCAGATAAGGTTAATTATGATGTCATTAGGGCGGCTTTGATAAAAAAATATCAGCTAAGTGAGGAAGGCTATCGCCTTTTATTTAAAACGATGGTGCCTGAGACGGGTGTAGAATTCTCAGAATTCACTGCAAAGGCACGTCTCACAGTTGATCGTTGGATTGAGCTTTCCAAAACAGAAAAAACGTATGAAGGACTTATGGATTTGTTGCTCAGAGATAAGATTATGTCATGTGTGAACAAACCTTTCCTTGAATTTATACATGAGCGTAAACCCAAATCTCTAAAAGAAATGGAAGAATATTGTTCCCAATATGTCACTGCACACCCCGACGTGACTTTTGGCAACACTAAGATTAAGGAGAGTATGCCAGTTGCTTCAGCAACACCATACAATCCCAATTATTCACACAGATTTCAGGGACCTCAAAACAGATTTGATAAAAAAGGTAACCATAATAGTTATCAAAACCAAGGTAACCAATCATTTCAGGGTTCTTCTTCAAAGAACTGGAGACGAGCTGATAGCTCTCGACACAGGGGTGGTCATAATTATAGGAATTTCCGTAGAGGAAGTAATTATAGAAACTATCAGGGTTATCCGTCTTGGAGTCAACAAGATCATAATTACAGAGATACTCATTATAATGAATATGATAATGGTAACCAAGGGAACTATGACTCAAACCCAAATAGGGGTTACAATAGAGGTAACAATAACTACAGAGGTGATAATAACCGAGGTAGATCTCAATACAAAAGACATAAACCACATTTTCAGGCAAACTCTGCACAACAAGAGTCCAATGAAGCCTATAAACAGAGTAAAGATAATAATGATGCTAGTAATATGGCATGTGCCGCTTTTGATTTTGGGAGAGCATCTCAGTGCCCCCAATGCAAAACGCTATTTGAGCCAACCACAGTGTCTACTTTAAGCTGTGGCCATCCTCTTCCTGCTCTTCCAGCATCAGTCGCGCATGATGGAAGATGTTCTCTTGTCTTACATAAGGGTTTAGTGAATAACAATCCAGTCTCTGTGCTATTTGATTCTGGATGCACCACAATTGGTGTTAGGCAGTCACTCGTAGATCCTTCCCGTGCCACTGGACAAGTAGTCAAATGTGTAACATTTGGCGGCACATTAGAGAAATACTCTACTGCTATCATTAGGATTGCTACTCCTTTCTTTACAGGAGATGTACACGCATGTCTTCTTCCGAATCCGATCGCTGACCTCATCATCGGTCGCATTCATGGAGTCAAAGAATGCACTCCGCAACAAATTTCCACGTGGGAAAGGCAAAACATGCAGATTGCTAACGCTGTAGTCACTAGAGCTCAGGCTCTTAATATGCCTCAAACTTCATCTATTGAAAATAATGAAGTGCATAACCAAGATAATCCCTTGGTAATTTCTCGTGACTCGTTTATAAAACAGCAAGAAGATGATCCCACTTTGAAGAAATTCTTCATTCTTGCAACTAAAGGTGATCCGAATAAAGACACAAGTCGTAAATCGTGGATTACAAAGAAGAATGGCGTACTTGTACGTATGGTTCAAGACTCCATTACGTCAAGTCATTCTCAAATCCTGGTTCCCAAGAATTTGAGAGTTAAAATTTTGCAGCACGCTCACGACTCTCAGTGTGCTGGACACATGGGTTTTTCCCGTACTAAGTCAAGAGTCCTTGCGGCTTTCTTTTGGCCATTGGTAAACAAGGACATACAGATTTATTGTCGATCTTGTAAAGTATGTCAGGAAGTTAAATCCAAAGGTCCACGGCATGCTGCACCCATTCAGGCGGCGGACATTCCTATTCGGCCGTTCCAAAAAATGGCCATAGACATAATTGGTCCATTTAAGATCAAGTCTGCCAGAGGACATCAGTTTATCTTGACGTGTGTTGATATGTGCACACGTTGGCCAGAGGCTATTCCTCTGAAGAGCATTACTACTGCTGATATTGCAGATGCTCTTTGGCTTATATTTTCTCGTCTGGGGTTCCCTGGAGAGATATTGTCAGACCATGGCACCCAACTAATATCAGATACCATGTCTCAAGTAATGTCTACTCTGCAGATAGATAGATCTTTAAGTAGTATCTACCATCCAATGTCTAATGGTATGGTCGAACGCCTTAATAGAACACTTAAAAACTTACTGGGGAAGATAACTGAGGATCATCCTTAGGACTGGGACAGAGTTTTACCTGCGGCCCTCTTCGCTTACAGAGAGGTACCCAATGAACATACGGGATTTTCTCCCTTTGAACTCGTCTTTGGCGCGCGTCCGCGTGGCCCTATGTCGTTGCTTCACGATCTCATAACATCTGACAATATTGACGATGACACAAAGTCATCCTACGAATATGTCATCGCGTTGAGACAAAAGATTATCGAAGCATGCAAATTAGCAACTTCTTCTGAATTTGCGAAACAGAAGGCAAGGCAATTTGCCAATAAGAAGAGATGCTTACGACAACTTTGTCCTGGTGACAAAGCATTTGTATTACTACCTTGTAGGGAAAACAGATTACTTATTTCTTGGAAAGGTCCGTACGATATAATATCGAAAATTTCCGATGTCGACTATATTGTCGATATTGATGGGAAGCATAAAACCTTCCACATCAATATGCTTACTGAATTCCATGAACGTCCGGATTATTTGCAACCCATTTTCCAAGCAACGGACAATTCTCCAGTACCACATGGTCATTACTCATCACTGTCCGTGATACAGGATGAGGAAACAAGTTTTTCAGATGTAAATCTTCCTCTTCCAATGATCCCACTTCATTCCAGTGAATCATGGAAGAACGTTACTGTCTCTCCTGATTTGTCTCTAGGAGAACAGCGACAAGTTTCAACTATGTTGCAAACATTTCAGGATGTACTCACTGACATCCCTGGACAAACGAATGTCATTCAACATGACATTGTTCTAACTGACCATACTCCTATTAGGATTAGACCTTATCCTATACCTATACATTTTCAAGCACAGGTCGAGAAAGAGTTGGATGAGATGATAGATTTGAAAATAATCGAACCATCCACCTCTGCATATTCTTCGCCGATGGTTATTGTGCGTAAAAAAGACAATAACATACGTCTTTGCGTTGACTATCGAAAATTGAATCAAGTAACTAAGTTCGATGCCGAACCTATGCCTTTACTGGAAGAGCTACTTACTCGACTCTCCAAATCTCATTTTTTCACTAAACTTGATTTGTCTAAAGGATATTGGCAAGTTCCTTTATCTGAACGCGCCAAACCTCTCACGGCTTTTTCAACACCTAGAGGTTTGTTCCAATGGAATTTTATGCCTTTCGGTCTTATGAACGCACCAGCTACATTTGTACGCATGATGCGCCGAATCCTATCTTATCGGTCAGATGTCATTGCATATCTAGACGACATCTGTCTTTTCAGCGATACTTGGGAAGATCACTATTCGGGGTTAGATGAATTGCTGTCTACTTTGCGTGAGCACAACCTGACAGCGAAACCCTCTAAAGCCTATATTGGTTTTAGCGAAATTTCTTTCCTAGGCCACCGAGTTGGTCATGGTTTCCTAAAGACAGAGGACCATAATACTAGTAAGATACTTAACATCTCAATCCCTAAGACTAAAAAACAGGTGAGAAGTCTGTTAGGTCTTATTCAATTTTATGGCAGATTCATTCAGAATCTATCCTCTATCATGGCACCTCTCTCAACACTTCTAAAGAAAGGTTCGCCTAATGTGGTCCACTGGTCTCAGGAATGCCAATGCTCTCTGGATAAGATTAAAACACTGTTTTCAACACCACTTATTTTAGTGCTACCCACTAAAGATAAGACATTCGTTCTTCGTAGTGACGCTTCATCCACTGGGATTGGAGCGGCACTAATGCAAGAGTACTCTGGAACTCTGCATCCTGTAATGTATATTTCCAGAAAACTTAATGCGGCAGAAAGGAATTATTCGGTTTTAGACCGTGAGCTATTAGCTATGGTTTGGTCGATCCTCAAACTACAGAGATTCCTTCTAGGCGCACATTTCATAGTAGAAACCGACCAAAAAGCTCTTACTGCTATACAGAGTAAGAATTTGAAGAGCTCGAGGTCTACTCGATATGCAATTGCTCTTCAACCTTTTCATTTCTCTGTGCGAGCTATTCGTGGATCAGATAATGTGATGGCAGACATTCTGTCAAGATGCCCACATGATTCCACATAACTATTAGGGCTTAGACTTCTTGATATGTCTAGTTCTATAGTAGTTCCTTTTCTATATCATGATAGATACACATTTGTAATTTAATAATATAATGATTGTATCACTACATAGCGGTTCATTAATGTTTATTCACCGCTGTGCTTTGATGATTTTTTTCTTCATAAATCATAAATTTAAGATATCTAATGCGAAATGATGATATGAATTTTTTAGGCATTGTGTAATTGCCAGAATTGTATTATACTTTGATGACACCTTCCTGGAAAAATATACTTGTAGAGAAATAATTTCTCTCAGTTTATGAGACACATTCTCACCAGTCGCTCCATAAGTCGACTTAGCCTCATATTAGGCGTTATAGGTATTCCTGATATTTTCATCTGCGCATTATTCATGCGTTGTGAGCCTATTGTACGTTGCTCCTAGATGTATTTCAAAAAAAAAAAAATGTTCCATTTTTTTTTTCCCGGGAGGTGTGGTAAGACTGTTACGTGCAGTCTTTGATATCTTACAATATTATACATAGGTAATTTTTTAGTGCTTAAGGGAAAGTCATTATTGAGTTACTTCCCTTGAAAGTTGTGTCGGCTCTTTCGATCAAACTCCGCGAATAAATCCATTTTACTGCGATTTATTCGTTGTTTGGGTAATAATAGATTGTTCTTGCTTCAGAATATCTATGGCCTGAATTTATGTGTATTGTTTGTCTAAGTAGGACGAGTCTGTCTTATATCTGTATATCTTTACATATCTAAGTCGAACTATATGTTCTGTTGTCTCTAGAGAGGTCGAAGGCTATTCGGCGGATGTGTCGCTAGAGAGTGGTGTGATTTGGCTTCGTCCCGATAGGGACTGTGTGTTTTCCATGTCGGCCTGTCGCCGGGGAAAAAGTGATCTCAGTATTTGTGGGGAAGGTGATAGTCGTCTAAACCTATCGTGTATGCTTTACCCCAGTGTTTAGTCGTATTGCCAAGGAATGGCAGTTTCATATTTCCTATACCAAGGTAATCAAAGATACTCTTATGAACTCTCGATCGAAGCCACCATTTTCGATAGTTACGATTTGAATGTCTAAGAGAATATATTTGACTCGATGAAAACGACTTCGATTCCTAGCAGCACTATATCCTGTAGATTGCAGTCAATTGTTCATGATCAAATCTACAGAGCAATGAAATGTTTTATGAATGACTAACTTTAGGACAGATTCATTATCTGTATCCAAACGTGAGTGACAGCTCACGAGTGAAGCCATCTTGGAACCAAAACATGTAGTGACTTTCAAGAAGAGAAAAGGGATGCCCGTATTATCGCTTGTTTAGTCCAGAGATCACTGCTACACATGAGAACCCGTTATTAGCGGTTCAATATTATTATATGGAAAAATATGTGCTGAACATTATGTTGAAGAATCGTCGCTAGACGAGATTAGGTTTAGAAGCCATCTGAAATATTGTTTATAAGCTGACGTGCTCAGTCAGTGAAGTCAGATGATATATGTATGGGCGATACTGAGTGCTTGGCTACTGACAGTCCATTATACACTTATTCTACATGAGTGCCCATGTAACATTGCAAGACCATTTATCCACTGTACTATGATGTATTATGGCAACCTGTGATTTGTCACTATCTGTGCTGTCGAGTGTGTACGTCCAATTAAACTTTAGAAAAGGTACACAGTCGTTGGTGTCGATGACTTCCAGCCATACATGAGTGTGAGAAAAGAACATTTTTTTTGTCAACACCACGAACCTTTATCATCATTCGCACATTATACACTCAATCCATGTCTACACACCACTGCGTAGGTCAAGTTGATATTCCATACACTACAGTGGAGCAAACAACACCATAGAGATCTTATCAACTGATGATGATGATGATGTCTGCTTCCATCCACTTATATCTATCTTTTGGTGGATATCATTAACGGGAATAAAAATCCAACGTTATCAACCTTATCACACGCTCTGAGCGTTGCTCTGGCACGGCGTGTTGAATTTTGCAACGCTCAGAGCGTTGGTCTGGAGTCAAACATTGACAGTTAAAACACTTTGGCCATTTAAAAAGACACAACTTCTTGTTAAAGACCATAACGTAAAGAAGAATTGAAGGCAAACGTGCAAGAGGAAGACATCAAGAGATGGACAGGGAAGAATGTATCAGCGTGCACCATCAAGACAAGAGACAGGAGACAATGGAGAACCACCACATTAACTTGTCTTAACTTTCTTGTGCGGTGTTCATTTGTTACAATAACTCGTACTATCTTTATAATGCAGCTTTTATTTGTTACATTAACTCGTCCGATGTCTCTAGTCCAGTGGTCTTTTGTTACAACAACTCGTCCTATGTTTCTAGTGTAGTGTTCATTTGTTACAATAACTCGTCCTATGTTTATAGTGCAGTGTTCATTTGTTACGATAACTCGTCCTGTGTATCTAGTGCGGTGTTCATTTGTTACAATAATTCATCCTGTGTCTCTAGTGCAGTGTTCATTTGTTACAATAACTCGTACTGTGTATCTAGTGCAGTGTTTATTTGTTACATTAACTCGTCATATGTGTCTAGTGCTGTGTTCATTTGTTACAATAACTCGTCCTATATGTCTAGTGCAGTGTTCATTTGTTACATTAACTCGTAATGTGTATCTATTGCAGTGTTCATTTGCTACATTAACTCGTTCTATATGTCTAGTGCAGTGTTCATTTGTTACAATAACTCGTCCTATATGTGTAGTGCAGTGTTCATTTGTTACAATAATTCATCCTGTGTATCTAGTGCAGTGTTCATTTGTTACAATAACTCGTACTGTGTATCTAGTGCAGTGTTCATTTGCTACATTAACTCGTCCTATATGTCTAGTGCTGTGTTCTTTTGTTACAATCACTCTTCCTATGTGTCTAGTGCGGTGTTCGTTTGTTACATTAACTTATCCCATGTGTCTAGTGCAGTGTTCATTTGTTACATTAACTCGTCCTATGTGTCTAGTGCGGTGTTCATTTGTTACATTAACTTATCCTATGTGTCTAGTGCAGTGTTCATTTGTTACACTAACTCTTCCTATGTGTCTAGTGCGGTGTTCATTTGTTACATTAACTCGTCCTATGTATCTAGTGCGGTGTTCATTTGTTACATTAACTCGGCCTATGTGTCTAGTGCATTGTTCATTTGTTACAATGACTCGTCCTATAAGTCTAGTACAGTGTTCATTTGTTACAATAACTCGTCCTATATGTCTAGTGCAGTGTTCATTTGTTACATTAACTCGTCCTATGTGTCTAGTGCGGTGTTCATTTGTTACATTAACTTATCCTATGTGTCTAGTGCAGTGTTCATTTGTTACATTAACTCGTCCTATGTGTCTAGTGCGGTGTTCATTTGTTACATTAACTCGTCCTATGTATCTAGTGCGGTGTTCATTCGTTACATTAACTCGGCCTATGTGTCTAGTGCATTGTTCATTTGTTACAATGACTCGTCCTATAAGTCTAGTACAGTGTTCATTTGTTACAATAACTCGTCCTATATGTCTAGTGCAGTGTTCATTTGTTACATTAACTCGTCCTATGTTTCTAGTGCGGTGTTCATTTGTTACATAACTTATCATATGTGTCTAGTGCAGTGTTCATGTGTTACATTAACTCGTCCTATGTGTCTAGTGCGGTGTTCATTTGTTACATTAACTCATCCTCTGTGTCTAGTGCAGTGTTCATTTGTTACATTAACTCGTCCTATGTGTCTAGTGCGGTGTTCATTTGTTACAATAACTCGTCCTATATGTCTAGTGCAGTGTTCATTTGTTACATTAACTCGTCCTATGTTTCTAATGCAGTAATCATTTGTTACAATAACTCGTCCTATGTTTCTAGTGCAGTAATCATTTATTACAATAACTCGTTCTGTGTTTCTAGTGCAGTAATCAATTGTTACAATAACTCGTCCTACGTTTCAAGTGCAGTAATCATTTGTTACAATAACTCGTCCTATATTTCTAGTGCAGTAATCATTTGTTACAATAACTCGTCCTATGTGTCTAGTGCGGTGTTAATTTGTTACATTAACTTGTCCTATGTGTCTAGTGCGGTGTTCATTTGTTACATTAACTCAACCTATGTGTCTAGTGCAGTGTTAATTTGTTACAATGACTCGTCCTATAAGTCTAGTACAGTGTTTATTTGATGCAATAACTCGTCCTATAAGTCTAGTGCAGTTTTCATTTGTTACATTAACTCGTCCTATGTGTCTAGTGTAGTGTTCATTTGTTACATTAACTCGTCCTATGTTTCTAGTGCAGTAATCATTTGTTACAATAACTCGTCCTATGTTTCTAATGCAGTAATCATTTGTTACAATAAATCGTCCTATGTTTCTAGTGCAGTAATCATTTGTTACAATAACTCGTCCTGTGTTTCTAGTGCAGTAATCATTTGTTACAATAACTCGTCCTATGTTTCTAGTGCAGTAATCATTTGTTACAATAACTCGTCCTATGTTTCTAGAATAGTAATCATTTGTTACAATAACTCGTTCTATGTTTCTAGTGCAGTAATCATTTGTTACAATAACTCGTCCTATGTTTCTAGAGCAGTGTTCATTTGTTACAATAACTCGTTTGTTACGCACATAATTTTTTCTAAAGACATTGTATAATCATTTTTTCTAAAGACATTTTATAATCATTTTTTCTAAAGACATTGTATAATTAGCTTGTCTGAATTGTACACTTTAATTTTTTTCGGTCAAAGCTAGATAACCCTAGTTTGACTGAGATTACCATTTTCAATAATGGTTACCTTCTCTTGTGACGGGACACGTCGGTCCATATTTTTTGAACGATGTGTGACCATTCTCCTTATATGGTAGTATCGGTCAACTGTTTCTTGGAATGATTGAAACCAGTGTTGAGGTTGTTATTCCTGTCCATATAAGGCGCGATTTATTACAAATCTTTATCTGGAATGTTCCTTACATCGTCTCGTTTGATTCTTGCTCAGGTGTATGCGTACTGCGCATGTCCGGACGTTAGGTGTGTCTGGGAAGCTTTCCTGTCGGGGAGTCTATGGGAAGTTGTGAAGGAGATAGGACGCCTCTGCGTCTCTGTCTGTGGTTCATTCTTGGATTTTGGTGCTTTTTCCAGGACATTTGAGTTTTTTGTGGTTAGCTTAGGCTTTAGCTTAGGCTAACTTTGTGTTTCTTGTTTCTAATTTGGTTTTACAACCAAAAAGGAAAAATATAAAAATGCTCCCACCAATTGTGCCAGTTATTGTACTCAACATGGAGAAAGACCTGGAGGGAGGTGAGCTACATAAACCAGGAACATTAGTGATCTCTGTAAATGGGCCACAGGCTAATAGAGCCTCATATTCCTTGATTGCCAGCATTCTGGCCGGACCAGCTGGTGTTGGTACGAGTGGCGTCGCCACATTATACAGGTTTGCGGGCCCATTCAAGTGGTTCGCAACGCTAACAGCAGCTGCCCAGATGAAGCATTACGCTAGCCTGCATGGCAAGAAATTTGAATGGACAAACCCGCAAATGTCTGTGAACATCGAACATTTGGACAAGGAAAAATCCAAGAGGACACTCAACTGGATGCCCCCGAGTATGAAAGCAGAGGCGGCCCAGCGAATTGCTGCAGCGGTGACAGGGGACAAAGAGGCGGAAGTGTCACGAGTCAAAACCGCCCAGGATAAGTGGAGCTTTTTGTTTAAGCCGTCGTCACACCAGGTGCCTCATTTTGTCAATCATAAAATGGAGGGCCCAACAGAAAAATTCCAGAGAGTATGGGTGTCCCTGCCTGGGAGGAAAACCCAATGTGCCATTTGTGGGGGTGACGACCATTGGGTAAGCCAGTGCCCAAAGAAGCGGACACCCGCCTCCCAGGCCAGAACAAGCGAGGAAAGAGGAAGTGGTGGTGGAAAGAACACCTGCAGAGCAAAGCAGGGAGACTTTAGCAGAACAGGACAGGGCAAGTGAGCTCCCCGCCCCAGATAGCCCAGGTGCCAGTGAGGGCGAGGGTTATACTAAAGTGGTAAATAGGAAAGAAAAGAAAGAAGTAAATAGGAAGAGATTCCTGCTCCAGGCAGCAGAGCCTGTGAAGCCCAAAGAAGTTAAGCGTAGTAACAGTAGGTCGCCGAGCAAGCGCTCCCCGAGCAAAAGTAACCTGCCTCCATCACCATCACCAAGGGTGCCTACACCAGAGCCATCCCCGAGATGGGTATCACCGACACCTGTCGTCGATGAACGCAGTACATCTCGACCAAACAGCCCGGTAGGAGGGTCGCCGGCAAAATCTAGTTTTCCAGAAGTGCCAACAAACACCTAAGTTGGTATAGGTTGGGCAGCAGAGACTGGGGAAGATGAGGACATGGAGGCGATGATGTCGCAAGCCAGCATCTTCATAGATGGCCAGCCTTTTGGCGATGTGAGCGACGAATGAGTCTGCCCATACAAGCCTTTCTTCCCTGCACTGGGGCCCAGTGCGAGATGAGTCAAGATTCAAGCTCCGAGCAGGTGAGACATGTGAGAGGGTTTATGACGAACGGTGCATGGGAAGGCACGCCTGAGCTGCACCCTGAAGCTATCCTCCCCTGTGAGCCTGTTAGAAGTTTGAACAATAGACTACCAGTGCGTGGGAAGATGTGCCCCCTCAAGTGGACCCAAGTGCAACTGTCCATAATAAAAATAAAAATAAGAATGTATTTTATTACAGTAAAGTGTGCCAACACCTATAGTTTAGGAGTGGTGTTAAAATGTATTATTAAGAGTTGTGTTAATGTAAATAGTTTTTTGCTGTTACTTTTTTACATGCACGCACTTTTACACTTTTAAATGCGCACAGTTTTATTTAGGCAGCCAACCCTCCCCCCGTCAGGGTGGGAGGGTCTGATGGCGCGGCTTTGTCTGCGCCTGGCCCGAACTATCAGGGCAAATTGACGAATAGCCAGTCCTCAGTCACTATTCTGTCTAGCAGCCAATGAATTAGGTTAATCGGTCAGCCCTTATGTACCGCTTTGTCAACCAATGTAAACACGAATGTGTCGAGTGGCCTAGTTAGGACAGAAGGCGGTCAGCCCACAGTCACCGCTCTGTTGTGTAAGCCATGTGTAACAAGTGACCAGCCTATCACTTTGCCTATTACAATCTTTAAAACACATGATAAACCATCAACTAGCGCTTTGTTGAGTATTCCACCTGTAGCGGGTAGCCAGCCTCAGACCACTACTCTGCTTTGTAATTCAAAAAAGACGGACGGTACGCACCCAGTCCCCGTTTTGTCAAATAGTTTAGATATGGCAAGTGACCACTATGCCACTTTGCCAGATAGACAGTTTACAACGAGTGGCCAACCCCTGCTTACAACTTCGTCAAGTAGCCTAGTTGTTATATCCCTCAATATCAATGGTTTGAGGGATAAACTAGACCATGTAATTAAACTGATCAAAAAAGATAAACCTGATTTTTTGTTCTTGCAACAGACAGGGATTACGTCCGACTTTTCTGCCAGTCAGATTGTAACTAAGTTAGGACTTAAACATGGTTGGTTCGCCCGGGGCACCTGCCATAGTGGTACTGCCATCATTCTAATTAATGAGGATTGGGAAAAAGTACATTATAGAACAGACAATTGTGGCAGAATTGTCATTATACAAATACAAAACAAACACAACAAACATGACACACACTGTTGCTGAGTTATTTGCCGGTTGAAGATCATGCACTGAGTATGGTTACTTTAGTGATCTCTTGTTAATCGTGCTTTGTTTAGTATTACGCGAATTAGGGTGAAGGTGTTCATACAACTCAGTAGCATGGTATGAAGAAGTAGTTCATGTAACTTGAACTCAGCAACATTAATGAAGTAATTAATGCCTTCAGATTGAGTCCGTAATATTTAATCACATGTACACACAGGATGATCATTTCAAATAGGAACAGAACATAAGTCCTTATAAGTCATGCATAAATTAATCAATAACGTAGACTGCTGGTTTACGTGTCAATGTCCGTTTAAGGATACAATGCAGTATTGTCGTCAGAACATCACAGCTATATGCACGCGCAGCTAGACATGGCTACCTGCCGACAGTGAGACTGCGAGTCTGAATATTTCATACGAATTTGACGATTATTCTCCTCCTTCTGAGAATTCTAGTTAAATACTAACCTCCATAAATTTTCCTCTCATATAGAGTTCTAGGACTGACCCTGATCCATCAAAAATGCACATAAAATGGCTATATCATGCCATTGAATTGGAAGGTTAGAAAAACGCAGCTATTCAGCTTGGCGGTCAAGTAACAAAGGGTCGCGTCTCCTAGTTACCGACTGTGTCCTAAACAACGCTAGACACGTCATAATCGATCGTGTATGGAGCGTTCAATAATTGAAACATCTATCGCAATATATTAAATGTCTTAACCTTTACAATTGCACGTCTGGTAACCTTTAGCAGACGGCGTTAATATCATATACCGTAACAATTCCCTGTACACCGGGGAAAAAAAATCGATAGATTTTTTTTCAAGATCTATCCGACTTAACAATTTTTCAAAAAATTTAACACAATTGTGACATATGGCCGACGATGTTCTGAGTAGAACTGTGTCGCGGTCATGTCAACTAACTATTTGTCATAGTCATCTAACATTAATCACATTATATATCAATATTATACATATTATTATATCAACTAAATAAATGTCTAATGTCAATAGTGAATGATAGAATTAAATTAAAGTAAGGTCTGTCGTATTAGTATGTCATATAGGAATTAATTTGACTAATTAAAATTAAATTAATTAATTAAACTAAGAGTTAAATTATTAAGGTTCTAATGTAACGCGATGTTATGAGAGAAGAAAAGACAAAATAAGTGAGAAGAAATAGAAAGAAATTCGAATATAAGTTTAACTTACTTGGGTGTGTTAAGTGTTAGTGAATAATAACTGTCTAATTTAACTAACTAAATAATGTATAGGTACATTTAAAAAAAAAGTTAATCTAATACTTGTGTGAGATTTATTTTCTCTTTTCATAATTTCTTCTTTTTATATTTCGTTCTCTTTTTTTTTGTTCTTTCATTTCATTTTTTTCTCACATTTCATTTTATTGATAATAATTCAATTAAGAAGTTAAGTTAACTAATTAATTAGTATAGGATATGATGATCCATCCGTAGTCTTGATCCTGATGAATTCTTTTAGGCAAGAATGTTCAAACGTTTACGTTGGAAAGAAATGTCATTTATCCCAGCATCCAAGAATTAAGTGCACATAGGATAATAAGTTCGACTTGTCGTCAGATATTGTTCCATGATTGTTCAACGAATATTCATATATCGCGTATGGACGTTAGACGAAGTTTGAATGTCAATATGTATACCTTGATTGTCTTTAGTTCCATTCTGTGATGCATATAGTGTTTATAAAGTTTAAATTGAAGGCAAGGTTAGTTCTCTTATAGTTGATATGTTTTAGGAATGTTAATGTTGATTATTCGTCGTCAATAGGATTACGTGACAACGCATCCGCCACAATGTTTTCAGTGCCAGGAATATGTTCAATGGAGAATTCAAATGGCTGTAGGATGATTGCATATCTGGCGAGTTTTTGGCTCTTATGGTTAGATCGACGCAAAGATGCTACAGCACGTTGGTCCGTCTGTATGGTGAAGGGAGCACCAAGCAGGAACTTTTCAAGTTTAGTTATTGCCCATATCACAGATAAAAGTTCCTTGTCCACTGTGGAATACTTTGTTTCTGCCGGCTTTAGCTTTCTTGAAATATATAAGGTAGGATGTAGAATGCCATCATGGTTCTGGAGCAGGCATGCACCAATGCCGTAGTTACTAGCATCTGTTCGTAAGAAAAATCTTTTGGAAGCATCGGGAAGTCTTAAAATTGGTTCATGCGAGAACAAATTTATAATTTTGTTGAAAGTTTCATTGCATGTACCAGTCCATGTCACCTTCACCGGCATGTCTTTCTTTAACAATGAAGACAATACAGCCGTGATGGATGACAAGTTTGGTATGAATGTACTGTAATATTGAACAAGTCCTAACAAACTCCTGACCTGTTTCTTCGTCTGAGGAACTGCTATGTTTAGAATTTTGGAGACTGTACTAGGTAACGTTCTGATATATCCCGATCCAATGATATGTCCCAAAAAGGTTATCTCATTACACGCGATTTGCACCTTTGTAGGTTTAGCAGTTAGATGATAATTCCTTAGAGTGTCGAAAACATATCTAAGTCCCGAAACATGTTCCTCAAACGACGAACTAAACAAGCATATGTCGTCAATATATGTAATAACGTCTGGTCTACCTGATAAAATTTGTCGCATCAGGCGAATGAAGGTAGCTGGCGCATTAACAAGCCCAAAAGGCATCACATTCCACTGGTATAGACCTTGTGGAGTGGAAAATGCGGTGTAGTACTTAGCCTTTTCGGTCAGTGGTATCTGCCAATAACCTTTAGTTAAGTCTATCTTACTAAATATAGTTGCGTTGGATAGACGTGGCAGTAAGTCGTCGATAAGTGGATGTGGTTCGCTGTCAACTATAGTCTTAGCATTTAATTTTCTATAATCAACACATAGTCTGATGTTATTGTCCTTCTTCCGACAATCACTAATGGAGAAGAGAATGGCGAATTACTAGTCTCAATGATTCCCAGAGACAACATCTGTTCAAGTTCCTTAGTAGTTTTAGCAAGGAAATGTAAAGGAACCGAATAGGGATGTACACGAATAGGTGTATCATCATTGAGAGTAATGTCATGACTGATAGCCGATGTGCGACCCGGGACGTCGGTCAACACATCTGGATAAGATTGTAATAGATTAGCAATCTGTAGACGCTGTTGCGGTGTAACCGTTGAAGAGATGGTTACATCCCGCCAAGATTCAGTAGGTTGAACTACTGGTACCGGTAACGGTAACTGTACCTCAGGAAAAGAAGATTCTTCTTCCTGGATGACAGATAAGTTAGAATAATAACAAGTAGATACTGTGGTGTCATCTAGTTCATGAAAAATTGACTGTAAATGTTCAGGACGTGTATGAAATTGCTTGAGCATGTTAATATGAAATATCTTTTTGTGTCCCTTGATATCTAAGACGTAATCAACGTCGGAAATTTTATCAATGACTTTGTAAGGACCATTCCAAGATATCAATAATTTATTGTTATTGTTAGGAAGTAACACATAAGCCTCGTCGCCTGGGAATAATTGGCGTAATCGTCGAGACCTATTTTGTAGAGATCGAGCCTTAGCTTTTGCAGCCTCAGAAGAAGCTGTTGCCAACTGGCAAGACTCAATAATGTTCTTCCGAAGATTAATCACATATTCGTAAGATGACTGAGTGTCCTGAGTCATCTCCTCGTCAATTAATAAGTCTTTTATTAGTCCCATAGGACCTCTTGGGGAGCACCAAAAACTAATTCAAAGGGAGAGAAGCCAGTTTGTTCATGCGGTACCTCCCGATAAGCAAATAGAACAGCTGGGAGTGCTCTGTCCAGTCATGAGGGTGCTTAACAGTAACCTTATGTAGTAGTTGTTTAAGTGTACGGTTAAGTCTTTCAATCGCACCATTACTCATAGGATGATAAATACTACTTAAATTCCTATCAATGTTCCAAGTTTTCATGACTTCCTTCATGGTGTCAGATATGAACTGTGACCCATGGTCTGATAAAAGTTTTCTAGGAAACCCTATTCTAGAAAAGATGAGATGTAGTGCATCAGCTACATCTGTGGTAGTGGTGGTCTTTAATGGGATAGCTTCTGGCCATCGTGTGCACAAATCAATGCACGTAAGGACGAATCTATGTCCTCTGGGCGATGGTAGCAATGGACCAATAATATCTATGGCCATCTTGTCAAAAGGTCTTACTGAGATATCGCAAGCCTGAATAGGCGCCGTGTGAAAAGCTCCACGTGCTTTCACTTCTTGGCATGTAGTACAGGAACGTACATACTGCAAAATATCTCTTGACACTCCTGGCCAAAAGAATGAAGACAGTACTCGAGATCGTGTTCGAGTATATCCCATATGTCCAGCACAATGTGAGTCATGTGCATGTTGAAGAATGTACCGTCTAAAAGTATACGGGACCATAACTTGTTGTTTCATTTGTGATTTGTCATTTAAAACATCTAATCAATATGTCATTTTTAATAACAAAACAATGTTTGTTATTATTACCTGAGGATAGATTGTCAACTTTATCAACCAGCTTAAAAAATTTTTTTAAAGATTTATCCTCTTTTTGTTTGGTTGCAAATGTTTCCCTGTCAATAGGTGAATTGACTACAAATTCCTCTTGGTTGTCTGCATCCATTTTATTATCATCAACTTTTTCCATGAGTTGAGTCTGCGCTCTAGTCGTCACGGCGTTTCCAGTGCATAGGTTATGTTTCTCCCATTCTATGATCTCATCTGGAGTACAATCTTTACTGCCGTGTATACGACCAACCATCAGATCAGCTATAGGCTTTTTAGCATACATACTTTTACGTTCCCTGTGAAAAAAGGTGTTCTAATATGAACAATAGCTGTTGGGTAGAACTCAATAGTTCCACCAAATGTCATGCAGCGTACATATTCTCCTGTCGCGCAGCTAGGATGTACCAGCGACTGACGTATACCAATCGTCGTGGATCCTGAATCCCTCAGCACTGAGACGACGGATCCATTAACTAATCCCCTGTTAAAAATTAGTAAGCCTGTTCCATCGTTGACTGCAAGACCTACCTGTGGTATAATATGTCCGCAGTTGAGCACTGTTTCTTTCGCCTTCTGAAAAATAAGATTGCATTGTTGGCAACTATTTGCCACATTATAATTAATAGCAAAACATGCAGCAGAAGACTGTGTTGTATTATTGTCAAGTGGGACCTGAGCTATAGGGGTAGTATTATTTGTAACTGCCGCCCCTGTATTATGGTTGTAATGAGATGATCCCCGAGAATGAGATCGATTCCGAGTATAATTGTTAGAATTATCTCGTCGTCCTCTATAGTAACTATTATCTCGATGTCTCGAGCCATGATTATTACCATTCCAGTTATTATTATTATTGGGAGTATGTGATCGATTATAATTAGTGTTATGTTGACCATTGTGGTAGTTTGTTTGAGGTGAATAATTTCTATCTCGTGATCTACCTCTGTTGAACTCATTTTTATTGTTGAAATCATTATTATGTCCCTTCTGAAAGTTAACATTGTGATTTCTTTGGAACCTGCTTCTGTCTACACTGTGATGTCTTTGTTTGTTATTATGATTGTAGGCCATATTAGACGCCACAGGTAGATGTTCTCTTAATGAGGAGTTAGAAATAGTTGCATTCGGATGTGCCGAACAGTAGTTTAAAGAAATTTTTTCTAACTCGTCCATAGTACCTGGTTTACGCTCCTGCAAATATGCAAAAAATGGCTGGCTAACCGAAGATAATACCTTATCCCGTAGTAGTAAATCAACTAATTTGTCGTACGATTTGTTGACTTCTGCCAGTTCAACCCATCTATTAAATGTATTGCGTATGTTCGCAATGAATCCTGCAAAATCTTTTGGAGATTCAGGTAAAATTCCCTTAAATTTCAACCTACAGTGTTCCTCGTCCAGGTGAAACCTTCGTAAAAGCAAGGACTTAATAGCACCGTAGTTATTTGCTATTGATGGGTCAGCATTTTGAGAAGCCGTCAGTGGTTCTCCAACCAAGAATTCATTTAATTTGAGTACCCATGACTCTTCAGGCAAATGGTTAGTTTTGCAAGTCTGTTCAAAACGTGACAGGAACGATGAAAGGTCGTCCACGTTCAAGTTGAGAGTGGGTAATTTAAAGTTGTAGAAATGTTTAGTTTGGCTGGATGATGATCCATTTTGTGCGTTATTATTCTGGTTTGCATCAGCACTTTGTGCTTGTAATCTTGCTGTCTCCAATTTAATACGCGCCAATTCCATTTCTTGTTGTAAAATAATTTCCTCTCGTTTCAATTTATTCTCTTCTTCCTGTCTGGCGATTGCTCTTTGCTCTTCTCTTTCATGTTGAGCAATCTCTCTCAATCTATTTTCCTTGTCAATTTGCTTCATCTCACGTTCCTCTTCCTCTTTCTTTAATGCAGCCTTTTTCTCTGCTTCTTTTCTTTCACGTTCCTCCATTTCTGCTTTATGTTTTTCCAGTTCTGCCTCAGCAAACTGACGAAGTTCTTGAGATTTATAACCATATTCCTTACCAATTTTAACGAAATGGTCTATAGTAAGCATTTTGACTTTTATCTGGTAAGTAATTATTGATAATTACTGATTAAAATAGTCAATAGTAGCTTCAGAGTAATTATTATACTTACTCAACTTAGGAATATTCAATATAAATAATCACAATAGTACTGAACTCTTATGTCTAAGTTCAACCAATAGACAATATTTTGTAACAATATTGTATCTAAGTACTAACTATATCATAAATAGTTATGATATCTGTTAACTATAATGTAATTACATCACACAATTAATCTCAATATCCAATAATGTTGGGTATGATTCCTAGTAATTATATTGTTCAATGTACTAAGTCACTCTCTTCGTACCAGAAAAGTATATTAAATAATATACAATGGGTCTATTACCTCAAAGGTAGACTATAAGATTATTTTATTTGGTCAATATATATATTATATTATTATGCCCTAGGCATCTCTTATAAATTGTAGTGCTACTTTCTTGGACTATCACTGCATAATTATGCAATGTCCCATATTAACCTTAAATATCAGAAAAAATTAATTAAATTAAATTACAAGTGTATTATTGCATATAATATCATATTATTAATGTAGTATTTAACATATATCATGAGGACAAACAAAACAATGATGCAACTAAAGGGTACAAACAATGTCAAGACGCAAACAAGACATTTTCACAATTAAAAATGAATTTATGAACTAAATAAAACAAGCGGAAGTGTCACAAGCCAAATGAAGGGTCAAGGTCTGACCCGAGGTCAACTTAATATTCAAAGTACACAAAAAAAAAAATGACTGCAAAAAATGATGACATCACAGGACTCATAACGGACGACCATTTAACAATCATCAAATAAATGATAGTAAGAGGAGACTGGACGAAATAGTTAACGAACATGATACAAAACTGAATAAAATTGTTAACTTAGTACAAATAAAATACACCAGTTATCTACGGAACGGTACAGCTAACACAAATCGTCAAACGACAGCAGATTTGGACAGACAGTCCAATGGCAAACCTCAATGGGGCTTCCAAAAGTGCAATCGTTTAACTGCCCTAAGAAACGACCGAAATCAATTCAGGCATCGTGAGAGCCACAGAATCTAATTTCGGTTAATCCTCCCTACCTCCCACGAATTAACAACACATTAAGACAACAAAAAGTACATTAAACATAGGTAAAAACATGCCGATGTAGGCAGAGGGCATGGACTCAGTTAGCACTGTTTGCAATAACAACAGTTAAAAACCTAGACTTATCTTTTCCGTTGCTTAGATCAGTGCTAGAGGTCGTCAACAGCTAGGCCTGTGCCTTTGACTGTCTGCTCCTGATGGGCAGGCAACGGTAGTCCATCTTGTGCATCTTGATAAATTTGAAGCGAACTAGAAAGGCGTTGAAAAGATGTCTTCTTCACGGCGACAATGCAACAGTGACGTCATGTTGCTATTCATGATCTCGTGCGTCACGTCAGCTTCGTAATGGTCATGTGATCGAAACTTGATCGTAAATATTATGGTTAATCTGTGCGTAAGGAACAGAAGTTTGTTTCTTTTTTTCTGTCGTTCCCCGCATTCGGCCGCCACTTTGTTGCTGAGTTATTTGCCGGTTGAAGATCATGCACTGAGTATGGTTACTTTAGTGATCTCTTGTTAATCGTGCTTTGTTTAGTATTACGCGAATTAGGGTGAAGGTGTTCATACAACTCAGTAGCATGGTATGAAGAAGTAGTTCATGTAACTTGAACTCAGCAACATTAATGAAGTAATTAATGCCTTCAGATTGAGTCCGTAATATTTAATCACATGTACACACAGGATGATCATTTCAAATAGGAACAGAACATAAGTCCTTATAAGTCATGCATAAATTAATCAATAACGTAGACTGCTGGTTTACGTGTCAATGTCCGTTTAAGGATACAATGCAGTATTGTCGTCAGAACATCACAGCTATATGCACGCGCAGCTAGACATGGCTACCTGCCGACAGCGAGACTGCGAGTCTGAATATTTCATACGAATTTGACGATTATTCTCCTCCTTCTGAGAATTCTAGTTAAATACTAACCTCCATAAATTTTCCTCTCATATAGAGTTCTAGGACTGACCCTGATCCATCAAAAATGCACATAAAATGGCTATATCATGCCATTGAATTGGAAGGTTAGAAAAACGCAGCTATTCAGCTTGGCGGTCAAGTAACAAAGGGTCGCGTCTCCTAGTTACCGACTGTGTCCTAAACAACGCTAGACACGTCATAATCGATCGTGTATGGAGCGTTCAATAATTGAAACATCTATCGCAATATATTAAATGTCTTAACCTTTACAATTGCACGTCTGGTAACCTTTAGCAGACGGCGTTAATATCATATACCGTAACACACACACACTTATTAACATATATGCTTCTGCGACGAAAATCGACAGGCCTAAGTTTTATGACGGATTACACGACATACTAACGGAACATTACAAGGGGACTAAGAAAATTTTAGGGGGTGACTTTAACTGTGTCCTGTCTGACCTAGACCGGCCAAGTGGCTTCACGCGAGCACAGACACGGGAAAAGTTTTCACTTGTACGACAGGTTCAGGCTATCTTAGACGAACATGACCTTTCAGACGCATACAGGAAAATAGAACCCAACAAACAAACCTTTACATACTATGACAAGACAAACCCATATCTCAGACTGGCTTCAAGATTAGATAGAATTTATACCGCTAGTGACTATAATGTTCAAAAAACATATCATATAAAAAATACTCTTAAATTCACAGATCATCACGCAGTTTATACATCTTTAAGTACGGGACCCATGTACAAACACGTAAAGAGATCCCCGCATTGGAAATTTAACAATAATCTACTGAAAAACACTTACTACACAGAGCAAATAACAAAGTTGATACAAGGTTACGCACAAGACATTCCCAATAATAACATCGCACAATATTTTGACATGTTAAAAAATGCAATAAGAGATAGGACGCAGATTTTGGCTACACTTATACATAGGAAATTTAAAAATGAAGAGGGGATTTTAGAAGAAGCAATTAGTTTAACTAAGAGTTTAGACAACACGAACCCTCACATCCACACCTTAGAAAAACAGTTAGATCAATATAGACAGTATACAACCAGTGAGCGTTACTTAGGACAAAATTACACACTATAACGCAAGAAATCCCTAGTAGGCAATATTTAGCAGTAGAGCAAAATATTCAACGCAGTAGACAGATTCATGAAATAATTGACATGAAAGGAAAACAGCACACAGACAATACCAACATTAGCCACGCTTTCTTCGAATACTACAAGCAGCTATATACTAAAGAAGAAAGTGACGCAAACATACAAGACAAATTTCTAAAATACACAAAGTGTCTAAGTGATGAGGAAAGTGAAAGGCTAGACCAACCCATAACTTTAGATAATTTGCAAGGGGCACTTAGTACTTTTCAAAAAGATAAGGCACCCGGCCCAGATGGGCTAACAGCAGAATTTTACAGGTTCTTCTTCCCATGTTTAGGCCCTATCTTAATTAAAGTGTTCGAAGTGGCTTTTCAAAAAGGGGAACTCCCGGATAGTTTAAATCAATCTTATATTACGTTAATTCCCAAGGACGATAATGACAAAAAGTCAATTAAGAATTTTAGGCCCTGTTGCGCTAAACTTGTCGCAACTTATTCTGACTATATTTTCTGACTACGTATTCTGACCATGCATTCTGTCTATATATTTAATTTTGTAATGCATGGGAAATAACTCATGTAATTGTAGTCACTTTTTTATTTCTACTAGTTGTCTAATCGTGTGACGATAGTTGCCGATAGTTTGTGTGAACGATTTTGAGTCATGTTCATATACGGAGCGCTCAGGTCGTCAGTTCTTAGAAACAGTTGGCAATCGCAATGTTTCAAGATTCATTTCCTTATTAGGTTCGAATCTGTACGATTGTTCTCAAGAATATTCTTTGGTTCGTAAGTTGGTTAACACCGTTCGAGTCGCGCTTGTCTGCGCATGTCTGGTCTTGATCGCTTTTTGCACGGGTTCCGCCCCGACATTCAGAGTGTGGCAGATGCGTGATAAGCAAGACGCGTTTGGTTTGCCAGCGTCTGTGCTTAAACTGTTCAGGAAATAATGTCCTATTCATATTGTTCCTTTGGAGATGATATATCTGTGGTGATTCTAAGTGCTTGGAAGCCTGTGAGTTATATGTTTGTTTCCTGAAGTAAAGGTAATGACATTTTTGACACTTATCGATATCTTTCGAGATTGACATTGTGTTTGTAGCCCGATTATAGGAGGGTCTACGCTATGAGAAGTTTTTCGTCAGCTCACGAATCATGTTCGCTGTTACTGCATCGATGGATGCATGTCCTAAGAACTATCTGCCTGCTAAATTTTACTGCTTGTTCCAGATTTGATATCTTGGATAACTAAAGGAATTTGGAGGATATTTGAGGACATTATTGATACACTTCAGAAGACGTCCCGGTCTTGCTGAGGTTAGATTTAGGAGAGAGGATTTGATCTCCTATCATATTGATATCTTCCAGCTGTTATAGAAAGGGATGGAGATTTCCACCTGAATACATTTACAGCCCTATGATGTACTGATATGCATGTGATTCATCTTTACTATGATGTTGTCTACCGTCCATTGCTGTACTGACTATGTTGCTGTAACAATGACTGTTTGATTGTACCTATGATGTACCTACCTTCGCGTATACATTTTGTCATTGTGGCGTCCACAATAAATTATACAAGAAAACGTCACTAGCTGTTGCAAATCTCATTGACTTCACCCATCGTGAGTTAATGTGACGTCCTTGTGTGGATTGCCCTGTTTGTGATGATAACTGTTTGAATACACATCTGCATCTTACACAAACCAGACCACAGACACCATACCACGTCTTCATCGCCATTCAACATTATGACGTTCAACAAAATGGTAGTCAACAGGCCCATCTCCCTTTTAAATGTTGATTATAAAATTCTAGCCAAGGCACTAACTCTGAAGCTTAAGCCACACATGCAAGCAATAATTCATGAAGACCAACAATGTAGTGTAAATGGTAGGAACATTAGTAGGCACACACATTTTATCAGAGACCTGATTACATACGCACATGATAGGCAGTGCCAGAGCGCCATATTATCTCTAGACCAGGAAAAGGCATTTGATAGAGTATCACATGCCTTTCTGCATAAAAGTCTCAAAGCTAATAACATAGGGAAATACTTTAGAAAATGGATTAAAATTTTATACAACAAACCGGAAAGTAGAATATTGGTTAATCATAGTTTAACCAATTCCTTCAAGTTAACGAGATCAGTGAGACAGGGCTGTCCTTTGTCGCCCCTGTTATATGTAATAAAATTAGAACCTGTTTTGGAAAGAATAAGACAAGATACAAATATCACGGGAACTTTCGTCCCTGGTATAGGGGTAAAGAAACTGTTGGCATACGCCGACGATACTATATTCTTTTCAACAACAAAGGATTCTTTAAAAAATATATTAGAGGTTTTCAAAGAGTTTGGATACGCTAGCGAATCCAAACTAAACATTCAAAAATCTAGTATAATGGGAATAGGCAGATGGGGCGATAGATCAGATTTCCCTTTCCAATTAACTCAATTAAATAAAATCAAAATTTATGGCATTAACTATTCTTTCAATCCACAAGACCCCAGTAAAGAAACATGGACAAAATTGTTAGGGAAAATTCAAAATATGCTAGAAATTTATAAATACAAAACGGCCACCATTTTCGGAAGAAGTGTAATAGTAAATTGTTTTATTATGCCAAAAATAATTTACACAGCAAACATACAGATGATACCTAAAAAGATTATAACAGAAATAAATAAACTAATTAGGGCTTTTATTTTTAGGAATGCTTGGCACAGTATTAAAGACGTCACTCTAATGCAACCTAAAAATAAAGAGGGGATAGCCTTACAGGATATCAACACTAAAATTAAAGCCTTAAGAATTAAATACATAGGGGAAATTACAAGAAGCCCGGGTCTATACCCGCTGGCACATTACTACATTGGGTTACGACTATCAAATTTTTGTAAACTAAATAATAATCAACCCCATTTTTTCGTTACACCACCACCCTTTTACGCAATATGTCTACAAAATTTAGAAGGGAATAAACATTTAATAAAACAAGACACTAAACTTATATATAAACTTCTAGTCGCAGCACAGGAAACACCTCTGAACACACGAAGGGGGTACAACCTTTTTATAACCAATTACACACAGAGTTTCACAAACATTCATGCAATAGACATCAAACCGCAAGCAAGAGAAGTCACTTTTAGACTACTACACACTTTAGCACCACTTGCATACAAATCATCAATAAAGGCAAACAGATTAGCACCAAAATGTAAACTGTGTAGTGACAACATTATAGAGACAGAAGACCATTTGTTTTACACATGTAAGACAGTGGCCCCCACTTTAAACAAATTAAGGAAATTAATAGCCTCACACTCACAACAGACACTTAATTTATATAGAGCAGTCATGATGAACACGTTACCACGAATGACGAGACGAACAAAACTTAAACTACTAACTTTACTCGCTAACTTCAGATACCTTGTTTGGACGTGTAGAAATAGGGCCGTATATGACGGTAGACATTACGACAGTACAATATTTACACAAATATATGAACACATGACACAAAAAATAATAGAACAAATTTAACATTTTGTATTGACCCTTTGGTCGTTTATAAAAAACAATGTAGCTTTATTTGTAAATACTCCATAATGTAAATATCCTTTAACCTTTTCACCTACTCAGCAATCTCTGAGTACTTAAGTTTATGCAATATAATGTTAATGATTTTGATTTTGTAATTTGACGATATTAGTTTGGATAATTTGCACCTTGGTTGTACTGATATGGGGGGGGGGGGGGTATCTTATATCTTGTATCATGGAATAATTTGTAATCTTGGGAATTTTAAAGGGAAATATTTGTGCTTGGTGGTAATGTTATAATATTGTTTGAAGTTTTGGAAATTTTTTGATGAGTATTTGATATTGAATTGTTTGTATTGCTTATTGGGGGAGGGAGGGAGGGGGTAGGGAGAACTATATACTATATATTATATATCTTACATCATGTGTTTACAAATATTAATCCTTGTAAATAACATTGATGGTGTTCATGACCTAATAAAGGTTTTAAAAAAAAAAAAGTCTTGCGTCTCTGTTCTGCTTTTCATTCTTGACATTTGTGCTTTTTCCTGGACATTTGTGTTTTTTTGTGTGGTTAGCTTAAGCTTAGCTTAGGCTAACTTTGTGTTTCTTGTTCTAATTTGGTTTTATATAACCAAGAAGAAAATAATACAAAATGCCCGCACCAATTGTGCCAGCTTTTGTCCTCAACATGGAGAAAGACCTGGAGGGAGGTGAGCTACATAAACCAGGAACATTAGTGATCTCTGTAAATGATCCACAGGCTAATAGACCCTCATATTCTTTGATTGCCAGCATTCTGGCCGGACCAGCTGGTGTTGGTACGAGTGGCGTCGCCACATTATACAGGTTTGCGGGCCCATTCAAGTGGTTCGCAACGCTAACAGCAGCTGCCCAGATGAAGCATTACGCTGGCCTGCATGGCAAGAAATTTGAATGGATAAACAAACAGATGTCTGTATACATCGAACATTTGGATAAGGAAAAATCCAAGGGGACACTCAACTGGATGCCCCCAACTATGAAAGCAGAGGCGGCCCAGCGAATTGCAGCAGCGGTGACGGGAGACCAAGAGGCGGAAGTGTCTCGAGTTAAAACCGCCCACGATAAGTGGAGCTTTTTGTTTAAGCCGTCGGCACACCAGGTGCCTTATTTTGTCAACCTTAAAATGGAAGGCCTAACAGGAAAATTCCAGAGAGTATGGGTGTCCCTGCCCGGGAGGAAAACCCAATGTGCCATTTGTGGGGGTGACAACCACTAGGTAAGCCAGTGCCCAAAGAAGCGGACACCCGCCTCCCAGGCCAAACAAGCGAGGAAAGCGGAAGTGGTGGTGGAAAGAACACCTGCAGAGCAAAGCAGGGAGACTTTAGCAAAACAGGACAGGGCAAGTGAGCTTCCCGCCCCAGATAGCCCAGGTGCCAGTGAGGGTGAGGGTTATACCAAAGTGGTAAATAAGAAAGAAAAGAAAGAAGTAAATAGGAAGAGATTTCTGCTCCAGGCAGCAGAGCCTGTGAGGACCAAAGAAGTTAAGCGTAGTGACAGTAGGTCGCCGAGCAAGCGCTCCCCGAGCATAAGCGACCTGCCTCCATCACCACCACCAAGGGTGCCTACACCAGAGCCATCCCCGAAATGGGTATCATCGACACCTGTCGTCGATGAACGCAGTACATCTCGACCAAACAGCCCGGTAGGAGGGTCGCCGGCAGAATCTGGTTTTCCAGAAGTGCCAACAAACACCCAAGTTGGTATAAGTTAGGCGATAGAAACCTAGGAAGATGAGGACATGGAGGCGATGATGTCGCAAGCCAGCATCTTCATAGATGGCCAGCCTTATGGTGACGTAAGCGACGCATGAGTCTGCCTTTACAAGCCTTTTTTCCCTGCACTGGGGCCCAGTGCAAGATGTTTCAAGTGTCAAGCTTCAGGCAGGTGAGACAAGTACTGGTGACGAACGGTGCAGGTGTGGGCACGCCCAAGCTGCACCCCGATGTTATCCTCCCCTGTGAGCCTGTCGGAAGTTTGGACTGTGAGCAACCAGTGTGTGGAAAGATGTGACCCCCCCTCCCTACCTTCAGTGGACCCAAGTGTACCAGCCTGGCAAAATAAAAGAAATGTATTTTTTTAAAGTAAATTATGAAAACACCTATAGTTTAGGACGTGTTACTTATGATTTAAGAGTTTTGTGTTCTTATTTTAATGTAAATAAGTTTAGTAGTATTTTAATGTATGTTTTGACACAGCACACGCACTTTTAACATGCGCACAGTTTCACTTAAGCAGTCAACTCCCCCCCCACCCCCCTACCGAGCAGGGAGTGTGAGGCGACGCAGTTTCATCTGCGCTCAGCCTAAATTATCAGTGCAGAACGAATAGTCAGCCCCCAGTCACTATTCCGTCAGGCAGTCAGGTATTTAGGTCAATCGGTCAGCCCTTACGCACCGACTGGTCTAACAATGTAAACATGAACTCATCAAGTGGTTTAGTCAGGACAGGCAGTCAGCTTACAGTCACTGCTTTGCCGGGTAGGTCATGTACAAGTGGCCAGCCTACCACTTTTCCATGTGTAACCAGTATAGCACACAAGAAGTTACCAGCTAGCACTTTAAGTTCACTTATGACGGGTAGTCCGCTCACAGTCCCTACTTCGTCAGATATTTTAAAGAAGAGTAGTGGTCTGCACTCAGTCCCCACTACGTCAAATAGTTTAGATATGGCAGGTGACGACTCTGCCACTTTGCCAGGTAGACAGTTTACAACGAGTGGCCAACCTCTGCTTACCACTCCGTCATGCAGTCTAGTGATAATATCTCTCAATATCAATGGTTTGAGAAATAAGCTAGACTATGTAATTAAACAGATTAAAAAAGAGAAACCCGATTTTCTGTTTTTACAACAAACGGGGATTACTTCTGATTATCATGCCGATCAGATTGTAACTAGATTAGGACTGAAACATGGTTGGTTCGCCCGAGGCACCTGCCATGAGGGTGCTGCCATCCTCCAAATAAATGAAGATTGGGAAACAGTACATTATAGAACAGACAAATATGGCAGAATTGTCATTATACAAATAAAAAACAAACACAACAAACAAGACATACACACACTTATCAACATATATGCCCCAGCGACGAAAATCGACAGACCTATGTTTTATGACGGATTACACGACATATTAACGGAACATTACAAGGGGACTAAGAAAATTTTAGGGGGAGATTTTAACTGTGTCCTGTCTGACCTAGACCGGTCAGGTGGCTTCACGAGAGCACAGACAAGGGAAAAGTCTTCACTCGTACGACAAGTTCCGGCTATGTTAGACGAACATGACCTTTCAGACGCATACAGGAAAATAGAACCCAACAAACAAACTTTTACATATTATGACAAGACGAACCCATATCTTAGACTGGCTTCAAGATTAGATAGAATTTACACCACTAGTGACTATAATATACACAAAATATACCACATAAAAAACACTCTTAAATTCACAGATCATCACGCAATTTATACATCTTTAAGTACGGGACACACGCATAAACAAGTAAAGAGATCCCCGCATTGGAAATTTAACAATAATCTACTTAAAAACACTTACTACACAGAGCAAATAACACAATTGATACAAGGTTATGCACAAGACATTCCCAATAATAACATCGCACAATATTTGGACATGTTAAAAAATACAATAAGAGATAGGACGCAGATTTTGGCTACACTTATACATAGGAAATTTAAAAAAGAAGAGGGGATTTTAGAAGAAGCAATCAGTTTAACTAAAAGTTTAAATAACACGAACCCTCACATACACACCTTAGAACAACAGTTAGATCAATATAGACAGTATACCTATCAGGGAGCATTACTTAGGACAAAATTACACACTATAACGCAAGAAATCCCTAGTAGGCAATATTTAGCAATTGAACAAAATATTCAGCGCAGTAGACAGATACACGAAATAATTGACATGAAAGGAAAACAGCACACAGACAATACCAACATCAGTCACGCTTTCTTCGAATACTACAAGCAGTTATATACTAAAGAAGACGGTGACGCAAACATACAAGACAAATTTCTAAAATACACAAAGTGTCTAAGTGATGAGGAAAGTGAAAGGCTAGACCAACCCCTAACTTTAGATAATTTGCAAGGGGCACTTAGTACTTTTCAAAAAGATAAAGCACCTGGGCCTGATGGGCTAACAGCAGAATTTTACAGGTTTTTCTTTTCACATGTTTAGGCCCCATCCTAATCAAAACATTTGAAGAAGCATTTCAAAAAAGGGAACTCCCGGATAGTTTAAATCAGTCATATATTACCCTGATCCCCAAGGATAGTAATGATAAAAAGTCAATTAAGAAATTTCGGCCAATTTCTCTTTTAAATGTTGATTATAAAATTCTAACCAAGGCACTAACTCTGAAGCTTAAGCCACACATGCACAAAATAATTCACGAAGATCAGCAGTGTAGTGTTCAAGGTAGGATTATTTGTAGACACACACATTTCATTAGAGACCTGATTACATACACACATGATAGACAGTGCCAGAGTGCCATATTATCTTTAGACCATGAAAAGGCATTTGATAGAGTATCACATGCCTTCCTGCATAAAAGTCTTAAAGCTAATAATATAGGGAAATACTTTAGATCATGGATAAAAATCCTATATAAAAAACCTGAAAGTAAAATATTGATTAATCATAGTTTAACCAAAGCATTCAAATTAACGAGAAGTGTTAGGCAAGGGTGCCCTCTGTCGCCCTTGTTATATGTAATAACATTAGAACCTGTTTTGGAAAGAATAAGACAAGATACAAATATCACGGGAACTTTCGTCCCCGGTGCAGGGGAAAGGAAATTGTTGGCCTACGCCGATGATACGATATTCTTTCCAACAACAAAGGATTCTATAAAAAATATCTTAGAGGTTTTCACAGAGTTTGGATACGCTAGCGAATCCAAACTAAATATTCAAAAATCTAGCATAATGGGAATAGGTAGATGGGGCAATAGATCAGATTTCCCTTTTCAATTAACGGTAGTGAATAAAATTAAAATTTATGGAATTAACTTCTCTTTTAGTCCTCAAGACCCCAATAAAGAAACATGGACAAAATTTATAGAGAAAATCCAAAATATGCTAGAAATTTACAAATATAAAACGGCTACCATTTTCGGAAGAAGTATTATAGTTAATTGTGTTATTATGCCAAAAATAATTTACATAGCAAATATACAGATTGTACCTAAAAAGATTATAACAGAAATAAATAAACTAATTAGGGCCTTCATTTTTAGGCACACTCGGTATAGTATTAAACACACTACTCTAATACAACCTAAAAATAAAGGGGGGATAGCCTTACAAGACATCAACACTAAAATTAAAGCTTTAAGAATTAAATACATAGGAGAAGTTATAAAGAGCCCGGGTCTACACCCACTGGCACACTATTATATTGGGTTAAGATTATCAAGTTTTTGTAAATTAAATAATAGTCAACCCCATTCTTTTGGGACACCACCTCCCTTTTATGCAATATGTCTACAAAATTTAGAAGGGAACAAACATTTAATAAAACAAGACACCAAACTTATATATAAACTTCTAGTCGCAACACAGGAAACACCTCTGAGCACACGAAGGGGGTACAACCTTTTCATAACTGATTACACACAGAGTTTTACAAACATTCATGCAAAAGACATCAAACCACAAGCAAAAGAAGTCACTTTCAGACTGCTACACAGTTTAACACCAATTGCCAACAAATCATCAATAAAGGCAAACAGATTAGCACCAAAATGTAAATTGTGTAGTGACAACATTATAGAGACAGAAGACCACCTGTTTTACACATGTAAAACAGTGGCCCCTACATTAAACAAATTAAGGAAATTAATAGCCCCAAACTCACAACAAACACTTAATTTATATAGAGCAGTCATGCTTAACACGTTACCACGAATGACGAGACGAATAGAACTTAAACTACTAACTTTACTAGCTAACTTCAGATACCTTGTTTGGACGTGTAGAAATAGGGCCGTATATGACGGTAGACATTACGACAGTACAATATTTACACAAATATATGAACACATGACACAAGACATAATAGAACTACTTTAACATTTTGTGTTGACCCTTTGGTCGTTTATACAAAGCAATGTAGCTTTATTTGTAAATACTCCATAATGTAAATATCCTTTAACCATTTTCACCTACTCAGCAATCTCTGAGTACTTAAGTTTATACAATATAATGTTAACGATTTTGATTTTGTAATGTGAAGATATTAGTTTGGATAATTTGCACCTTGTTTATTCACTTTCCTTTGTCGTACTGATATTTTAGGGATGGGGGGGGGGGGTGTGGGGAGGTGGGGGGGGGGGGGGGTTATCTTATATCTTGTAATAATTTGTAATCTTGGGAATTTTGAAGGGAAATAATTTGTGCTTTGTGGTAATGTTATAATATTGTTTGAAGTTTTGGAAATTTTTTGACGAGTATTTGATATTGAATTGTTTGTATTGCTTATTGGGGAGGGGGGAAAGGGGGGGGAGACTTTATATATATAGGTTCTTCTACTAGAAGTCACGCCCCAGGTATCTTCATACCTGAGATTAATATGTACACGGGTCATACTTAGCCCGAAGGACAGTTCTATGTTCTACGAACGTCGCTATGTCAGCAATTGCACCTACGTCGAGGTTAGACTTAGGAATGCCTGTAAAGGTCAGCTTGACCTATGCTCCTGGAACACCATCCTCGTGCGACTTATGATTAGACTCATTTAGCACACCTGAACAGTGAGAGGAGTATTTGATGCACTTTTGTAATATTGGAGCCAACAGTATAATCCCTTGGCGCCATATCATTATTTAAGTATATGCCAAATACATTGATGAACATAACTTATGCTAATTTTCGTGAACTGTAATGTGAACTGGATGTACCGTTACCTGTCTTGTGGCGTCAGATAATAAACATTGGAAACGTCAATAGCAGTTGCACCATTATATGACTTTCCATGTCATGTTCATATGTTGTGCACCTGTGAACGACATCACCCACACTCACAGCAACCAACAACAGACCAGACACCTCACAGTGCAACCTATTACATCCCTGGTGTCTGTAGGGGTGGTACTCTACTGGGCTGCTGACTATCATCGTAGTGGCCAGTAGTCAGCCTAAATTCCACCCTTATCACTGTGGTGTCCAATGTCTGGTTCGTCTGTTACCAGCACTCCCGGGGGTCAACAACCCCATTCATTCTAAAAGATGCAAGTTCGTGAACGATACTTCCTGCGAGATACAACATCTACAATGAAGTTTAGCATGTCCGCTATATTGTGAAAGTACCCGGCGCTGCCCGACAGTTTATCGATTTCATAGCTTTCAGAATGTCAAGTACCGATTGAAGCGATTTACTCATACTGCAGTTAGAAGGTCAAGTGCCGAGCATTGTAAGGAAGAAGGACACGTGCCGAAACAACATTTCCAGTATCAGAAGCTCATTTCCTGCGTCATGGCTGTTTATGGGAGCAGTTGTCGATCAACGTTGGATCATTTATCCTTAGAACGCTGATCATCACCTGTTCTGCACCGTGCTGACGTTTGGACTCATAGAAGTTAAGTGGCCTGTTTTGTTTTTGAACTGTGCCCTTACGTTCTAACTGAGCCTTCTATACTTTCACACACTTTTTCCTATATGTTTACATGTTACATGTTTATATGTTATATGTTATATTTATATGTTTTTATTTCAGCTGGCTGGTTGGGAAGGTGACTATCATAAGAAATACCACGTCATAGAGGTCTTATGATAGCGTTCTTGTAGGAGCAATTTCCTTAATTGGAAATTGTTAGCAATATTTATTGCTATTTTTGTTAGATGTGACGACATGTGCAGTTTTGTTTTCGGTATTTTTTCGCATTCTTTAGTTTTGTTTTGATTTGTTTGTATTTGTAGATCTCCTCTTTTCTATTATTCAGTTCTTTAAACCATTTTTGTTTATACATTGTGACGTCATTTGTTTGTTTAAATTTTTCGCATTTGTCATCACATTCTTTGTGATATTTTCTTTTAGTTTTCGCTGTATTGTCTTTGATCCTTGTTATTGTTTTCATTGTCTTTGATCTTTGTTATTGTTTACATTGTCTTTGTTCTTTGTTATTGTTTACATAGTTCTTGCGTAGTTAGCTTTCACTATTGTTACATATTTGCTCATGCACTATTGTTTATATAGTGCACTTATCATAACTAACTGGTGGTTTTTGCTTATGCACTATTGTGTAGTGCAGTTATGATAAATAACTGATGGATATATGGTTATGCACTAATTTGTGTAGTGCCCTGATGATTAAGAAGTGACTTGTGATATTATTATACATTTGATAATACAAGTTCTTTGTCAAAGACTTGTTTCCCACAGAGATTGGGATAAACATTGGGATTATACAAGTACTTTATTTAAGTCTTATTTCTGTTAAGGTTGAAATAAGATAATTAATTATTTCAGGTTTTGGACTCATAATATTCAGCTACAATTGGAAGCTGAAAATAAAACACTTGAAAAAGAGGCTGAAAATAAAACACTTGAAAAAGAGGCTGAAAATAAAAGACTTGAAAAAGAGGCCGAAAATAAGAGATTAGAGATAGAGGCTGAAGAGAAAAAGTTACAAAGAGAGGCTGATGAGAGAAAAGCAAAAATGGAGCATGAAGAAAAACTCTTAGCTTTGGAGTTAGAAAAGTTGAGGGAGCCGCGCTAGCGTAGTGGTTACAACACCGCTCTGGCGACCGGGTGATACAGGATCAAACCCGGGCGACGGCATTTGAGGATTTTTCGTCGACCGGGATTTGGACTGGATTAACTCGAGACCTGGCGAGGACATTTGAAGGAGTGTCGTCGACCAGGGACTGGCGGCTCCTGAGCCGACCCAGCTGCAATATGGGTACCTCCGAAATCGGCGAGTATTTGCCTGAATGGCGAGGGACACCTGTCTCTGTACAAGAAATAAAGGGATACTCACGTAAAATCAATGTCAGGTTAGACATAAAAATAATAACCTGAGATTTCGCCTCGAGTATTAGCGGGCGAACGCAAAAAAAAAAAAAAAAAAAAAAAAAAAAAAAAAAAAAAAAAAAAAAAAAAAAAAAAAAAAAAAAAAAAAAAAAAAGAAAAGTTGAAATTGTTGAACACTGGTAATGCTAATGATGCAAATAAGGTGTCAGATAAGTTCAATGCAAGAACTTTTAAGATTAAGCTACCTGTATTCAATGCTTCCAGTGACGATATAACGTTTTATCTGGATAGATTTGAACGGGCATGTAAAACACATAACATAGATAAATCACTGTATGTTTATCAGTTGTCTAATTTACTTAGAGGTGATACTTTGAGTATGTTAAGTATGGTAGATGAGCCTGACAAGAACAATTATGAGGATATCAGAGCAGTCTTGTTAAAGAAGTACCAACTTAACGAAGACGGCTATCGTCTTCAATTTAAAAATATGTTGCCAGATACTGGAGTTGAATTCTCTGAATTTATTTCAAAGATACGTCTTACTTTTTCACGATGGGTTGAGCTGTCTAAGACAGAACATACATATGAAGCACTTATGGACTTACTACTTAGAGACAAGGTTATTTCTTCTGTCAATGAATCTTTTCTTTCTTTTCTTCATAAGCGTAAGCCTAAAAACATAAAAGAAATGGAAGAATACTGTTGCCAGTATGTCACTGCGCATCCTCATGTAACCATTAGCAACTCTAAAGTAAAAGAAGGTCTGCCAGTTGCTTCGGCAGCACCTTATGGCCCAAATTTCATGCGTAAATTTCAGGGTAGCCAACAAAATTTTAATAGGAAGAGTAACCGTAATTATGCTCAGAATCATAGCAATCAATTTCAAGGTGATTCTTCTTCGCAGAACTGGAGACAAGCTGATACTACACGGTATACTACTCCCTATAATTTTAGGCATTTTCGCAAAGGTAGTCAGTATAGAGGAAACTATTTTTCGCGGAGAACTCAAAACCAATATAATAGAGGTTCTCAACAGTATAGAAATGGTAATGACAGTTATGGAAACTGGAATTCAAACCAGGATAACAATTACAGTAGGGACTTTAATGATAATTGCAGAGGCAATAATGGTCGCGGTAGATCGCAACATAAAAGAGATATCAACAGGCAAACTCTGTACAGCAGGAGTCTCAGGGAGCATGTAAACAAGGTGATGATGATAAAAACTCTAGTGCTATCACATGTTCTGCCTTTGACTTTAGTAGGGCAACTAAGTGTCCCCAATGCAGTACTTTATTCGAACCGACTACCGTAACTACTTTAAGCTGCGGTCATCCTCTTCCCGCTCTTCCTGCTGCTGTTGCGCATGACGGGAGAGGTTCTCTTATACTACATAAGGGTCTTGTAAATAGTAATCCAGTCTCAGTTTTATTTGATTCTGGATGTACTACTATTGGTGTTAGGCAATCTCTTGTAAATCCATCCTGTGCTACAGGGAGGGTCATCAAATGTGTAACATTTGGTGGCACTTTAGAAAAGTATCCTACTGCCATAATACATATTGCTACTCCCTTCTGTACGGGAGATGTCCACGCGTGCCTCCTTCCAAATCCTATTGCGGACCTTATTATTGGTCGTATTTACGGAGTTATGGAATGTTCCCCACAGCAGATTGCTGTTTGGGAAGAGAAAAACATTGAAGCTACCAATGCGGTGGTCACAAGAGCACATGCTCTGGATCCACCTCAAACTTCATTAACTGATAATAATGAAGTAGATAGCCAAAATAGTCACTTGATTATTTCACGTGACTCATTTATAAAATTGCAAGAAGAAGATCCTTCTTTACATAAATTCTTCATTCTAGCAAAAAAAGGTGATCCAAATCAGAATACTAATAGAAAGTCTTGGATTTCTATGAAGAACGGCGTACTTGTGCGTATGGTACAAGACTCGACTACGTCCACTCATTCTCAAATTCTTGTGCCTAAGAGTATGAGATTGCAAATATTGCAACATGCTCATGACTCGCAATGTGCTGGACATATGGGTTTTTCCCGTACAAAGTTGAGGGTTCTTGCGGCTTTCTTTTGGCCATTTGTAAGCAAGGACATACGAATTTACTGTCGTTCTTGCAAAATTTGTCAGGAGGTCAAATCGAAAGGACCACGACATGCTGCGATTATCCAGGCTGCTGACATTCCTATTCGCCCTTTTCAAAAAATGGCAATAGATATTATCGGTCCTTTTAGGATCAAGTTGGCCAGAGGACATCAATTTATCCTTACATGTGTCGATATATAGGCTATACCTCTCAAGAGCATCTCCACTGCCGATATCGCAGAGGCTCTTTGGCTAATATTTTCTCGCTTGGGATTCCCCGGAGAAATATTGTCAGACCATGGCACTCAACTTATATCCGACACTATGTCACAGGTAATATCTATGCTACATATTAAAAGGTCTCTCAGCAGTATTTATCACCCAATGTCTAATGGGTTAGTGGAGCGTTTGAATAGGACACTAAAAACTTTACTTGGGAAGATAACTGAGGATGATCCTCAGGATTGGAACAGGGTTTTACCCGCGGCTATATTTGCTTATAGAGAGGTCCCCAATGAACACACAGGGTTTTCTACTTTTGAACTTGTCTTTGGCGCGCAACCGCGCGGCCCTATGTCTTTACTCCACGATCTTATCACTGCCGATAATATTAGCGATGAGACTCAATCTTCTTAGGAGTATGTCATTGCTCTTAGGCAAAAGATCATCGAGGCATGCAAACTAGCAACTTCTTCATCCGAATTTGCTAAAGAAAAGACAAGGCAGTTTGCAAATAAAAATAGATGTCTACGACAACTTTGTCCAGGTGACAAAGCACTCGTTCTTCTTCCGTCAAGGGAGAACAGACTTCTTATTGCATGGAAAGGTCCGTATGCAATAGTCTCTAAAAATTCCGATGTCGACTATGTTGTCGATATTGATGGAAAGCATAAAACTTTCCACATAAATATGCTCACGGAATTTCATGAAAGACCTGACTATTTGCAGCCTATTTTCCAGGCAACGGACTATTCTCCAGTACCTCATGGTCATTACTCATCCCTGTCAGTTATACAGGTTGAGGAAACTACTTTTTCTGATGTCAATCTCCCTCTTCCTGTGATCCCACTTCATTCAACGGAATCTTGGAAAAACGTTTCCGTTTCTCCTAATCTTTCCGCTGAGGAACATCGACAAGTTTCTTCGATGTTACAAACATTTCAGGATGTCCTTACCGACATCCCGGGACACACACATGTCATTGAACATGACATAATACTAACTGACCATAATCCTATCAGAGTCAGACCCTATCCGATACCTATCCATTTTCAGTCACAAGACGAAAAAGAATTGGATGAAATGATACGATTGGAAATCATTGAACCATCCACTTCAGCATACTCTTCGTCTATGGTTATTGTTCGAAAGAAGGATAATAACATTCGCATTTGCGTGGATTATCGCAAATTGAACCAAGTTACGAAGTTCGATGCTGAACCTATGCTCCATTGGAAGAGCTACTAAACAAACTTTCTAATTCAAAATTCTTTACCAAACTCGACTTATCGAAAGGTTTTTGGCAAGTTCCTTTAACTGAACGAGCCAAACCTTTTACTGCTTTTTCTACACCTAGGGGTTTATTCCAATGGAATTTCATGCCTTTCGGTCTTATGAACGCCCCTGCTACATTCGTACGAATGATGCATCAAATTCTCGCATATCGTACAGATGTCATAGCATACTTAGACGATATCTGTCTGTTCAGTGATTCCTGGGAAGATCACTATTTGGGTTTATACGAATTGCTGTCTACTCTTCGCGAGTATAACTTGACTGCAAAACCCTCTAAAGCCTTTATAGGATTTAGTGAGATTTCTTTCCTGGGTCATCGTGTTGGTCATGGTCTTTTAAAGACAGAGGACCACAATGTTTCAAAAATACTTAACATTTCTGTCCCTAAGACGAAGAAACAAGTGCGTAGTATCTTAGGTTTGATACAATTTTACGGACCATTCATTCCGAATCTGTCCTCCATTACGGCACCGCTTTCTACTTTATTGAAGAAAGGATCGCCTAATCTGATCCGCTGGTCTCAAGAATGTCAATCCTCATTGGACCAGATTAAAACTCTATTTTCATCTCCACCTTTCCTTAGGTTACCTACTATTGAGAAGACTTTTGTTCGTCGAAGTGACGCCTCGTCTAATGGAATTGGGGCAGCACTTATGCAGGAGTATTCAGATACTCTGCATCCGGTGATGTATATCTCTAGGAAATTAAATGCTGCAGAGAGGAATTACTCGGATTTAGACCGTGAATTATTGGCTATGGTATGGTCAATTCTGAAGTTGCAAAGATTCCTTCTAGGCGCACATTTCATTGTGGAAACCGACCAGAAAGCTCTTACTGCCATTCAGAGCAAAAACTTGAAGAGCTCGAGGTCCACTCGATATGCCATAGCTCTTCAACCATTTCATTTCACGGTGCGAGCTATCCGTGGTTCGGATAATGTGATGACAGACATTATGTCCAGATGCCCACACGATTCCACTTAACTATTTAAGTCCCAATCGACTTTATATATCCTCAGGGGTTAGACGCGCTTGGCCCAATCAACTTTATAAAGCGTTTAGTATATGTGCCTCTGTTTGAGACTGTTTCTAATTATAACTACCCACAAACCACCCAAAACGTCATTTCTGACTGCAAGTACATTCTTTTAAATACCGCATGTGTTTAAGAGTGAACGTGTTTCTGTTTTGAGATATTTATTTAAAAATGCACCGGGGTGGCCATTTTTGCTTGGGCCAAACCAACTTTTTTGCTTGGGACTGAAAGAGTTAATTCTTCTGTCATATATATTTTCTGATATACAGTCCACTACTATAATGACATATCAGCACATATTTTCTCACTTTTTGGGAATTTATAACATTGTACCATATAATTTCCTTTTTTCTGATACAGATTTAATCATAACGGAAGAAGGCTTAGTTAGCAATATACGGGCCAAAAGCTCACATGGCCACATTTATATATTGTATTTTGATGACTGTATTAAGAGATTTAACATTTGTCTTAAAGATTTGTGTTATTGATATTTTCGCAGCACATCATTGACGTCTGCGAGATTATGTACATTGTGGAACCATGAAGTATGTCAAGTCCTATCCTAAGTTGGAGCGGACTATGTCCACATCTTCTAGTAACGATTATATCCATGTCTACGAGAAACAGCTGATGTATTAGTATTGATTAATAATGCATTGTATAATGTGCCTTTTATTTGAATATGTGTAATTTTATAGTGCGGTATATTAGTATATTACACCGCTGTTTGCACAACACTTCATTGTGTAATACTATGATAATATATTTAATTTCATAGATTTGTATGAGTATGATTTGACTTGCATTATGATGTTGCCATCACTGTGGCGTATGTTGGTGGCACCTCCCTGGAATATACGTGTACACTTAGGGAAATATTTTCTATAAGGATCTGAGATATCACCTCAGTTTCGCTCAATGCGTCGAGCTAGCCTCATATAGGCATTATATCCGCGCATCATACGTGCGTTAGGAGCCTGTTTTTTCTGGCTCTAGGATTTAAAAAAAAATGTTTTATTATTTTTTCCCGGGGGGGAGGGGCGGGGAGGGGGGGGGGGGGCGGTAATCTGTTACGCACAGAAGTTTTTCTAAAGACATTGTATAATCATTTTTTCTAAAGACATTGTAAAATCATTTTTTCTAAAGACATTGTATAATCATTTTTTCTAAAGACATTGTATAATTAGCTTGTCTGAATTGTACACTTTAATTTTTTTCGGTCAAAGCTAGATAACCCTAGTTTGACTGAGATTACCATTTTCAATGATGGTTACCTTCTCTGTGACGGGACACGTCGGTCCATATTTTTTGAACGATGTGTGACCATTCTCCTTATATGGTAGTATCGGTCAACTGTTTCTTGGAACGATTGAAACCAGTGTTGAGGTTGTTATTCCTGTCCATATAAGGCGCGATTTATTACAAATCTTTATCTGGAATGTTCCTTACATCGTCTCGTTTGATTCTTGCTCAGGTGTATGCGTTCTGCGCATGTCCGGACGTTAGGTGTGTCTGGGAAGCTTTCCTGTCGGGGAGTCTATGGAAAGTTGTGAAGCAGATAGGACGCATCTTGCGTCTCTGTGATTCTTTGATAGGGAATTAGGAGCCTTATTGTGAGTTAGTTAGCTTACAAGGTCCTTCCCTTGATTATTCAAAACGCCTGGAGGCGTGTGTTTTGTGGTGTTGATTTCGAAACAAGGTAATACCTCATTTACGTTTCAAATCTGTAATCTAACTTTATGTTTGACAATGGTCGATCTCTGCTCACTTACGAATTACAGAAATAGAGGTTCTTCTACTAGAAGTCACGCCCCAGGTATCTTCATACCTGAGATTAATATGTACACGGGTCATACTTATCCCGAAGGACAGTTCTATGTTCTACGAACGTCGCTATGTCAGCGATTGCACCTACGTCGAGGTTAGACTTAGGAATGCCTGTAAAGGTCAGCTTGACCTATACTCCTGGAACACCATCCTCGTGCGACTTATGATTAGACTCATTTAGCACATCCGATCAGTGAGAGGAGTATTTGATGCACTTTTGTAATATTGGAGCCAACAGTATAATCCCTTGGCGCCATATCATTATTTAAGTATATGCCAAATACATTGATGAACATAACTTATGCTAATTTTCGTGAACTGTAATGTGAACTGGATGTACCGTTACCTGTCTTGTGGCGTCAGATAATAAACATTGGAAACGTCAATAGCAGTTGCACCATTATTTGACTTTCCATGTCATGTTCATATGTTGTGCACTTGTGAACGACATCACCCACACTCACAGCAACCAACAACAGACCAGATACCTCATGCTGCAACCTATTACATCCCTGGTGTCTGTAGGGGTGGTACTCTACTGGGCTGCTGACTATCATCGTAGTGGCCAGTAGTCAGCCTAAATTCTACCCTTATCATCGTTCTATGATTCTAGTGCAGTAATCATTTGTTACAATAACTCGTCCTATGTTTCTAGTGCAGTTATCATTTGTTACAATAACTCGTCCTATGTTTCTAGTGCAGTGTTCATTTTATACACTAGCTCCAAGAAGGGTTTTGTAAATTTTAATTGTAAAAGAAGGAGGGAATTTAATGCAGTGTTTAAAATGAAAATATGAAGAAGGCATCGAAAAAAATGGAACGTATACACAAAACACGAAAGTTTAGCGTGGGTTCATCAAAGGTGTATCCTTTTCATGGACGTGTTAAGCAATGGTGACGATGATGACGTTGATGGTGATGATGGTGCTGATGATGATAACTGATGATGATGAGTAACAATGATAATGACCATGATGATGATGCTGGAATTTATTATTAGTAAATCCAGCATTATCGACCACACATATTGACAATAAAGAAGAATATTTTCTTATTTGAATTGTGTGTCATCTAATTGTGAATTAACTCAGACATGCTGATGTGTTGAATATACCTTTTCGCTAACGGCCGCGCAATTCTTTTTAAACAATACGAGAAAGTAGCCCGTCAAAATAAGACAGGAAATAGTTATGCTGTTCTCTTGCTGTTGCATGTCCTGAATTCTCCTGTCGTTGTTCATTTCTTTCCATCGCATTTCATCTTTATTCGATCTTTGTATTCTAATTTATTAAAACATATTGTTAATAGCCAATGCACTATGAACATAAACTGAAAGGCCAGCGTGATTTTATTTTTCTTTTAACTGAGTGTTCATATTAGCTTATTACTGTGCCGCGCTATTTCCGTATTGTCCCGCACATACACTTCTTTATTATTTGTTGTTTGCTGTGACAAGTCATATATTCGATCGTTACACTTTCCTGTGGCATTCTTGAACTCTCTCTTGCGTCCTTCATTTTCTTCTTTCTCACCTGCTTCTTATCGCTCTCATCGACCAAGATTATCTTAACTTCGTCACTCCCAACACGGTTGACTACCGCAAGACATATTCCCTTTGTTCGCGGGGCAGACATCGCTAACCAGACGGATTACAAGTCTACTTATGGCGATTTGTCTGAGCAATCGTCAACAACAGATGCATTATTGGGAGATAATAGTGAAATCTTCATTACCAAAGTTGACATCTGAAGACAAAACCAGACTTGTGGCGGAGAATGTAGAAAACACATATTTGATTTTTAGACAGCGTTCGTAGATTGTTGTCACAAAACAATGAGGCCTCGGGTTTTCCAAAATGGACATCAGATGGGATTTTAAGATAGTGTGTTAAGTTTGCCATATAGCAAAGCCAGGCTGGTGGTAAACAAGGCTATTGGAAGATAACAGTCGCGATATGGAATCATGAGGAAGAACGTAATCGTTTCCGTCCAGACTTTGTGGTGGTAAACTACTGCAGAAAAGTTACATCTTCGAGGATAGTATCAGTGATACATCGGTGATATAGTGAATTTGGTAAACATGACAGGCGACATGGAAGTGGCAAGACCTTATATGGTCATGGAGCATGTTTAGATGAGGTTAAAAATAATGTGTGATGAGCAATATCTTATGTGTCATGTAGTAATGTTCTACATGAGGGTGAGGGAAACCCCTATCTAAATCAGACACTTATTTGTGATTGGTTTGACATTAAAATGCTAAACTAAATTACTTCTGATCGGATCTTTTCTCAACATAGAAACATGTGCGTTGGAACAAAATTTGTGTTTATAATCTACATCACTTTAAGACTTAGGCACTGACTTCCAATCACATCACGGAGAAATCACAGACAGAAAAAAAACACGGAATAATATATCCAATAAAGGACAGGTCTTCAAGACAGACCCTGAACTAGCAGCAGAACTATTAGAACCACTATTTGCACAAGTCTGGGAATATGAGACAACACCAACAGAGTGGAGTAAAGGAATAATTGTCAAATTGCCCAAGAAGGGCGACCTTGCAGACTGCAACAACTGGAGAGGAATTACCCTCCTCTCAGTTCCCAGCAAAATACTAGGCAGGATAATCATCCAGAGAATTTCAAAAGCAGTTGACCATAAACTGAGGAAAGAACAAGTGGGCTTCAGAAAGAACAGAAGATGTGCAGATCATATATTTACCCTCAGGAACATTATAGAGCAGTGCTCAGAATGGCAGGGACAGCTGTACATTAACTTTGTTGATTTTGAAAAGGCTTTCGACAGCATACACAGGGACAGCCTATGGAAAATTCTGAGGTCTTATGGAATTCCCAGCCACATTGTTTCCATTATAAAAAGCCTCTATTCTAACTTTACGTGCAGTGTTGGATCGAGTAATGTAACTTTCGAAGTGAAAACAGGAGTACGACAGGGATGCCCCTTATCAACAACATTATTTTTGACAGTCATAGATTGGGTGATGCGCCAGACAACAGAGGGCAGTCCAAGAGGAATTAGATGGACAACGTTTTCTACACTGGAAGATTTGGAATATGCAGATGACATTGCACTACTCGCGCATTCACACCAACACATTCAAGACATAACCGATAGACTGAATAAGTATGGCCAGCAGGTTGGCCTGAACATCAATTTGAAGAAGACAGAGGTCATGACACTAAATGTGGGCAATCCTGAGCCAATAACAGTAAGGAACCAAAAGTTAGAACAGACAGACACATTTACTTACCTAGGAAGCATAGTAACACCTGATGGCGGAACAAGCACGGACATTAACAACAGAATGAATAAAGCGAGAACAGCCTTTGCTGTTCTCAACAACATATGGAAGTCTTCCCAGTACAGCACAAACACCAAATTAAGACTGTATGAGAGCTGTGTACTTTCTGTGCTTCTCTATGGTGCGGAATGTTGGAGAGTAATAGAGAAGGAAATGTCGAAACTGTCCTCCTTCCACACAATCTGCCTAAGGAAAATTCTCCGAATCTTTCGGCCAAACACCATCAGCAACCAAGAACTACTTATTCGGAGTAACCAGGAGGACAGGCACACCATCATAGCTGGCAGACGCTGGAGTTGGGTTGGCCATGTCCTCAGAAGGGACCCTGATACCATCACACGAACAGCTATGCTATGGACCCTCGAGGGAAAGCGAAAGAGATGCCGACCAAAAACAACTTGGCGGAGAACTGTGGAAGCTGAGATGCAAAGAATGAACCACAGTTGGGGCACTGTACGAAGGATGGCCGCCGACCGAGCAAAGTGGAATCAATTTGTTGCTGCCCTACAAGACGCCACCAGGCGTGATGGCCGATAACTACTTTGACGGTTGGCGGTCATGGTTCAAAGAAGAAGAAGAAAGGACAGGTCATAGGACTGGAAGTGAATTATAAAGTTAGAAAGGAGAAACTCTAGAGGCATCACTTTGCGCCCCCAAGTTCTAGTATCCTACTTCAAGTGCACCCAGCTAGACACCCAACACACCTGAAGGTCTAACGCATCTTAAACAGCTGCTCGACATTACGGCCAGTTTCTGTGCATTGTCTGTGGATATACTTCTTAACACAAAACATATTGATGTAAGTTGCAATATGTCCATTTCTTTTCATTTTATATTTTGCATTTAGCATGTATAAGTTGCTTGTGGATGTGCAGTTCCATATGGTGCTGGCAACCTCATCAATTAAAATGGCTTGGCTCATGAACCGCCGCTGCAAGAGCTGGTGACGGCTTTGTGTGGGTCTCATCACAAGGAATCAACAGCAGAGGTAGTCCCAGGTTGCATAGAGTGAATGATGATATCATGGTGTGTATATTTATTGCACTAACATGTTTAGTAAGTTGTATATACATATATGCATGAAATGTTACATTGGTCGTATTCCAAGGTCCAAAAAGCAATTTAATCAGACTCAATGGGTTCAGATTTAATGCTCAGTGGTAATGGTAAAAATTTTGAGGAAGATGAAATGCTGGATGAAAGTGGAGGTTGCCTGTCGTTTATATCAGGAGACCCGATACTTAAAAAGAGGCATTTGTTTTCCTCTCAGTTTTTGGTACTAGTTGCCAGCATAATAAGGGCCTTGAAGACGCTTGCTTTGACTACCGAAGTAATTATTCCGGTCTTGGTGGAACGTCCTACTGCAATAGTATTTGACTCTTGAAAAGAAGAAACAGTGCAAAGTACCTATGGAAACCGGCAGTGGCGAAACCAAACATCAAAGTCAAAACATCAACACCTGGACAGTTCAGTACCAAAGTATTGGTAATAGTAGATGAACTCTGTAAAATTTTTCCTCACATCATGCTATGGTGATCAAAATGAATTTGATTATTTCCTTGTTAAAATAACTTTATTTATTTAACTCTTGTTAACCAATAATTGATTATTAAACTTCTAATATATAGCAATTAGCCTACAGTAGATTTAATCATTAGTGAGTGACTTTTGCACCCATATGTTGCGCACATATTAGTCTGTGACGCACAGATTACGGTAAGTAGGCATACAAATGTAAAGTAATGGCTATTAGTCTGATGGAAAGTATTTAATTGAGAATCTATGATTCTGAGAGTAAGGGGACAGAACCCGAATCGGTCGATGTTAGATTCGAATACATGGGTTATCTTTTCTTGTATTACAATCTGGCGTATAAATAATGTTTGTTATTTTTGCGTCGGGTATGGCCAGAAACAGATTGGTCTTGTTTAAAATGTTTATGACCTGAATTTATATGTATTCCTTGACTAGTTAAGGTGATTCGGTCTTATATCTTTGTATCTTTGTATTTCTATGTCGGACTATTTTGTGAGCTGAACTCTGGGGGGAAAGGCGTTGCTGGGCATGCGCCGGTTTTGAGAGAAGAGAAAAGGCTGTCATGTCGTCGTGTCTATGGCTGGTCATTTAGAAAGTTTAAAGAGTGATTTGTGATCTATTCTAGGATGGAGATGGTGTCTCTGTATAATGGTATTATCAGAGATTATCCTACGTTCATTATTAACGCCTAGGAATGGCGTGTGTTATTCGCCTGTATGTGTTTCCTAAACCAAGGTAAAACAAAACCTCTTTTTTGCTGAACTTTGTCGCTAAGCCGAAACGAGAGACGTATTATCGTGCATCTCGGATTGCTGACCACAGATGAAGATGACATGTAATTTAGCAGCACCAGATTACTCCAGTAACCAGCTTATTGATAGCAGAAATAGATAGAAGCAATGAGGACATTTATGATTATATATCGAAGTAATTCTGCTTCATACATCTCCATCCCAGGTGAGCGAAGCTCACGGAGGAGAGCCATTTTTGATTCCCGCCATTGTAAGACTATCATCGGAGAACAGAAAATGTTTTACTACCTGATGATAGTACAGAGAGCTAGATAATATAAAAACCCATTACTGTGGTTTAACATTGTCGTCATAAACATTGGATGAACTTTCGGCTTGAGAATATTAGCCAGGAGAAGGTTCGGACAGTGAACCATTATTGTTGATGTTGTATGTATCCACCTTAACTGACGCGATCAGTCAGTTAGAACATGAGACGATAGACAACCAGGAGATTGAGTGTTTCCCTTCTATCGTTCCTTTATATTGATGTTCCACATAACTATACACCTGACTATTGTCACCCATTTTTCAAGTATACGATGATTGTTGTGCCAACGTGTTCGAATGACTGTACCTGTGAGGTCGAAGTGTATGTCCATTAATAAATGTATGAAACGTCATCAGTGGTCTGCCCTTATTGACATCAAACTACGATTTACGTTACATGACCTCAGCAGTATTTATCAATGTGGTAGGCCAGATTTCTGGGTCTAACCTGCACGGTGGACATTGCCAGAAGCCAGCTACTGATACCAGAACGTTTCTTGTGGCCGCATACGACACACACGAACACCAGCAGTACAAGTTACAGTCGATGTCAGCTTGACCTGTCAAACATAACACTGGAACTAGGTCAGCGCTTGTTGACATTTGTAACAGAGCAGACAGTTTTCACAGCAGATTTATTGGAGAAGTAACTGTGTTAGCGAAAAGTGCATATATTCCAACGGTGGATCTTCTGATGTGTTGCTCAGAACATTGAACATTGTAATAGTTTATACCATAATTAATTATTCATTAAAGTGGCACTTCATTAGTAAATTGACAGTACTATTGTGCGTAAAACTGAACCTCTTTTTCAACACACGCATTACATTATATGACATATATGTATTTATATTTAATGTTTACATGTTATAGTGCTGTGTATATGTCTGTGGGAGGTTGGGTAAGGTGACTATTATAAGAAATACCACGTAATAGAGGTCTTATAATAGCGTTCAGTAGGAGCAATTTTCTTAAATGAAAATTTGCTAGCGACAATTTGTTGCTATTTTAGTTAGCTGTGACGTTGTTTTTGTAATAATTTTCTGTTCTTTAGTTTTGTTTTGATTTGTTTGTACTTGTAGGTCTCATCTTTCCTGTCATTTAGTTCTATACAACTTTATATTTATACACTGTGACGTCATTTGTAATGTTTATTTCCTCGCGGTTGTCATCACAGGTTCTGTGATTATTTTCTTCAGTTTTCCTATTTGTTTATTTGATTTCTGCGAATGTTTTCGTATTGTCTTTCTTGATTGTCTTTTGTTTAAGTTGTTGGTTGACATATGCTATAAGGTATATTTGATCATACACTTGTGGTATAGAATAAACTGGTACTATCATTATTATTATTATACAAGTGAGTATACAAGACCTTACTAAAGGCTTGTCTCCCACAGAGATTGGGATATAGGGAGCTGATTATTCAAGTTTATGAAAACTTGCTCTCATTTACTTTGAAATAAATTTCATTGACTTTTTCAGGTAACTAGTCACATATTGTTAGACATTATGTCGACTTTAGACTACTTTATTGAGCTAGGGAAATCCCGAGGCAAGACTGGTGATATGTTGGAAGAGTATGCTAACAGCCAATATGACAAAGCACACACATTTGAAATTGATAAGCTGAAGGCTGAAGAGAAAAAACAAAAAGCTGAGGAGAAAAGATGGGAAAGAGAGGCTGAAGAAAAAAGTATACAGGGAGAATTTGAAGAAAAAAGATTACAAAGAGAAGCTGAGACTGAAAATAAAAGATTAGAAGCTGAGGCTCAAGAAAAAAGTCTACAAAGAGAAGCTGAAGCCGAGGAGAGAAAGACAAAAAGGGAACATGAGGAAAAACTTTTAGCATTTGAGTTAGAAAAATTGAAATTGACAAACATGGGTAATGTTAATCAGTCATCTGGTGGTAGTGGTAAACCTTTTATTTACACGACCAAGCTACCAGCATTTAATCCATCCAGTGACGATATAACAGTTTGGCTAGATAGGTTTGAACGTTCTTGTCGAAATCATAATGTGGATAGATCACAATATGCTAGTCAGTTATCAGAGATACTGAAAGGTGACACTCTAACTAGTTTAAGCTTGGTAGAAGAGGCTGACCAGGATAATTATGATGTTATCAGGGCAGCTTTATTAAAAAAATATCAATTAACAGAGGAAGGTTACCGTCTTTTGTTTAAGAGAATGGTACCTGAAACAGGTGTAGAATTCTCAGAATTCATTGCAAGGACACGTCTTACATTTAATCGTTGGATTGAGCTGTCCAAAACAGAAAAAACATATGAAGCCCTTATGGACTTGTTGCTCAGAGACAAGATTATGTCAAGTGTAAATAAACCATTCCTTGAATTCCTACATGAGCGTAAACCCAAGACACTAAAAGAAATGGAGCAATATTGTACCCAATACGTCACTGCACATCCGGACGTAGCTATTAGCAATGCTAAGGTTAAGGAAAGTATGCCAGTTGCTTCAGCAACACCATACAACCCTAATTACTCACACAAATTTCAAGGACCACAAAACAGGTTTGATAAAAAGAGTAACTCGAATAATGATCAAAATCAAGGTAATCAATCATTTCAAGGTTCTTCTTCGAAGAACTGGAGACGAGCTGACAGCCCTCGATACAGGGGTTGCCACAATTATAGGAATTTCCGCAGAGGAAGTCATTATAAGAACTATCCAAGTCATCCATCATGGAGACAACAAGACCATGGTTACATAGATACTCATTATAATGAACATAATGATTGTAACCATCAGAACTATGACTCAAACCCAAATAGGGGTTACAATAGAGGAAATAATAATTGGAGAGGCAATGATAAGCCAGGTAGATCGCAATATAAGGGACATAAATCACATTATCAGGCAAACTCTGCACAGCAAGAGTCACATGAAGCCTGTGATCAGACTAATGATAATAAAAACTCTAATAATATGGCATGTTCTGCGTTTGATTTTGGGAGAGCATCTCAATGCCCCCAATGCAAAACATTATTCGAACCAACTACGGTGTCTACTTTGAGTTGTGGTCACCCTCTTCCTGCTCTTCCTGTGTCAGTCGCACATTATGGAAGAGGATCTCTTGTCTTACATAAAGGTCTAGTAAATGATAGCCCAGTCTCAATTCTTTTTGATTCTGGATGCACCACCATTGGTGTTAGACAGTCACTTGTAGATCATTCCCATGCCACAGGCAAGGTAGTCAAATGTGTAACATTTGGCGGCACCTTAGAGAAGTACTCTACTGCTATCATCAATATCGCTACTCCTTTCTTTACGGGAGATGTGCACGCATGTCTTCTGCCGAATCCGATTGCTGATCTCATCATTGGTCGTATTCACGGAGTCAAAGAATGCACTCCGCAACAAATTGCTGCTTGGGAAGAACAAAATATGCAAACGCTAATGCAGTAGTCACAAGAGCACAAGCTCTCAATATGCCTCAAACTTCATCTACTGAAGATACTGAAGTGCATAACCAAGATGATCCCTTGGTAATTTCTCGTGACTCATTTATAAAACAGCAAGAAGATGATCCCACTCTAAAGAAATTCTTCACTCTTGCAACAAAAGGTGTTCCGAATAAAGATACAAATCGAAAATATTGGATTACAATGAAAAATGGCGTACTTGTGCGTATGGTCCAAGACTCTACTACGTCAATGCATTCTCAGATTCTTGTTCCCAAGAATTTGAGAGTTAAAGTTTTGCAGCACGCTCATGACTCCCAGTGTGCTGGACATATAGGTTTTTCCCGTACTAAGTCTAGAGTTCTTGCGACTTTTTTTTGGCGTTTTGTAAACAAAGACATACGGATTTATTGCCGATCTTGTAAGGTATGTCAAGAAGTCAAATCCAAAGGTCCACGCCATGCTGCACTATTCAGGCTGCAGATATTCCTATTCGGCCGTTTCAGAAAATGGCAATTGACATTATTGGTCCATTTAAGATCAAATCTGCCAGAGGACATCAGTTTATCTTAACGTGTGTTGACATGTGCACACGTTGGCCAGAGGCTATACCTCTGAAGAGCAATTCCACTGCCGATATTGCAGACGCTCTTTGGCTAATATTTTCTCGTCTGGGATTCCCCGGAGTAATATTATCAGATCATGGCACCAAATTGATATCGGATACCATGTCTCAAGTTATGTCTACTCTGAAGATAGATAGATCATTGAGTAGTATCTATCATCCTATGTCTAATGGGATGGTGGAACGTCTGAACAGAACACTCAAAAACTTACTAGGGAAGATAACTGAGGATCATCCTCAAGATTGGGATAGGGTTTTGCCCGCGGCCCTCTTTGCGTATAGAGAGGTCCCCAATGAACATACATGATTTTCTCCCTTTGAACTTGTCTTCGGCGCGCGACCGCGCGGCCCTATGTCTTTGTTTCATGATCTTATAACCGCTGATAATATTGATGATGACACAAAATCTTCTTACGAATATGTCATCGCGCTTAGACACAAGATTATCGAAGCATGCAGATTAGCAATTTCTTCTTTTGAATTTGCCAAACAGAAGGCAAGGCAATTTGCCAATAAGAAAAAATCTTACGACAACTTTGTCCTGGGGACAAAGCATATGTTCTGCTACCTTGTAGGGAAAACAGACTTCTTATCTCATGGAAAGGGCCGTTCGATATATCCTCGAAAATTTCCGATGTTGACTTCATTGTCGATATTGATGGAAAGCATAAAACCTTCCACATCAATATGCTTACTGAATTCCATGAACGTCCTGAGTATTTACTGCCTATTTTTCAAGCAGCGGACGATTCCCCAGTAACACATGGTCATTACTCATCCTTGTCAGTAATACAGGATGAAGAAACAAGTTTCTCGGATGTAAATCTCCCTCTTCCAGTGATTCCACTCCATTCTAGTAAATCATGGAAAAACGTTGCTGTTTCTCATAATTTATCTCTAGAGGAACAGCGACAAGTTTCTTCTTTGTTACAAACATTTCAGGATGTCCTTACTGACATTCCTGGACATACCAATGTCATTGAACATGACATTATTCTAACTGACCATAATCCTATTAGGGTCAGACCATATCCTATACCTATACATTTTCAGATACAGGTCAAGAAAGAGTTGGATGAGATGATAGAATTGAAAATAGTTGAATTATCCAGTTCAGCATATTCTTCGCCGATGGTTATTGTTCGAAAAAAGACAATAACATACGTCTTTGCGTTGATTATCGAAACCTGAATCAGGTTACGAAGTTCGATGCCGAACCTATGCCTTTACTAGAAGAGCTACTTACTAGGCTTTCTAAATCTCATTTCTTCACTAAACTTGATTTGTCAAAAGGATATTGGCAAGACCCATTAAGAGAACGAGCCAAACCTCTTACTGCTTTTTCTACACCTAGGGGTTTGTTTCATTGGAATTTCATGCTTTTTGGCCTTATGAACGCCCCAGCTACATTCGTACGCATGATGCGTCGAATCCTATCTCATCGTTCAGATGTCATTGTATACTTAGACGACATCTGTCTTTTCAGTGATACTTGGGAAGATCACTATTTAGGGTTATATGAATTACTGTCTACCTTACGCGAGCATAAGTTGACAGCGAAACCCTCTAAAGCATGTATTGATTTTAGTGAAATTTCGTTCCTAGGTCACCGTGTCGGTCATGGTTTCCTAAAGACAGAGGACCATAATACCAGTAAAATACTTAACATCTCTATTCCTAAGACTAAAAAGCAAGTGAGAAGTCTATTAGGTCTTATACAATTTTATGGACGATTCATTCAGAATCTATCCTCTATCATGGCACCGCTTTCTTCGTTACTAAAGAAAGGGTCTCCTAATATGGTTCACTGGTCTCAGGAATGCCAATCCTCTTTGGATAAGATTAAAAATTTGTTTTCAACACCACCTATTTTAGTGTTACCTACTACAGATAAGAAACTTGTTCTTCGTAGTGACGCTTCATCCACTGGGATTGGAGCGGCACTAATGCAAGAGTACTCTGAAACTCTGCATCCTGTAATGTATATCTCACGAAAACTTAATGCGGCAGAAAGGAATTACTCGGTTTTAGACCGTGAACTTTTGGCGATGGTTTGGTCTATTCTCAAACATCAAAGATTCCTTCTTGGCGCGCATTTCATAGTGGAAACTTACCAGAAAGCTCTTACGGCTATTCAAAGTAAAAACTTGAAGAGCTCGAGATCAACTCGATACGCCATTGCTCTTCAACCTTTTCATTTCTCGGTGCGAGCTATCCGTGGGTCAGAAAATGTGATGGCAGACTTCCTGTCTAGATGCCCACATGATTCCACCTAACTGTTAAATCTTGGACTTTTTAATGTGTCTAACTCTACAACAGTTCTTTTCTCTATATCTAAAAATGTACACATTTGTGATATATGATATAGTGATTGCATAAACACTTAGCGGTTCACTAATGTATATTCACCGCTACTCTTTTGACGATTTTTTCTTTCTGTCAATTATGAACTTATAGTACTTAATATGAAATTGTGATTGAAATTATTGTATACATTATGTCATTGCCAGTATTGTAGTATGCGTTGGTGACACCTCCCTGGAAATATTTATACTTAGAGAAATACTTTCTCTGAGATGTTGAGATATATTCTCACCTGTCGAGCTATACTTCGACTTTGCCTTAATTTGGCATTATAAATTGCTGATATTTGTCATCTGCGCATTTTGGTGCATTGTGAGCCTGTTGTATGTTGCTCCCAGGTGAAAAAAAATGATTTTCATTTTTTTCCCGGGGGGTGTGGTAGTCTGTTGCGCACATATTAGTCTGTGACGCACAGATTACGGTAAGTAGGCATATAAATGTAAAGTAATGGCTATTTGTCTGATGTAAAGTATTTAATTGAGAATCTATGATTCTGAGAGTAAGGGGACAGAACCCGGATCGGTCGAAGTTAGATTCGATTACATGGGTTATCTTTTCTTGTATTACAATCTGGCGTATAAATACTGTTTATGTCATTTTTGCGGCGGGTATGGCCAGAAACAGATTGGTCTTGTTTAAAATGTTTATGACCTGAATTTATATGTATTCCTTGACTAGTTAAGGTGATTCGGTCTTATATCTTTGTATCTTTGTATTTCTATGTCGGACTATTTTGTAAGCTGAACTCTCGGGAGAAAGGCGTTGCTGGGCATGCGCCGGTTTTGAGAGAAGAGAAAAGGCTGTCATGGTCGTCGTGTCTATGGCTGGTCATTTAGAAAGTTTAAAGAGTGATTTGTGATCTATTCTAGGAAGTAGGTTGTGTCTCTGTATAATGGTATTATCAGAGATTCTCCTACGTTCATTATTAACGCCTAGGAATGGCGTGCGTTATTCGCCTGTATGTGTTTCCTAAACCAAGGTAAAACAAAACCTTTTTTTTGCTGAACTTTGTCGCTAAGCCGAAACGAGAGACGTATTATCATGCATCTCGAATTGCTGACCACAGATGAAGATGACATGTAATTTAGCAGCACCAGATTACTCCAGTAACCAGCTTATTGATAGCAGAAATAGATAGAAACAATGAGGACATTTATGATTATATATCGAAGTAATTCTGCTTTATACTTCTCCATCCCAGGTGAGCGAAGCTCACGGAGGAGAGCCATTTTTGATTCCAGCCATTGTAAGACTATCATCGGAGAACAGAAAATGTTTTACTACCTGATGATAGTACAGAGAGCTAGATAATATAAAAACCCATTACTGTGGTTTAACATGGTCGTCATAAACATTGGATGAACTTTCGGTTTGAGAATATTAGCCAGGAGAAGGTTCGGACAGTGAACCATTATTGTTGATGTTGTATGTATCCACCTTAACTGACGCGATCAGTCAGTTAGAACATGAGACCATAGACAACCAGGAGATTGAGTGTTTCCCTTCTATCGTTCCTTTATATTGATGTGCCACATAACTATACACCTGATATTGTCACCCATTTTATTTTTCAAGTATACGATGATTGTTGTGCCAACGTGTTCGAATGACTGTACCTGTGAGGTCGAAGTGTATGTGTAACTGTCTTTTTCTCTTGTTGAGGTGATCACTGGCCCAAGACAGTATACATGTTGTTAGGTGTGTAGTGCGAGCGTATGATGAACTGAGTGTGGGTGCGAATGAAGGCGCGAATGTGTTTAGGCTCGAATATATGTAGACCCTGCAACCCATACACTCACATGCAGTAGTCAAGGATGCTTGGACACTGCAGGCACGTTTCAAAACATTTATTGACGAGAACACACATGGTATCAACAGGAACAGTCAGTGTAACAAGGTCATGCTGACCGGAAATCGATAGGTATACATTAGGCATTCAACAAGCTGGTAAACATTTGAATATTCGTGCATGGTCAATACAATGTTCTTCAATAATGACAGTTCGTGGCGTCGCCCTGGTATCACTGACTAAACGCGTCAGATACCTTAATCATTTTGACACATAGGTGCAACTTGGCATTCCCCGCCAATTGCACTGTATTAGGTTGTAGTACATTAGCCGAAAACACAGTCCTCGTTCTGACGTCAGCTGTGTACTTCTGATAAGCAGGTTACCATCAACCCTGCAGTAATGCTTATTGTAGACATAAATACCGCCAATCTGCGGTTCCCACAATATATCTTCGTCACTGGATTTCTGGACAATATAAAGACTAATAGTCTTGGATGGCTACCTCGAGCACAAAATATAAGTTCTGAAATGGAGGATCGGTGAGCTGCAGTTCACAGACTAGGCAATCTTCTAACATGTTCTGCCACTGAAAGCATAGTAACGGAAAAAGTCGGTATTACCTGTAACCGAATCCACAGAACTTAACAAGGAACTCTGCTGTCATTCCAACGCACAGAGATTCACTGGGGAAAACTGCCATCGCAGTCACTTCGAAGATTTCCCGAAAAAACACAATGGACTCTCGTCCCTTCAGAAACCAGGACACTTCACGGCTTGCCGGAAGTCTAACTCAACTCCCGCTTTAAAAACCCTGCCTATGGGCATACGCCAGAACTGTCTACCTTTGACCCTAAAGGTCAAACACAATGAATGAATAAACAAGGGAAGACAACCCCTAATCAACCTGACATCGCAGGTAAAGACACAATTATTCTTATGATAAAAACATAAGCAAATAACTTGACAGATGACTCCGTCAAAAATGACAGCAACATATTACTACAACCCCCTGTAAAAAAAAATGTAATTTTTTTTTTTTTAATATGTCCATGAGCAAGATTGCACAAGTATCACTTATGTGCTCATGAAAAAATGAACCTAATATCAGGTACAATAGACGCATAAACAAAGCGTCTGAAGAGGATACAAATCATCTCCCAACATAGGAGAAAATATTTCCTTTAAGCCAAACAAACTAAGGGGGTACCATTAAAGAAACCTAAGTTGCTGGCAATACCAATCATATATCAAACATTACTAAATACTATAATTATAGCAATATACAAATGTCATGAATTACAATGCTATATTAGCAACATATCACTGATGGATGGACAAAATGAAATTTGTTAAATTATCTAAACATCATCCAAATACATTTGTATTACAACATATTAGGATATTAAGGACAGACAAAAGTCTGAAAGTGTATCAGGAGATCTAGGACACAAGATTTAAATGGAATCATGTGGGCATCTGGACAATATGTCCGCCATCACATTATCCGAACCACGGATAGCTCGCACCGTGAAATGGAAAGGCTGAAGAGCAATAGCATAACGAGTAGATCTCGAGCTCTTCAAATCCTTACTTTGCATAGCCGTAAGAGCTTTTTGGTCGGTTTCCATAAAGAAATGCGCGCCCAGAAAAAACCTTTGTAGCTTAAGAATGGACCAAACCATAGCCAACAATTCACGGTCTAAAACCGAGTAATTCCTTTCTGCCGCATTTAGCTTCCTAGAAATATACATTACAGGATGCAGAGTTCCTGAATATTCCTGCATTAGTGTCGCTCCAATCCCAGTGGAAGAGGCATCACTACGAAGAACAAAAGTCTTATCAATCGTTGGTAGTCTTAAGATAGGATGAGATGAGAACAAATTCTTAACCTGATCCAATGAAGACTGGCATTCTTGGGACCAACGCACCATATTAGGAGAACCTTTTTTTAATAACGATGAAAGTGGTGCCATAATGGAGGACAGATTCTCAATGAATCTTCCATAGAATTGTATCAATCCCAAGAGACTACGCACTTGCTTTTTTGTCTTCGGAACCGAGATATTTAATATCTTCGAAATGTTTTGATCCTCTGTCTTCAACAGACCATGACCAACTCGATGACCTAGGAAGGAAATTTCACTAAACCCAACAAAAGCTTTAGAGGGTTTTGCAGTCAAACTTTGCTCACGTAGAGTAGATAGCAATTCCTTTAGACCCAAATAGTGTTCTTCCCAAGTATCGCTGAAAAGACGGATGTCGTCTAAATGTGCGATGAATTCTGCACGATCTGATAGAATTCGTCGCATCATGCGCACGAAAGTCGCTGGGGCGTTCATAAGCCCGAAAGGCATAAAATTCCATTGAAACAGACCCCTAGGTGTCGAAAAAGCAGTGAGAGGTTTGGCGTGTTCCATCAGTGGGACTTGCCAATAACCTTTCGACAAGTCTAGTTTAGTAAAGAATTTAGCTTTAGAAAGTCTAATAAGTAGATCATCTAATAATGGCATAGGTTCAGCATCGAACTTCGTAACTTGATTTAATTTGCGATAGTCAACGCAGAGACGTATGTTATTGTCTTTCTTTCGAACAATTACTATCGACGAAGAATAAGCTGAAGTGGATGGTTCAATTATTTGCAGTTGAATCATTTCATCCAATTCTTTCTCGACTTGTGCTTGAAAATGAATAGGTATTGGGTATGGTCTTACTCTGATTGGATTACGATCAGTAAGTATGATGTCATGTTCTATGACATCTGTGTGTCCAGGAATGTCGGTAAGGACATCCTGATATGATTGTAGCGTAGAGGATACTTGACGTTGCTCCTCAAAAGACAAGTTCGAAGAGACGGTAACGTTTTTCCATGATTCCGTAGAAGTAAGTGGAATCGCAGGAAGAGGTAAGTTAACGTCAGAAAAAATAGTTTCCTCATCCTGTATAACGGACAGGGATGAGATGTGACCATGTTGGACTGGAGAGTCGTCCATCGCCTGGAAAATAGGCTGCAAATAGTCTGGACGTTCAATAAACTCTGTTAGCATATTTATATGGAAGGTTTTATGCCTTCCATCCACATCGACAATATAGTCGACATCGGAAATTTTGGAAACTATAGTGTATGGACCTTTCCATGAAATGAGAAGTCTAGTCTCTCTTGAGGGAAGTAAGACAAACGCTTTGTCTCCAGGACAAAGTTGACGTAGGCGTCTTTTCTTGTTAGCAAATCGCGTAGCTTTTTCTTTCGCAAATTCGGAAGATGAAGTTGCTAACCTGCACGATTCGATAATCTTTTCTCTAAGAGCAATGACATATTCATATGACGATTGTGTATCATCGTCAATATTATCAGAAGTTATCAAATCGTGTAACAAGGACATCGGACCGCGCGGTTGCGCACCAAAGACAAGTTCGAAAGGAGAAAACCCTGTATGCTCGTTGGGAACTTCTCTATAGGCAAAGAGGACTGCAGGTAAAACCCTGTCCCAATCTTCAGGATGATCCTCCGTTATCTTGCCAAGTAAGTTCTTTAGTGTCCTGTTAAGACGTTCTACCAATCCATTGGACATTGGATGATAAATACTACTGAGAGACCTTTTAATGTCTATCGTAGCCATTACCTCTGCCATCAATGGTACCTATACCTTGTAGCGGTATGGCAGCTTGTGTACCCTGACAATCCCCAGAGCTATGCCAGTGGGAGTTTTACTCCTGGTAGGTTCAAATATGCTGGACTGGTCTGCGTGGGTAGGGGTCAGACAAAAGCTGGTACCCTGGTCCTCCAGGTTGGGGGTTTTAGCACAGGGCCGACACCCCTGTCTGTGTAAAAAATCACACACGTTACGGAAACAGCAATAAATGGAAATACTTTGATGCGGGACGGACATCCGGAGTCTCAGTCTCGTATGACTGACAGTGGTGAAAGCCGAAAGGAAGCCACTGGCATGAAAACGGATGCCCAGACCGCAAAACACGAAACCAGAATTGGTTGTTGGAATGTCAGAACTATGAACGAGGCAGGAAAGCTGAGACAGATTACAGCAGAGATGAGGAACTACAAACTACATATCCTGGGAATAAGCGAGAGCAGATGGACAGGGATGGGGAGAATAAAAACAGCTACAGGGGAAACAGTACTTTATTCTGGTAGAGAGGACGGTCAGCACAACGAAGGTGTAGCCATTATCCTTAAGAAAGGAATGGAAAGATCTCTACTGGAATGGAAACCCATTAACAACAGACTAATAAGAGCAAGACTGAGAGGGAGATTCACCAACACCACAATTATACAATGTTATGCACCAACAAATGACAGCGACGAAGAGATTAAGGACGAGTTCTATCAACAGGTACAAAAGGAAATGGAAACTGTACCCAGGTACGATCTTATTATAGTAATAAAGTAAAGGTAAAGGAACCCGTTACACGCCCATTGAGGCATATTGGGAATATGGTGTTAGGCCCATATTATCTTGACCGTCGGCACACGAGGGGTGATGTGGTCGGCATCACGCCGGCCGCCTTAACCTTCCCAGAGTAGCTCTGGTACCCATTTGGGGCTGGGTCGACCCAGGAGCCGTTTTGTGGCCTAAAAATTTTCCGCCTCATCTGGGGATCGAACCATAGACCACTGCGCTAGGAAGCCAGTGCACTAACAACTATGCTACCATTATAGTAATGGGAGACCTAAATGCGAAAGTTGGAACACACAATAATTATAACGAAAGAGTAATGGGGAAATGCGGCAGTGGAACAGTAAATGAGAATGGGGACAAATTAATAAGCTTCTGCAGTATTAACAACCTGGTCATCGGAGGAACACTTTTTCAACACAAAGAAGTGCACAAGTTAACATGGGAATCACCAAACGGACGAGACAAAAACCAGATAGATCACATAATGATCAATGGCAGATGGAGACATGCACTACAAGACGTGAAAGTAAGAAGAGGCGCAGATGTGGGAAGTGATCATCACCTAGTAGTAGCAAGACTGAAGGTGAAACTCAGAGCTGCTGGACCAGTTGCAGTCAAAAAGAACAGATACAACATCACGAAACTTAAAGACCCCCTCACCAGAAAAGCGTTTGTGGTCGACGTAAAGAGACGATATCTGATTACCAAAAGCCAGGAAAGAACAGAGACCGATGATGTGGACCAGAAATTCAACACCATCTCAACAATATATAAAGAAAGCATCAAGTCATTCTTGGGATTCCAGGAAAGAAAGAGCCAAGACTGGATAACACCAGAAACGCTAAACACCATAGCGAAGAGAAAGGAAATGAAAAGGAAGAAAACAGAAGCTAAGTCTCCCAGGTTAAAGGCAATATATAGTGAACAGTACAGTCAGCTGGACAAGGAAGTAAAACGTCAAACCCGTGCTAACAAAAGGACATTTCTGGATGACCTTGCAAGACAGGCAGAAGAGGCAGCACTGAGAAATGAACAAAAATCAGTTTATAAAATAACTAAAGCTATCAGTGGAAAACGGGGTGCAAACAACATAACGTTAGTAAGAGACAAGCAAGGAAATCTCATCACCAACGCACAGGGGCAGGAAACAAGGTGGGCAGAGCACTTCAGAGAAACACTGAATAAGGAACCACCAGAGACTCAGCTGAAAGTTCCTGAGGCTGAAAGTGACTTAGAAGTAAATACAGACATTCCACGAAAAGAAGAAATTATCACAGCTATCAAAGGGCTAAAAAATGGAAAAGCGCCTGGTCACGACAATCTGAATGCTGAGCTATTCAAGACAGACCCTGAACTAGCAGCAGAACTATTAGAACCACTATTTGCACAAGTCTGGGAAACTGAGACAACACCAACAGAGTGGAGTAAAGGAACAATTGTCAAATTGCCCAAGAAGGGCGACCTTGCAGACTGCAACAACTGGAGAGGAATTACCCTCCTCTCAGTTCCCAGCAAAATACTAGGCAGGATAATCATCCAGAGAATTTCAAAAGCAGTTGACCATAAACTGAGGAAAGAACAAGCGGGCTTCAGAAAGAACAGAAGATGTGCAGATCATATATATTTGCCCTCAGGAACATTATAGAGCAGTGCTCAGAATGGCAGAGACAGCTGTACATTAACTTTGTTGATTTTGAAAAGGCTTTCGACAGCATACACAGGGACAGCCTATGGAAAATTCTGAGGGCTTATGGAATTCCCAGCCGCATTGTTTCCATTATAAAAAGCCTCTATTCTAACTTTACGTGCAGTGTTGGATCGAGTAATGTAACTTTCGAAGTGAAAACAGGAGTACGACAGGGATGCCCCTTATCAACAACATTATTTCTGACAGTCATAGATTGGGTGATGCGCCAGACAACAGAGGGCAGTCCAAGGGGAATTAGATGGACAACGTTTTCTACACTGGAAGATTTGGAATATGCAGATGACATTGCACTGCTCGCGCATTCACACCAACACATTCAAGACAAAACTGATAGACTGAATAAGTATGGCCAGCAGGTTGGCCTGAACATCAATCTGAAGAAGACAGAGGTCATTACACTAAATGTGGGCAATCCTGAGCCAATAACAGTAAGGAACCAGAAGTTAGAACAGACAGACACATTTACTTACTTAGGAAGCATAGTAACACCTGACGGCGGAACAAGCAAGGACATTAACAACAGAATGAATAAAGCGAGAACAGCCTTTGCTATTCTCAACAACATTTGGAAGTCTTCCCAGTACAGCACAAACACCAAATTAAGACTGTATGAGAGCTGCGTACTTTCTGTGCTTCTCTATGGTGCGGAATGTTGGAGAGTAACAGAGAAGGAAATGTCGAAACTGTCCTCCTTCCACACAATCTGCCTAAGGAAAATTCTCCGAATCTTTTGGCCAAACACCATCAGCAACCAAGAACTACTTATTCGGAGTAACCAGGAGGACATGCACACCATCATAGCTGGCAGACGCTGGAGTTGGGTTGGCCATGTCCTCAGAAGGGACCCTGATACCATCGCAAGAACAGCTATGCTATGGACCCCCGAGGGAAAGCGAAAGAGAGGCTGACCAAAAACAACTTGGCGGAGAACTGTGGAAGCTGAGATGCAAAGAATGAACCACAGTTGGGGCACTGTACGAAGGATGGCCGCCCACCGAGCAAAGTGGAATCAATTTGTTGCTGCCCTACAAGACGCCACCAGGCGTGATGGCCGCTGACTGCTTTGACGGTTGGCGGTTATGGATCAAAGAAGAAGAAGTAGCCATTACCTGAGACATAACGTCCGAAATTAACTGAGTGCCGTGGTCCGACAGTATTTCTCCGGGGAATCCCAGACAAGAAAATATGAGCCAAAGAGCATCAGCGATATCGACAGTTGATATGCTCTTCAGAGGAATAGCCTCTGGCCAGCGCGTGCACATGTCCACGCAAGTGAGGATAAATTGATGTCCTCTGGCTGACTTAATCTTGAACGGACCAATGATGTCTATAGCCATTTTATGAAACGGCCGAATCGGAATATCTGCAGCCTGAATAGGAGCAGCATGTCTCGGACCTCTAGACTTGACCACTTGACAAATTTTGCAAGATCGGCAATAAATTCGGATGTCTTTATTCACGAATGGCCAAAAGAAGGACGCAAGGACTCTAGTTTTAGTTCTGGAAAACCCCATGTGTCCAGCACACTGAGAATCGTGTGCATGCTGAAGAATTAAGGCTCTCATACACTTAGGCACAAGAATTTGCGAGTGCATAGACTTGTCCGAGTGTTGTACCATCCGTACCAATATACCATTCTTCATAGTAATATACGATTTGTGATTAGTATTTTGATTGGGATCCCTTTCTTTGCAAGAAGGAAGAATTTCTTCAAAGACGGATCCTCTTCTTGACGTTTAACACACGAGTCATGGGAAATCACCAAGTGCTCGTCTTGGCTATCAACTTCATTACTATTATCCGATGAAGTTGGGGGATTAAGAGCTTGAGCTCTTGTCACCACTGCATTGACCGTTTGAATGTTTTTTTTCTCCCAACTAGAAATTTGTTGCGGGGTGCATTCCTTAACCCCATGAATGCGACCGATTATAAGATCCGCAATAGGATTAGGAAGAAGACATGCATGGACATCTCCTGTGAAGAAGGGAGTGTCAATCCTAATAATAGCAGTAGGATAACTTTCCATAGTACCACCAAATGTAACACATTTGATTGTTTTTCCAGTGGCACAGCAAGGATCTATCAGAGACTCCCTAACCCCAACGGTAGTACATCCCGAATCGAAAAGTACTGAGACTAGCCTATCATTTATTAGACCTTTATGTAAGATGAGAGATCCTCTCCCATCATGCGCAACTGTAGCAGGTAGAGCAGGAAGAGGGTGACCACAACTTAGAGTAGATACTGTCGATGAGTCGAACAATGTTAAGCATTGGGGGCATTCAGTTGCTCTCCCAAAATCGAAAGCACAACCAGTGATAGCCCTAGAGTTACCACTATCATTTACTGTATTACAGGCTCCATCAAACTCTTGTTGTGCAGAGTTTGCCTGTTGGAAAGGTCTTTTTTTGTTAAATCTAAGTCTGCCTCGATTATCATTTCCCCTGTAATTATTTCGACTATCATTTCCCCTGTAATTGTTATCATATTGCCTATTGTAATCATCATTCCGGTTTGAATCCCGGTTTCTAAATTCACCATCGTCATAATCTTGACGTCGAGAATGATTACCTTGAAAGTTCGAATAGTTATTATTTGGATAGCCTTTGCGAAAGTGTCTCAAATTATTACCACTAAAATTACGAGAACTACCATCTTGTCTCCAATTCATAGACGAAGAACCATCATGTGTTGGATTACTCCGCTTCTGAGTGTAATTCTGATTACTTCCCCTATTCCAGTTTTGTTGAGCACCCTGAAATTTTTTTTGAAATTATGGCCATATGGTGTTGCCGAAGCAGCTGGCAACCCTTCTTTCACTTTAGAATTGCTAACTGTAGCATGGGGATGCGCGGTGGCATACTGACAACTGTATTCCTCCATATCTTTTAAGTTTTTAGGCTTACGCTCATGAAGGAATGCAAGAAAAGAATCATTAACAGATGACAAAACCTTATCTCGCAATAATAAGTTCATTAGACCTTCATATGTTTTCTCAGTCCGAGACAACTCAACCCATCGTGTAAATGTACGACGTATTTTTGTAACAAAATCAGAGAAATCTACTCCATTTTCTCGCAACATTGTCCTAAAACGAAGACGATAGTCTTCTTCTTTTAGTTGGTATTTTTTTAGCAATGCTGCTCTGACAACATCATAATTAGTCCTGTCATGTTCGTCTATTGTCATAAGAGTAGTCACTGTGTCACCTGTAAAAAATTCCATCAGTTGTTCAACATATTTTTCCTTTTTTATGTTATGCGTATCGCATAAAAATTGTAATCTATCTAGATAATCTGCTACGTCATCCTTTAAAGGATTGAAATGAGGTAGTTTGATCCTACTTACAAACTCCTTTGTCGTACTCGAAGTTGTTTGATGAGCACCTGGACTCGCCAATTTCAATTTCTCTAACTCCAAAGTTGCGAGTCTTTCATCAAGTTCCATTTTCTGTTTTCTTTCCTCATGTTCCATTTTTCTAATTTCAGCCTGAGCAGCAGCTTGAAGTTTTTTCTCCTCCGCAGCAGCTTGAGCTTTCCTCTCCTCTGCAGCAGCTTGAGCTTGAAGTTTTTTGTCTTCCATTTCCATCTGGAATTTTCTTTCCTCAGCTTGAGCTTTTCTCTCCTCAGCAGCAGCTTCTCTTTGATACCTTTTCTCTTCAAGTTCTAATCTTCTATTCTCAGCATCTAGCTTCTTTAGTTCAGCTTCTGCTCTCCTTTGTTCAGCTTCTGCTTTCAATTTAATTTCCTCTTTTTGTTTCTTTTCTTCTGACTTTAATGCAATGGCGAATTGAGCAGATGAATATTCTTCCAATTCTTTACCAGACTTACCAAGGGTTAACCCTTGCTGGATGAAGAAATTCAATGTAGACATTCTGTCTAATGAGATCAGTAACCTGAAAAATTCAACAATTACCTTATCCCACTTCAATGGGAGACAAGTCTGAAATGCTAGACTTGTATACTCACTTCACTTTATTTCACTCTCTTAGTCTTAGACAAAGACCTTGTATGGTCCTCTTGTTTATAATGTAACAAAAAATCACTTGAGTACCTGTGGAAAATAATTCCTTTATATCCCACTCACTATGGGCACAAGTCTTTTTTATAAAGAACTTGAATATGTATTTCACCTTGTCTCAATCTTTGTGGATAACAAGTCTTTTATCAAAGAACTTGTATAAATATCTTATATAATAATATTTTATTAACAATCTCTATATGAAGAGTGTACCTTATCAATAATAATAATAATACATGACCAAGTATATGTATGTAGACTGTGTATGACAATAATGTAGTACAATCAAAAATACAAAGAATAAAATACAGAACAATGACCGAAAACGTTCGCAGAAGTCAAATAAACAATACAGCAAAAAGTAAAGAAAATGTTACACAAATGTGTAATGATGACCGCGAAAAATAAACAAGACAAATGGCAACACTGTTATAAACGAAAAGGTGTAAAGAAATAAACGGAAGGAATGAGAGAAGAACAGATACAAACAAAACTAATCGAAAATCAAAGAACGGAAAAATAACGAAAACAACACTAACTCATGTCGTCACAGCTAAAAAAAAAATAGCTACAAAAGTTGCTAGCAAATTTCAATTAAGAAAATTGCAATCCCTACAGAACGCTTATAGTAACCCTCGATTAAGTGGCATATTTACTGTAAGACCCACCAACCGAAAACCCGCGGAAAACACAAGAAAAATACACAAAAACAGTAGAAGTAACATAAACATATATATAGCAATCAGTATTTCAATGTGTTGCAGAACAAGTTCAGTCACAGCTGAAACTAAAGTAAATTTCTTGCTCCTTGCGAACACAGAAACAAAATGTCAAGCGCGCACTGAATGTCAAATCCACTGTAGCATAAAGTGGTATTCACGAACAAAAGTTACTATGACCTTCTCGACTTAGGACTTGCACATTGAATGTTTACAATTTCCAGGTACTGTTTACAAACACTTGACCTCGAACAATGTAACTTGAATGCTCGGACATAGAAAAGTCTGTTGTTGACTACAACGTGTAACAACCAGCAGTACTGTTCACAATAGGGATTCGCCTTCTATGCAGCTATGGTCCACGTAGCAAACGCCTCGATGCCAACTTCAGTATTTGTCCTGTTGTTGTTCATGCAGCATTATAACATAAATGCTAGCACTGTTTATCTGGGTCAACAGTTGATGACCTATTTCTGTCCTGTTGTAGCCAAAACTTGCAAGTGTAGAATTAGCGATGTGTGTTACAGCTGTCCAGTGTGTAGCTTAGACCCACAGATCAGAAATGTAATGTGTACTTGTCCTTCTTGTAAATTTCTGGACAACACTGGAGACATCATACATGTAACAGCAACTGTAAATAGCCTGGTCGGGTGTCTGTTTAAGGCTGGAGTGCTGTATAGGATGATTTATATAGCCCCATCAGCTGGTCAACCAGAAATGTAAATTTCTGGATCCATTAATGTCACCAATAATGTTAATTGCTCGCTCTGTTCTTTTTAAACCCACAGATCTGGTCCACCAGAAATGTAGCAGAAGAGCCCACGGAACTGGTCCATCAGAAATGTAACTGTCTTTTTCTCTTGTTGAGGTGATCACTGGCCCAAGACAGTATACATGTTGTTAGGTGTGTAGTGCAAGCGTATGATGAACTGAGAGTGGAATGAAGGCGAGAATGTGTTTAGGCTCGTATATATGTAGACCCTGCAACCCATACACTCACATGCAGTAGTCAAGGATGCTTGGACACTGCAGGCACGTTTCAAAACATTTATTGACGAGAACACACATGGTATCAACAGGAACAGTCAGTGTAACAAGGTCATGCTGACCGGAAATCGATAGGTATACATTAGGCATTCAACAAGCTGGTAAACATTTGAATATTCGTGCATGGTCAATACAATGTTCTTCAATAATGGCAGTTCGTGGCGTCGCCCTGGTATCACTGACTAAACGCGTCAGATACCTTAATCACTTTGACACATAGGTGCAACTTGGCATTCCCCGCCAATTGCACTGTATTAGGCTGTAGTACATTAGCCGAAAACACAGTCCTCGTTCTGACGTCAGCTGTGTACTTCTGATAAGCAGGTTACCATCAACCCTGCAGTAATGCTTATTGTAGACATAAATACCGCCAATCTGCGGTTCCCACAATATATCTTCGTCACTGGATTTCTGGACAATATAAAGACTAATAGTCTTGGATGGCTACCTCGAGCACAAAATATAAGTTCTGAAATGGAGGATCGGTGAGCTGCAGTTCACAGACTAGGCAATCTTCTAACATGTTCTGCCACCGAAAGCATAGTAATGGAAAAAGTCGGTATTACCTGTAACCGAATCCACAGAACTTAACAAGGAACTCTGCTGTCATTCCAACGCACAGAGATTCACTGGGGAAAACTGCCATCGCAGTCACTTCGAAGATTTCCCGAAAAAACACAATGGACTCTCGTCCCTTCAGAAACCAGGACACTTCACGGCTTGCCGGAAGTCTAACTCAACTCCCGCTTAAAAAACCCTGCCTATGGGCATACGCCAGAACTGTCTACCGTTGACCCTAAAGGTCAAACACAATGAATGAATAAACAAGGGAAGACAACCCCTAATCAACCTGACATCGCAGGTAAAGACACAATTATTCTTATGATAAAAACATAAGCAAATAACTTGACAGATGATTCCGTCAAAAATGACAGCAACAGTATGTCCATTAATAAATGTATGAAACGTCATCAGTGGTCTGCCCTTATTGACTTCTGCTTATGATTGAGTGAGTGACTTGTCAACTCAACAGAACTATACACACATTCGCGTCCTTTACACCTACATTCTAACTCAATGTCAGCACTGTGTCGGAACGAGTTGACCTTCCATCTACGTGTCCAGTATGACCCAATTGAATAAAAGAAAACGTCAACAGGCTTCATACTTATCAATGTGATAGCCGATAAAACCTACTTATCACCATACGACTCTTATTTTTTTTAAATACATTACCAAACAGAGCTAGTCAGTTTTAAATTTGGATGCTCAGAAAATTCGAGTCAATAATTTTATTCACAGAAGTGTCGAAGAGTAATACGTTCATGCCGATTTAGAAGATTTCCGTTGTTATGCTTGCTATTCTGTAAAATTCCTGTGAATCACCCTTAAATGGAAGCATCATTGTTCTATTTACATCTCTGCCAAGAATTATCTTGAGCGAAGATTGATACCTTTTAAAACCTTCATCCTTTTACTCGGAGTTTGGCCATTAGTGGACCACTACCGCAAAGGAGGGGAGACAATGTCACCACAATTGCGATGATGCAAAATATTGTAGATAGTATAGATTAATGTTTTTCTATCAAAGGTGATTGCTCACGGGACTATGAAGATTCTCGACATGGTCGCAAAAAAAAGACTTGCAGACATACACAATGTGAAAAGCAGCGGACAGCCGGAGAATCACCAAAAACATGTTAGCAAAGTCTTGCAGTTGCCCGTTAAGAAAGTATCATCTGACGTGCAAATGTTGAGCGATGTTCTTCTATTGATATCATTCAAATATATATGTGAATGTTAGAGAACAATCGAAAAAAGGCATTTCAAATATTAATTTAGCAATGCTTCTGAACTGCGAGATCTGCGGAACAATTTCTTAGCTTGAAGCTTGATTAGCAGACCATCGTCTGCACCCAATATCATGATCTGTCATCTCCACATTGAAGGTCAACTGCAATGGATCTCCAACGCCTTCTGCCTCTTGTCTTGATGATGCTTCTTTTTCTTTGGTCCTTGGCCGCTGACTGACAAAGCAATCAGGGTCCCTCATGCTTGATAGCGTCTTGTTTAGCAGCAACAAACTGTCTCCACTTTGCTCGGTCAGCGGTCATCATTGGTGTGGTGCCCCAGCTCTTATTCATGATTTTCATCTCTGCTTCCAGGTTCTCCGCCAGGTGGCTCTAAGTCGGCCTTGTTTTTGCTTTCATTCTGGAGTCCATAGTATGGGAGTTCAAGTTATGGTGCCTTGGTCTCTTCTGAGATTGTGGCCAACCAAATTGCAGCGTTTACCCGCTATGATGGCGCGCATGTCTTATTGGTGGCTCCGACTTAGCAGTTCTTGGTTGATGATGGTGTTCGGTCAGAAAATTCGAAGAATTCTCTTTATGCAGGAAAAGCGTGATGTAAACACAATGCCTTGTTATAATAGCATGAAAGGAAATATTGGCAGCCAACCAAAAGCCGCGGAGCTCTCATGTAGACAACCCGGGTTTTACAATGGCGATCTGCAAGAATAAATGAAAGTGTGTTTGAATAACATGGATTCGTGTGTCGTATAAGGAAATGGATAGACAGAAGTAATGACAGTGATTTCGTTTTTTGAGGGATAAGATCAGCTTAATTCATTCCAAAGAAATAACTGATGTGTATATTACTTTTAGAGATAAATGAAAGTAAAGGTGCCAGCACGATGAAAACTGCTGTGTCGATTGTCTTTAAAAATTTGATATAAATAGAAGTCGGAACCAATTATGAAAAACTTCATACGAGCACAAAAGGAAAGCAGACTTTATGGATAGTAAAAGGAGTTATAACGAAACGTCATGGATAACAGGGTTGAGAAGCATGAAGAAGATTTAGGGACCCAGCTAACAAAAGCTCGCTCGAGTCTGTAAAAAATACAGTCTGCAAAGTGAAAAGTCGCCTTGCTCTCCGACACGCCCGCACACAACCGATATAAAGGCCAACAGTGGACTTTCAACTTTACACACACACAGCAGAAGACAGATAGACTGAAGAAGGGGACGCTCGCCAAGGCTATAACTTTACCATCTGTTTGCCGTGTAGCTCTTCCATCACAAAACCGAGTTTGTTCTGTACTTTGCATCTATCATAAGAGGGTATGTAAATTTATGAATAATTCATTTGTTTTATTGCAGATTATTGTGTTAGAATATGAATCAGGATCAGACCAGAAGACTGAACAGAAATTGAGTAGTGAATGGCTAAAGGAATTTGATGCATACCACCGTTTATCATGGAATGTCGATAGGAGTGATCAATTAAAATTATTGTACTAGAATAATGGATTTAGCATTCCAGGATGTGAAAGGCGAAGGTAGCATCGTGATTGTAGTGAGATCCCTGATACCCCGATCAAATAGATAAAATATTACTGCTTATAAATTCAAATACTATAGAGATAAAATAGGGAGTTGTGTTCAACATCGTCACCATCGCCCGCAGTCGTGTTGGTTCTAACAAGCAGTAACGCCATAGTAAACAATACACAAAACTGTTAGCTTTTCCCCTCTCCGCAATACCAATTTTTACTAAAATAAAAGCCTTTTGACAGACCGAAATGCATAGTTAGTTTCAAACGGAATGATAGAATAAAGAAACGGAGGAGTGAAATGAGAGACGGAAGAATGCAACCTTGACAAGCGTTGCTTTTTAATCTCGAACTAGAACGACAGGCGACAGCTGACGTCACAGACTTGCTTAGTCTAACACTATACGGGAATGAATGGTTGGGAGTTTGAAAAAAACTACCTGGCGTTAGTTACGTGGTTGCTAGAGCATATTTTTTTCCCCAAAAGGTATCTGCTATTGAATGAGAGGAAACCCCACCGCTTTGTTACCTACCCGTAGTGACAATTTAAATCTAACAAAACCGTTTTGCGTTAGGGAAAACGCGTACAAGCAAGAGTGAGAGACATGTAAGTGGGGGATTTGCATGGAGGACTATTTGAAAAGACAGCTTATGCAGTGTGATACTGAAAGTGAGAAGGGTAGAGAAAGGGTGGCTCAAGAAACCTCGATGAATAATAAAATAAAAGCAAGAACAGTTGACAAACAAAATGATAATATTTGTTTATTACAAGACGATACTACCCAAAATGTTATAATATCTTACAGCAAAAACGCTTAGATTCTTCTTCTTCTTCTTTCGTTCGCTTGAACTATATTGTCTATATCTGCAATGTTGTTTCTTGTATAAACTTCACTGTCTTTTGTAGTTCATACAGAGGTCCATGTAGTTTTGCTTAAAGTGTTGTTTCTCTGGGCCAGTGGGTTTGCCTCAATATATCATATTCGGGGCAATCTTGAAGTACGTGCTCCACAGTCTGGGGTGCCTGTCCACATGTACACATGGCTGAATTGCCAATCTTGAATTTTGTATACATGTGGCTGCGGAGGCGGTTGTGTCCTGTTCTGAGGCGCAGAATGACTATTTGTTCTGATCTGTTCATAGCTTGATAGTCATCCTGCGTTGGTGTTGGTGGCTTTCTGATAGATTTGATCATCTTTTTCTTCTGATGGTATGTAACTGGTACATCCGGTTGCTCGTCTGCAGCACCTTCTTTAGCCAGTCCATCTGCTCTCCCGTTTCCTGGTATTCCACAATGAGACGGTATCCACTGCATGGTGACCCTGCGCTGGTTGCACAGTTCAGAAAGTAGGGCTTGTATGCCTGGCAATTTTCTGGACTGAAGTGCTTGGAGTGCTGATCTTGCATTTGTCAGGAATACTACAGGCTGTGGACCGAGATTGGTGTTCAATAGTTTCTCAGTTGCCACCTTGATTGCCTGGACTTCTGCATCATAGTTGTTACAGAATTTTTCCGTTGGTACTCTGATAGTATCCCTAGTGTTGTTTGGGTATTCTATGTACACTCCTGCTCCTCCATTCTTTACTGCATTCTGTGCTGACCCATCCGTGTATACTCGGACCCAGAGGTCCTGTGGGTATTCATCATCCAGGAAACTGCGAGTGACTGTCCTACGTTGCACGCTGTTCTGTTCATCCCTGTCGAACATTCCTTTCACTTTTGTGTGGATGTGTACTGGTAGCCCATGCTCCTCTCTCCAAGGTGTTTGTTCTGGCACAGACTTTAGGGGGCTGTTAACTTCAGGCAGGTCTGAGGTTCGTCTACGTAATCGTTTGGCCTGGTGGATAAAGCTGCTTCTTTTCAGTCGCCCCATTGCTAGGTTTTGGAATCTGTCCTTCATTGGATGGCTCGGCATACAGAGGAACTTTTCTGCCTGTGTTAGCACTTTCGTGTCTCTGCGTTCTCTCAGTGCTTGTATCCTCCCCATTTTCTCCATCTTCACTATAGGCGTTGATTTCATTGCTGCCGTGATGACCCTAAGCGCCTGGTTTTGCACCTTATCTAGCTCTTGTAATGTGGTGTTTGATGCTGGGCACCACGCAGCTGACTCATATTCCAGGTGTGGTCGTATGCCCTGCTGGTAAACTTTACTAAGTATTTTCCCGCTGGCTCCCCATGTGGTTCCACTTAGTTTTCTCAGGATGGCTAACTTCCTCCTGGCCTTTTTGCTGCTTTGTTGATGTGCTGCTTCCATGTCAGCCTATCATCGAATGTAACTCCGAGATAGGTGGGTTGTTTATCTTCTCTCAGGAGCTCTTCGTTTATCTTGATGACAACAGCTTTTTGTTTGGGAGAGAGGGTGAAGAGCGTAGTGCTGCACTTGTCTGTATTGATCCTGACACACCATCTATTTGCCCATGAGGTTAAGGCATCTATAGCTCTTTGTAGCAGTTTGGTGGCCACTGTTGCATGCTCATCTGTGCACCATATTACCAGGCCATCAGCGTACATTGCCACTTTCATTCCATGTGATAGTTCAGCAACCAGGTCGTTGATGTAGACTAGGAAAAGTGTGGGGGACAAAACCCCCTCCCTGAGGGACGCCATGACGCAGAAGAATTTTCTTACTCTTGAGGCCATCAAGTTGTACTCGGGCTCTTCTGTTATGCAGGTATGCTTTCACCCATTTGTACATCTTACCATTCACTCTACAATTTCTCAGTTTCTTCAGGAGCCCTTCTTTCCAAACCTTGTCAAATGCTTTACTTAGATCTATCCATGCTGCTAGTACCAGTTTCTTATCTTGGAACGCATCCTCAATCTCTTGGGAAAGGTAAGTTGCCTGATCTTCGGTGGAATAACACTGCCTAAAGCCCGCCTGCTGTGGTACAAGAAGGTTTTCTATTTCAAGGTACCACTGTAGCCTGAGGTTGATGATACGTTCCATTGTTTTGCAGAGGCAGCTTGTAAGGCTGATTGGTCTGTAGCTGGAGGCAGTGGAACTGTCTTTTCCTGGTTTTAGGAGTGGTGTCATGATTGCTTCCCTCCAGGTCTGTGGAACTCTACCTGAGTTCCAACAGATATTGAAGATCTGCAGCAGCTTTGTTTTTGCTGCGGTTCCCAAGTTCTTAATCATTTCATTGGACACTCCATCAACTCCTGGCGACTTTCTCATTTTCAATTTGGATATTGCAAGCTTCAGTTCTCTGAATGTGATTGGTGCCTCCATAACTTCAGGTATGGTTCCATCTCGTCCTGCGTATTGTTGTTTCTCACTAGTCTCCTGTTGCTTCTCTGGGCTAACTTCGATGTTGTTGTCTTTAGCAAAGGAGTCTGCAAAGTGATCAGCTGCCTGTTTTCCCATGAGGATGTTTCCATCTTTGTACAGAGCAGTCCTTGAGTTTCTCTCTGTACCTTCATTGTTAAGTGGTTTTACCAGCTTCCACAGTTTCCTCGTATCTCTTTCGAAGTTCAAGGACTCTGTTTTCTCCTTCCAGCTTCTTCGCCTGGCCTGCAACTTGGCCCTTTGAAATTTGGCCTTAGCTTGCTGGTAGTTATTGTGGTGTTCTTGGCATGGACTGGTCTCTGCCTGCTTTCGAGATGTTTCCACGTCGTTGTGCAGCTGCTCTAGTTCACTATTCCAATATGGTTTGTAGTGCTTACGAGCCCCTCTAGGTATTGTTTTACGAGCAGCCTGTAATATGCATCTGCTGAATTCATCGACTAGCTTATTGATGTCTTTTTCTACAGTCAGATCTCTAGCCAGTATACTAGTACGGTGCTGGTACATTGTCCAGTCTGCCTTCTTGTAGTTCCACCTAGAGAGAGTGCTGCTCTCCTTGACAAGTTCATTTTCCACAATTAGGAAGACTGGCCGGTGGTCGCTGCCTCCAAGTTGTTTCCCTATAACGCATGTAGTGTTCCACTCCAGGCTGGGTGAGTGGAATGCCAGGTCTGGTGTAGAGGTGGTGTGCCATGATTTCGAGTAGAAGTTTGGTGGGTCGATTGGCTGGTTAATCAGGATAAGTCCATTGTCATCCTGCCAGTTTTCAAGCTCTTCATCTCTCCTGTCCATGTGATCATAGCCCCAGCTCTGTGAGTGGCTGTTGAAGTCTCCGCATACATCAGTCTTTCTTTTGCTGGGATTGTATCTAGTGCCAGTGGGCGGTCGCTCGGACAGTAGTAGTTGAGCAGGTGGAATTCTGAACTTTCTGTCCTGAGATGAAGCATCTGGTATTCCGCCCCCTCCATATATGTTTCAAGCTGACATGCACTGATGTTATTCCTCACGAGTGTCAGTATTCCACCCTTTCGCCTGTCTATTCGGTCAGATTGGTAGAACTGGTAGCCTCTGATTTTGAAGGCTATGTCCTTGTTGAGGTGGGTTTCTTGCAAGCAACATACATTTACTTAGATAATAACAGAAATATTGTAAAGAAAAGACATAGGGACAGACGCATTGATGTTCTCACTCAACTTTGTCAGTCTGGGGGGAGAGGGGGATGTTAAATTTTTGAAAGTGTAATTTATTTTTGAAAAAAAGAGGCTAGTGGCCATAACATAATTCGATTGGCTGTGCTAGAATAGACTAACAGTAGTAATAAAAACGATTTGAAACCAGCGTTAGTTGCCACTCGAAGAAAAAAATCTCACAAGTAGTGTTAGCATTAGACGCAAGGAATACATGACCAGTGCCTTTGCTGTTCTGCATCAGTGGCGATCTGAATGTGCCCATTGATCGCCGGTTAACCTACAAATTGTGTATTATTTCATTGATGCGGTAAGATAAACATTTATGTAAAACTTATTATTGATATGTATTTGTATTATTGAATGTATATGCATTATTGATTGGGTAGAGGCATACCTAGAAAGGCGCCAACCTCAAAACTTTGTGTCATGCCACAAATGTTATTAGGAAAGATTATCACCTTGTATTAAAGCCAGACAGGCTTACTGAGACTTTGGGAGAAAATAAAAATACATAAAAGGGGAACTTGATGTATATTATTATGACGTAAGACCAGAAAACCACTGGCCGTCTTCAGAAAGTCACAGTGTTTGCACATGACTTTATAAATTTAACTATAATTTCTTCTATGACAAGGAATGTATCAAACGGATATTTGAAGATTACCTGATGATGAATAGGGCACCAAATCAGATGGGAATGATAGCTATTTATTTAGCAACTCCACTGATCTTGAAACTGCTGATAATGTTTAATTCTTTAGAGATGGAGATAGGTGTATGATGTACTGAGGAGGCCTTAATCCTCTGATTTCAGGGTTCCATCGTGAAACAATCAGTGAGCCACATACCAAAATATACGTACTCCTGAAGCTGCATGCTCGAGGCAAAAATTACCGGTTTGCCTTAAATACAAAGAGTTCTAAAGCAGTGCTCAGTCGTTGCAGTCGTGAAGAAGGTGGTTGTGAGAAGGACATCACAGCGCTCCAGAAAATAAAGTTAAGCCCAATCGTAAACGGGCGTGTGTTAGTTCATTTAACCATACTCTCCATCATTATTATATCAATCAGTATTCTTGTCATGATGATACAAGTCGTTCATCAGAAGCGTGTCCCTTCATAGGAGTTATTGCTTTATCAGAACACTTCCAGTCAGAAACACTTTTGATTAATATTAATAGACACAGTTGTGGTTTTAAATTCCTTTGCTGTAACAAAAATTGCCTTATATTTTGAGTTTAAACAGTTCTGTATCCCAGCAATTGAGATACAGGAAAATAAAATTGTAAAAAATATTATCATTTAAAATTTACCCAGTGACTTGTTTAATTACTTGTTCATTAAGTTATAGGTGTAGTTGTTGTCATTTTATTAACATTACATTGCATATTACCCTAGACACCTAGCCAGATAACATCCAGACACTTTAACATATAATTAGGATCAAAATATATAGCAGACTGAGGTTGTAGGGTGGTAGCAGACAGGTACCCTGAGAACAACTTCATCAACAATTAGACTCAGGGACTTGCATAGCTGACCTCACATCTGTAGACAATTAATACTTAACCTTTTTAACATCTAAACCCACCACAGTGATCATGTATAAAAGTATTATATTTTATTCATGTAATATTTAGAAATGTTATGCAGATAGACACCTGTCTTGTCTCACTACCCTAATCAGAACTGATCCATGTATCTATCATTCATAAAGATGCAAACATCTGAACATGTTCATTCATGGACACATAGGCTTGTGGAATCTATGACCAAATGCTAGCCACTTGTCACCTATTCTCTCCTGGTTCATTCGTGTCATACTACACCAGAGGTCTAGAATCCTAAATCAATTTTGCTTCCTGAACCAACACAGGAGCATGAGAGATTGCTATCTAGATTCAAGTCCTAGTCCCCATCATTGCTTGGTGGTCTAGTGCAAGACCTGCAACTGACCCTGCTGTGTATATTCAGAGAGGACAGTTACAGAACTTTAATGTTAAGTATTCTATGTAACAAAATCCCAGCAACCATTGTGAGTGGTCAAAGCAAGGTGACTAGTGTGTTATGATGAGAACACAGTTTTGAAATAATAGACCAGACAACAGAAACTTTAGTGATAAAGGAACATTTGGATGAACATTTTCTGTTATTTTGAAGATTCCATAAAGGACTTCTTATTTAGTTATTGAATATAACTCAACTATCATTCAATTTTGTAATTAAATTTTATTCATTCAATTTTCATCTTTTCATCATTCATAATTGCACAAGAAGAAACAGACGATAGATGTACATAATACATGATTCAGTAATTGTAATTCTCTGACATCAATTTTATATTGTTGAATTTTGAGTTTAACTGAATTGTTGATTATCATAGGTTAGTTGCACAGCAAAGGTGGCATCTTAGGCTCTAACTGTTATCTGATTACTATCTGAAGTAGAGACCTTCACAGCCGTGACTATCCTGTGATATCAGTGCTCTTCTCTGACACTAGGACTTCATTCTTATCAGACATAATTCTTCTTCTTTTAGTAACTACTACTGACAACTGCACTCTTAAAAACCTTTCGCTGCAGCAAGTTGTGTGGAAAGAGAGCAGTTTGGACACATCTTTTTCTGTTTTTTTTCCAGCGTTCTGCACCGTACAGAAGTACAGCAAATACTTAGCTTTCATATATTTTTAATTTAGTGTTTGTAGTGTACTGGAATAATTTCCAGATGTTGTTTAGATTGCCGAAGGCTGTTCTGGCTTTATTCATTCGGCTACTGATGTCTGCGTGTTCAGCCATCTGGTGTTACTATGCTACCTTTTCTTTGTTTTTCCCTTAACCAGCGGCACTTAGGCTTTCAGCCCTTCGGCCAAATGACATGTCATCCCGAGGCTGGGGAGCCTGTGGACTTTCCTTCCAACCCGGTCAGGAGCTTCGCTCCTTCCCATCCACAGATGGTTTATCTCAGGAGCCTTTCAGGTTATTCAGTCAAAATCCCGGTCGCTGACACTTCTTCAAATGCTGATGCCCAGGCTTGAACCTTGAATACTTGGTCACCAGAGCAACGTTGTAACCATTACACCAGCGCGGCTTCCTACTATGCTACCTAAGTGTGTGAATGTGTTTGCATGTTCTAGCTCTTGCTCCCTCATTGTTATGGGAGCAGAGTTTCTTACATTTAGTTGTCATGACTTCTGTCTTCTTCAGATTAATGTTTAGTCGCACATGTTGGCTACGTTTAGTCAGTCTGTTTTATCATCGATGTGTTGACGTGAGTGTGCGAATAATGCACGTTCATCTGCGCATTTTAGATTCTCCAGTGTAGAGAATACTTTCAATTTTACTCCTCTAAGGCATCCGTTGCTGTCTGGCGCATCAGCTAATCTATTATCGTTAAAACATAGTGGTTGATAAACTGCATCCATGGCGCACTCATCTTTTCACCTGAAACGGTAGGTTGCTCTGATCAAGATCGCGTTTGAAATTACAGGCTTTTAATAATGGAGATCACACACTTAGGGATTCAATAAGCCTTCAGTATTGTGGTGAAGTGAGATGTATAAATATTTATAGGGGACTTAGTGTACTGACTGAGATCAGCTGTGAAGGTATATATATCTAATAAGAGTAGTGTATTATATATAACCTTGCTTGCTGCCACATATGTATACCTCAGTCAGAATTATTCTGGAATAGTGTGATGACTACGTTGTATGTCTAGAGTATGTGTATGATGAAGTGTAAGTCATAACAACAACAGACAGATAAACAATTTAATTTATCCCACCACACTTGACAACACTGTGACACTCACATACATATAACACTCTAAAGGATAACTTAAAGGAGTCACTGATAACTTTTCAAATAACAATATGTATTCATTGCTGTTATGAATGAATATGTGTCCTGATTCAATTACAAAGGGAACCAGGAATCACAATCAATTTTACTTACAAGTTATATGTACAGAATTTATCAATATGAATATTGTAATGACATATATTATTAAAAGTATCCTATGTGTGTCAGTTGTGTAGTAGTAATATGAGGTAATACTGGTTTTGTTTTGTTCAAGCTCTGTTGGTATTTGTCATCATGACTTCAATAGTTTGTCTTTAGGGGAACTATTATTGGAGATGTTCTCAGTTCCTGATATTAACACAATTTAATTCCCCTCTTAATGTTATTTTTACAAGGTCATTTTAAGCTGGGGGTACATAATTTTGAGCTCAGCTGGCCACATCAGCTTATCTGGCGTGATGGCGGCAGGAACAGACTCCTCTGCTCGACTCTCCCCTCGGCTCTGGAGACACCTCACTGATAGCTAAATGGACCAAGGAGTATGCTGTCCGACTCTGGATTCAGCAAAGCTCTGACCAGGTGCTGCTCAATACCATCAAGACCACGGTCCCTGAAAACAAGAAGGATGTACCTTCTACTTCATAACTAATTTATACTCTCTTTTTACACTGAGCACAATACATCACAAACATTGAGTTCAGAGCGTTAGGCCAACTGTCAGCTTCATCTGAAATACTTTATACCAGCATTAACCTCCTTAATGGTTACCACGCCTCTGCACTTCCAGCATTATTTCTGTCTAATCAATAATCTAGGTGTCAGTGTACTGTGTGGCCATTCCATGCAGTTTTACTTTCCTCCGACACCTTCTGTTCAGGCTGGAGCATTATAGGCTTTATATCATGTTTGCTACTGAACTACACATATATACAGGCATAAATTAACAATTCACATTCAATTTTCATTAAAAGATACTGAATGTTTCAAGCTTACCACAATTCATGGAAACAAACACAGATACGTTGATTAGCAATGAATTCTGGCACAAAATACTGGCACAAATTCCCATCTGCTTATGTTCCAGGCTTTTATTTAACACAAATATGAGCTGGCTTCAACGCACTGTTGCTTTATCAAGCTTATTTGCACTAGTGGTCTCGAACTAACGCTCCTAAGTGAGTATATTAGCGAGTCTAGCCAATGGAGCCACGTTTCGACAAGTATTTGAAAAAATTTTAACTTCCTACGTCTCACCTAACAACCAAGGATAGCATTTATAGCCCGACCAATCGTGTTTAGCCTTACATATCATTCCAGCCAATCAGTTCAAATGTAACTTGTGGCCCATTTCCCGTACAATGGTGGTGAAAAAAAATCTACCACTGAGCGATTCTGATTTTGGGTGTTGTCTGACAGCACTATCATTTTATTTTGGCTATAACTTGTTAATTCCTAGAATATTTGCATAACGTTGTACATATTCTTTGTCAGCAAACCCTAAGGAGCCCAAATATCCAAATTTAAAAGAGCTAAGTGGCTGCGTTCAAAATATGCAATTTCTAGGATAGTCGTCGTGTAGTTGTTTTATTTTTTATGTGAGAACCGCCACCTGTCCTGCTGTACTGTCAGACTAATGTCAGGATTTCGGACATAAAACAGTAGAATGTCAGGTTTCCCCAATAAGCGTTTTTCAGATTTTAAAACCTAACTCTGGGAAGGGTAGTGAATTTATCACTGTCCGTCTGAAAAAAAGTTAGTGCATGTAGTCTTACACGCGTGATGGCAGCATTTGTGTATCGCGCGACGCGTGTTTAGTGTTCGGCTTTCTGCCTCTCCCTTCTCGCTATCCTTTAGTCCATCTGTCTTTTGTTTTTGGTAACATAGTGTAGAAAAAGACATGAATGGAATTTAAAATTTAGGTCAACTTGCATATTTCAAGGTTTTTCTTAGAAAGGCAGCACATTTTATTGTGTGTTTGGGAAACGCGTGTATGTTGCAGAAGGCCTTTAATATCAACGTGAAAGCGTTACAATTTGCCGACGAAGTAGAAAAGAAGGGGGATTTCGAGTACTGTCATTGTGACAGCACTGTTCTTTACCATTCTTCTTCCTTTATTTATTATATGTATTTATTAGGCTTTATATTTACTTGATAATTTATATATGTGGATTAGAATATTCCACGACAAGTATTTTCCATAGTCTTCCATATTCATGCTGTCAAATGCCGTGTCAAAGTCAACAACATTTATATACAGCTACCACTGCCATTCTTAACACTGCTCTATTATGTTCCTGAGGGTGGTGAATATATGATATGCAAAATATATATTTCTTCTGAACCCTGCTTGCTCAGTTGATGCTATAGTAATCTTAAAATTCTTTGAATATTTATTCTGCCCAATATTTTAATAGGAACTGATAAGTGGGTAATTCCTCTCCAGTTGTTGCAGTAAGTAAGTTCAAAGACAGCCTTAGATGATTGCATTTATTCGCTTTCTCAATAATTATGATGCACGCAAAGCTGTAAAGTTTAAAAATGGGTCTTCTTTTGCACACCACTTTCTAGGCGTAAATTTAGTGCAGAGATCCGCACCATGCTATACTTAATTGCGTTTCTTAAATGCGTTCCGGATGTTTTGAATCACTTTCTCAGTGAATGTCTCTTCACAGGTGTGAGACAGAATGGTTTGTGCATGTATTTTGTGTGATCTCTCACACCTTCAGCCCTACGGCAGTATTATTTCTTCTTCATTTTTTTCTCCGATCGCTTATTATTTGACAATATTTTGCCCTTTCATTCATTATTTTGCTCTATGCTGGATCTAGTAGCGTGAAGTCTCTGTCGTGAAACATTCTAATCCACATATCTAAATTAGAAAGTAAATGTAAAGCCTAACGAAGTAATTCAATAAAAGGAAAGAAGAATGGTAAAAGAACAGTGCGATCACAATAGCGTACGCCTGTGTTATAGAACGTCATACTAGCTAAACAAGAAAACCCATTTTTCTACTTCATCTGCATAATTGTAACGCTTTCACGTTTGCTAGTAAAGCCTACTGCATCACATACACGCGTTTCTAAAAATAAAACTGGTACTATATTTCTTGTACGACCTCGATAGACACACTGCGTAATGACCTAGATTAATATTACATTAATGTCATTTTATGCACTACGTAAACTAAAAGACAGACGGGCTTAGAAGAGAGAGAGAGAGATGTACGGAGGAACGCATGCAATACTACCACGTCGTCTCGCGATATAAAATTAATGCCACCCCACGCGAAAGGCATGCAGGCTTGCTTTTTTTTCAAATAAACAGTGACAAAAAACACAACACAATAATACGAGGTAAGGTTTTAAAAAACATGTTTAATGCTTATTAGGAAACATGACACAATACTGTTTTACGTTTGAAATCCTGATTTTATACTGACAGAACAGTCGAAAAGGCAGAACAGGTGGCGGTTCTAAAACAATAAATAAAAAAACAAATACACGACTATCCTAGAATAATACATATTTATAACGAAGCCACTTGGCTCATTTAAACTTATATAATTGGGTGCCTTAGGACTTGCTGACAAAGAATATGTTAGCTGTTAAGCAAATAGTCTAGTAATTAACAAATTATAGCCAAAATACTATAGTGGTGTTGTCTGACAACACAGGATCATATTTGCTCATAATGGCGTGTTTGGACACTGCTTTAGGGGAAATGAGGCCACCACGTTAGATCCGATTTGATTGGCTAGAATAATATGTAAGGCGAAACATGATTAGTCGACTGCAAATACTATTTTTGGTTGTTAATGGAAACGGTAGGAAGGGTACATTTTTTCAAAGGCTTTTGTAAACATGGTCTCATTGGCTAGACCATTTGATATAGTCAATTAGAAGCGTCAGTTCAGGGCCACTTTTTGAAAAGAAACTTTGTAGAAGCAAGTGCGTTGAGAACCAGCTCATATTTTTCTAATAAAAGTCTGGGACAGAGGCAGATCGGAATTGTGCCATAACTCATCGCCAGTCAACGTACTTGTTTAATATTTCCTTGAATTGTGGTAAGCTAGACATATTTGATATCTTTTAGATGAAAATTGAATGTGAATTGATAATTTATGTCTGTATGTGTGTGGTTCAGTAACAAACATGAGGCAAAGCCTAGATATTGCTCCACCATGTAAAAACTTGTCGGAGAGGAGTATAACTGCATAGGCCTATATGGGATTGCCAAAGAGTACTCTGACACCTATCTTATTGTATAGAAGGAATTAATGCTGGAATTGCAGAGGCGTTGTAACCATTAGGGAGAGGAATACTGGTGTGTATTGTTACATAAGAAGCTAACAGTTGGCCTACAGCGCTGAACTCTGTGTTTGTTATGTATTGTGCTTCAGTGTGGAAATAGATTATAAATTAGTTCTGAAGTAGGAGGTACAACCTTCTTATTTCAGGGACCGTGGTACTGAAGTATTAAAGCAGCACCTGGTCTGAGTTTTGCTGAATCCAGAGGCTGGTAGCATACTCCTTGTTCAAGATATCGACCAGTGTTGTTTTTCAAGAAAACTGAGAAGCAAGCAAGCAGATGAGACAGTTTTCCTGCCGCCCACACAGAAGATAAGATTTCGTTGGCCAGAGCAGCTCAATCTTGTGTACCACCCTCTAAAATTGACTGTACATTAAATCAAGAGGGACAGTTATTTGTTTTCAAATAAAAGAAACTGTTAACCTTTCCAATATTATTTCCACCAGTAACAAACACATGAAGTCATGATGACAAACAACAACCTAGCTTTAAAAGCCAGTATTACCTCATAGTACTACATCACAACTTACACACATATTGTAATAATATTATATGTCAGTACAAAGATCCTATCTATAAATTGTGTACATACAACTTGTGATTACATTTGATTGTGATTCCTGGTTCACTTTGTAGTTGAATCAGGATATCTATTATTGAAAGGAATTAATACATATTTTAAAAGTTAACACTTGACTTATTAAGATAGTCTTATAGAGTGTTCTATGTATGTGAGTGTCACAGTGTTGTAAAGTATTGTGGATTAAATGAAATTGTTTATCTGTCTGTTGGTTGTTGTGAACATACACTTCATCACTATTATAACCCTAGACATTCAACGTAGTCATCACAATATTCCAGAATAAGTCTGACTGAGGTCTAAATGTGGTAGCAAAGTAAGGTCATCTGTAACACACCACACTTATTAGATGCAGATACCTTCACAGCTGATCTCAGTCAGTACACTAAGTCCCATATAAATATTTATATCATCCCACTTTACCACAGTCTCTAACACTCCACTCCCCATACGAAAGTATCTGATATGGGACAATCTTTATCTCTTACATTTTTGCGTTACCTCTCCTAAGACTTATTTACGTTCCGCCAGGTGAACTGGGGTATTATCGTAACAATACCTAGTCATTATCACCTGTCAGCGGTAAAACGTTTATCTCACTGAATCATTCTGATCACATTTGATAGGAGACGATCCTCGTTGGACAATATGGTCTCTTACGAGGATAAATGGGAAATCAATCTGGGGGAGTCACGCACACAGGCAATAATTAGATTATCGCATCCGCTGGTCCCTGTCTGTATCATTATCACAGATAATTTTTCTGGGTAAACAATCTTGGCTGAAGAAATTACGCCAGGCAAACATGGTCACATGTTGTTGTGAGCTGGCGGAAATATTACCGCATGACTTGAAAGAGGTCACGCGTGGGGATATTAAATTAAATATTTTAAACTCGCAGGGGAGATTATGAATTAAGCACCTCAACCCACGTAGTGCGAAAAGAGCTTATGATTGGATTGAAGTGATAGCCGAATAATACAATGAATCTCATTGGCAAGTTTGCCGGGAAGTACAATCGGTGATACTTACTTACTTAATTAGACGTTCCCCTTCTACCGTGAGGTGTAGAGGTTTGGACGAGAGAGCGCCAGACTATTCTATCAGCTGTCTTCTTCCTGGCCTGGTTCCATTCTAGTCCTCGGTCCCTCAAAGATTGTCTAATGTTGTCCTCCCAGCGGACTCTGGGTCGCCCTGGAGGTCTGCATCCCTGGCTCTTTGTTTCTCATGCTTGTCGTGGTAGCCGATCTTCTCCCATTCTGCAGACATGGCCAAACCATCTTAGTTGGGACTGTTCTATTTGGGTCTGCAGCGGGTGAGATTTTAGCCCTTGACGTATCGTCTGGTTGCGGACCATGTCTCTTCTTGTTACTTCAACCACCTTCTTCAGAAACCTCATTTCTGAGGTTTGGATTTGGCTTTTGTGGGTTGTAGTCATTGCCCATGACTCGCATCCATAAGTCAAGACTGGGACATAGGTGGAGCGGTATACAGCCATCTTCGTTTTCTTGCCAACCTCTTTCTTGCTGAGGAATCCTCGATTTATAGCCTGAAAAAGTCTCCCAGTCGCTGCTTTTCGAGTGGCCAACTCTTCTTTGATGCCTCCCTTTCGGTCTATAATAGCTCTGAGATATTTAAAGTGGTACATTCGGTGATTTCAACTGGAAACTGAAAATAAAATCTAGCGAACTCAGAGGCACAGAACAGACAGCTTCGCAACTTCAAACGAGCAACTCCCAAAACGCCAGAAAGAGAAGGATCTGACCTAGAATTCCATATTTCTAAGTGACAGATCGAAGTATTTGGGAAACTTAAAACCTTAAAGTCCGCCTTTATAAATACAGAGACTGAAAACTTGAGGGACCAGGACTTTAAATATCAAGACCGGAAAACTAGGAATTGGATCACCCATCATTAGAGAATATTTCCCAGATAAAGTGTTTCGCAGATTCAACCGTCATAAAAGGGGATTCAAAATTTCCAGACCAAGTGATTCGATAGCATATGAACCTAAATTGCTTGTGTCCATCAGAAACCTGTGCGAGGAGATTGTGTATAACCCAAAATTTTGGGTAAGTGTAACATTTATTTGTACAAATGTGAATTTGACAAGTTTTTCTTGCTTAGTGGTTATATATGAGGCTGGCAACCTCAACATATGAAAATAGTATATTCATGAACCACTACAGCAAGCGCTAGTGATTGTTTCTGGCTAGTCGTGGGGAAAACCCGACAACAGAGGTGACCCAGACACTAGCTGGAGCAGTGATGAATGATGATTACATCACCTTTTCCTCAAGTGTATCATATCATTTTGCGAGATATATGTAGCTTGTTAATGTTAGTTCAGGCACAAATCATCATTATTCCATTATTTCATTATGTGCAGACACATTTTCCCAGTTTAATACCCAGAAGAGTACTGGTGATTTTTAATCATCTTTCTTGAGCTTCGCTGTTTACTCAAGAATTTAATTCTTCTGAGAGATTAACATTGGTGGGTGGACAGCGAGAGGATGCGCCTGTTAAGCTTCCAACTCAGTAGAGGCATTTGTCTTTTTGGTTTTTCTAAAAGTACGTGGATCAGACGGTTTGAAGTACTAACGTTACTACGCCGCTAGTGTGAGAGAAGAGCATCAACACTGACCGCTTACATTGGACGAGTTGTGTGGAGAAGTGTACTCATCACCAAAAGGAAAGGACGGAGACCAGGGCGACTGGACTCACCTGAAGTTGAGTTTTCTTGTAAAATAGGCGAAAGCAACGGACTTTGATAAATCCTAACCTTCGTTTCCGTGACGAAAACTTGTATTTACAGCAAAATTTCACCAATCTTTCCATTTTTGTTTTAACTGTTAACTCATTCAGTCCTACGCAAAAAATTGGGTTTGGCCCAAACAAAAATGTCCACCCCAGTGCTTTTTTAATTGTTGTTATTTGAAGAAAAAAAAAATTTAATGTTCATATGCATAAATACACGAGGTATTTAAAAGAAAGTACTTCCTGTCAGAAATGATGTTTTGGGTTGTTAAAATTAGAAACAGCTCTAGACAGGAGCAAAAGGTAAGAAAGCCGATTTAACGTTGATTGGGCCAAATGTATTCGCTTTTGGGACGTAAAGAGTTAAAGATTAATTCATTATTAAAATTGTTACATGTTGTTTTAAAACTAAACAGTAACAGTCGCTTCAGTTTTATATGTATGAAAGCAAACGAATGAGCCAGAATATTTAATATATATAAAAACCTAAACATATATTTACCTCTAAACAGATCTATACCATTATAAGAATAAATTCGCTGAATTAACTCAGCTGGGGACTTGAACGGGCTAAAAATCATTGCTTAAATCCTTCACAAAAAGCGACGGACAGATATAAGTTAACCATTGCTCAGCGCTATGCTTGACTTCTGAATTATCTTGTAAACGCTACTTTCAGATAGAAGCGTCATTACAGTTCTGTCTACATCTCTGCCAAGAGTAATCTTGTGCGAAGATAAACACCTTTGACGACCCAGTTTAGATACTCTTGAGTTTTGGCCACTGTTGGGCCACGACTGCAAAGCAGGGGAGGCAATGCCCGACACCAGGTAAGTTTATTTTATCTTACAGTACGTTTTCTGTTGATATACGCTATTTTAGCAGCTCTTCTAGCTTTAAGGATACAGTTATCTGAACCTTTCTTCTGAACAGAAATACTATTTCTGATACTCAGCTAATGCTCTTCTACATCATCTTTTGCCACCGCTTTCGTTGACCAAACATTTCAGTTAACTTGTATCTATTTTTTCACAAAATAGTTCCTCACTTTTCTATGCTATTCTCTGTTCTTTCGTCTTTGACAACGACAGGGATGCCTGGTAGGATTTTCTGGAATGATCCATGCGACACAGCATTACACACCTTATCGTGTTGTTTTCATAAAAGTATTTTCCTGATGTGCAATTAACTTTCATTTCTAGGATCTGTGGTGAGTTGGGAAATAAATATATTTATAGGGGACTTAGTGTACTGAATGAGATCAGCTGTGAAGGTTTCTGATGATAATAAATTTGGTGTGTATACTGAAGACCTTACTTGCTACCACATTTCGATCTCAATCAGACTTATTCTTGAATAAATGAATAATAGCTTCGTTAAGTGTCTAGGGTTATGACATTGATGAAGTGTAGTATATAACAACCAACTGACATATACACAATTGCTTTAATAATTTCCACAATTTACAGCACTTTGACAATCACAAACACATAACACTCTAAAAGACTATCTTATTAAGTCAAGGGTTAAGTTTTTAAAATGTATTAATGATCTTTCAATATCTTTCCTGATTCTATTGTATTTGTGAATCAGGAATCACAATAAAAATGTAATCACAATATTTATATACAAGTATTTATACAAAAGATCTTTGTCCAGACATATAATATTATTGTAATATGAGTGTAGTGTTGTGATGTATTATTATGAGGAAATACTGGCTTTTAGTGCTAGGTTGTTGTTTGTCATCACGACTTCATGTGTTTGTACTGGTGGAAATAATATTGAAGGATTCACAGATTCTGGGTTTTTTTTTTAAATTTCTGTCCCTTTTTATATAATAAAGTTCAGTTCAGGGTTATTTTATTCAAGGTTGAGCTGGTTCGTGCTGACAAGCTCTTATCTCATAATGCAGTTGCAGGAAACCTGTATCCTCTGCTCGCTTACTTCTCAGTTTGATAGTATGATAGACAATGGCCGCTATCTTGTGCAAGGAGTCTGCTGCCAGCTTTCTGGATCACGCAGTACTCAGACCGGACGATGCAATATCACCATCTATACCACGGCCCCTGAAATGAGAAGGTTGTGCCTCCTTCTTCATAACTAATATACAATTATTATTCCACACTGAAGTACATGACAGTACAAACATAAGGTTCAGCGCTTTAGGCCAACTGCTAGCTTTTCATGTGACAATATACACCAGTATTCCTCTCCCTAATGGTTACAACGCCTCTGCAATTCCAGCTGTAATCCCTTCCATACAATAGGATAGGTGTTATGTTACTATATGGCAATCCAATATATATATGCAGTTATACTCCTCTCTGACAATCTTTTACATGGTGGAGCAATATTTAGGCTTTGCCTCATGTTTGCTACTGAACCACACACATACAGACATAATTCATCATTTCACATTTAATTTTCATATACAATACAGATTTAAAATGTCTAGCTTACCACAATTCGTAAGGAAATACACACTAAAGATGACTGACACAGTTTGATCTGCGGTATGTCCAGGCAGGTATCATATATTTAATTTTGAATAACACTGCCTGCTCTCATCTCTCTTAATGTGTAACGATATGGCGTCCCCTCTAAGATTTCTTCTGCCAATATCCAGTATATTGGCCAATCGTTTTGAATATTTTCAAAAGAGTACACAGTCATTCAAATATTTTCATTCACTTTTACTCCGTTTCTAGGCATTTATTTGTTATTCATAGGTCACCCAATCACATTTCTTTTAACTTCAAAGTTCAGCCAATGGCCTCCCTCGTACTATCTTAGGCTTTCTGTCACTACTATGTTTCAACAAAATTCAGGGAATTCCATCCCAAGCAGATATGACCAAACCTGACAGTATCGCTGTTCTCTATATGTTTTATTATCAATATATAATTATCTAATGGACTTTTTAGATAATTCATTACATATTCCTAGTCCACTAGCCTTCATGTACACGAATATATGATTTTCAAGGGGCTAAGTGGCATAGTTAAGAATACGATCTTTTTTCGATGTTAAGTGTTTAATTTCAACTACCACCTGTTCAAGTCTTTACGACTGTACTATCAGTATAAAGTCAGGAGCCCTACGTAAAATATCAGGTTTCCTAATAAGAATTAAACCTGTTTTCAAAACCTAACATCGTATCGTTAGTTTTTTTCATCACTGTTTATTTGAAAAAATTAGGCCATGCACACTGCGAGTGGCTCGCGTTACTGTGTTCCATGGTCCGTCTATCTCTCTCTGCTTTTTTTCTTCTAAGCCCGTCTGTCTTTCCAAGGCTAACCTTGTGCGCGATTTTGCACTAATGTTAGTTTTTTTTTAAATCAAGGTCGTCTAGAAGATTTTACTACACATTCTATTTTTAGAACTACGGTTATCGCCGTATCGTTTAGTCTAAGCATTTTATTTATGAACGAACGAATTAGGACAAGTAGGATTCTTGTGTTAGCCATTACGGCGTTATGCAACGAAGGCGTTTTCTATACGGGGAAAGCACTGGTCTTTCTCCATTCTTCTTCATATCGTAGTATTTCGTTCGGCTTTACATTTATGTTCTAATTTATATATGGGTATTAGAATTTTTCCACCACAGGATCATTATGCACATGTAAACGGAAATAATTTGATACACCATAAAGTGGACGAGCATCATGCTATGTGCATTACGTTGATCTTCACTGTTTATTTTGGTCAGCGACAATATATTGGTGACGGCAATGTCTTGGCGAATGTGTTGTCCAGATGTTCCACATAAACCAATTTGATGATCGGTATTTAATTGCCTTGGACATAGAATTATTATTGAACATTGGGATTTTACATGAACTTTTCGTGTAATTACATTTAAAATGCAGACTTTGAAGAACACATGTTAATCAAATTTATCATTGCCATTTGTTCTAATTTAGTCGTACTTAAAGACTTAGTTCTTAGTTAAGATAGTATTAAATTCTTAGTCATGCTATTACATAGTTCTATTTAAGTTAGTATAATTTGTTAACACGTGTGTGAGTTCATGTATATAACTTTGGCTTATCGTCTGCTTTTGTTAATTTTCAACGTTCTCTTTTTTCAGTGTTAAGGTCCGATCCATATTTATGACTGATGCGGTTTACTTGTTTCACTAGTTCTTTTAATTTCTATCAGCACTTCTAATCACGAAAAAAATAGTAAGTGAAGCAGAGAGGTCGAAAGAATTGGAAAAGCGCTAAATACTGCCTCATGTAGATAGCCAGGCACTATCTCCCTTGCGTTCAAAGAACTGAGTCGCATTGTTTCACACATACTATTCTAGAGACCTTTCAGAGTATCCAATTATCTTCAGTTTTATACATGCAGAAGATACGTCGAAAGGTGTCCCTATATTTACTACTCATATTATAGTATATAAAAGTATTCGCAGACGAATTAATAGATTCTAACAGAACTGCAATACCACCCACTATTATGCCAATATTTATATATTTCCCACCAATTAGAAGGCCGTGTTCAAAAGTTATACCAAGCATAACAACGGTTACAGGAACAAAGCTGGAAATAAACAGTGTAGAACATGACAACCATCTTGGCCACTCTCTGGTTACGAATGGAGACCTTATTGCGTCCAGTACATCTTTTCTGCCATTTTGTACTTCTTTGCAGGTTAATGGCTAGTATTGCAGTGCAAATAATGATAATGATAAACGCAGTAAAAGGCAAGACAAAATTATTGATTGCAAAAATAATTGTCTCCACATTTTCACGATCCATGGTGGAGACAAGACCAAGAAGAGTTATGTTTCTTCCCGGTAAAAACATCATGTCCAGTTTGTTGACTACGTAAACAGGGGCTTCAGAAAACATGAGAAATATAAAGATGCAGATGATCACAATAGATATCCGCGTTGGTGTGATGATGCTTTTGACCTGGAAGAAAAGAATGGAACCGCAGAATGAGTAATTTTAATGACGAATTTTTTTAAAAGACAAGAGATATTAACTTATGAGTAATACACATCATTGAAATTACCATCTTCCTTTTTATCTCTTTATTTAGCATAAAGCTACCACTGTAGCCAGTCCCTTTGCAGGAAGGCTGCATAAAGCATTCACATGCTGATTTAGCGATTTGTTTAACATGATGAGGTCGCCAACCTCATGCTCAACTGTCACGCTTGGCTAAGAAAGTTCTGGCACTTTGGCGGTTAAGACCTCCCCTTATCTAGTCTCGTCTTTTTAGTCCCTCTCATTTCTTGTTATTTTTGTCTCTTGACGGCGATAGATTTGGGACACTGGCCTTTTACTTTGTAATTAGAAGGTTAACTCCCCTTTCTCTAGCTTAAGTCAGCGGGGGAGTATCTTAAGTCTTTTATGGCTGTATACTGTAAACGTACGCTGTTATATTACCTTTATAATGTTGCATGCCTTCATATTAATGCTTTAAGTAACATGTGAGAATGAAAGGAAATAATATGCAAGGTAAATGAGAGTAGAAGGACAGAATGTTACACAGGCCTGCGCGCCCAATTCGTAACCCTTCGAAAATAAAGTTCGTTCGTTCGTTCGTTCATCTCTTCTGGATGCAGGTCGGCATAATTTGTAAGGCGTCCCGTGACGCTTTTGTTGCTTTTGGCGACGATATTGCTTAGAGTTCTTTGACCTCGAGTTAGAACACGGCACTCTCTTTCATGTAGAAGAGCGGCCCGTCCCCTGAACATTGACACGGGAGAAAGACGTTGCCTTTTATGTGACCGTGCATGGCTAGAAACTCTACGACAGAATGTCGGTCCAGCTTTAGTATTGTTTTCATCCAGTAAACAAGGGAAACCTAATTCCCGGGGGTCTTGCGTCATTATTACACACGCACCATGTTTCCGGGGACTTCGACCCGCAGGTGAGACGAACACCTGGAGGCTTTAGTCTCCTATATAATTGAGCAACTCACTTTGTCTAGCACTTAATGTCTCCAGAATTCTCTGCTGTAGAGTGGGCCCTGCTCAATAACTAGTACTGACGACCAGCTACATTTTGGTGTTATTGGAATTCTTTACCTATCGGTAAGAGCTCTTAATTAAATAGATAGAGGGTGTGTTAGAAACAACTTCACACTCTTTATCAGGGGTTAACGCGTATAGTGTTGAGTTTTTACTATCACTTATCATGAAGGAAAAGTTAATAATTGTTGTTCACTACTTACCGCTAAATTACCTAGAATGTGACTATCAGTAACTTTTATTCGAAGGAAAGTGGGTGTGTGTTTATGTCAATTTTTCCCAACAACGGTAAACCCAGGTGCTGCTACGAGTGTATGTAAAGAATGTTCCTAGTGTTGTAAATAATTGAGCTACATTGATGAGTATACTGAACAAACAACATAGAGGATTACCCATGAGTACCTTTAAAAGTTCTATTGTCATATGGCATATACGTAAATATTGTTGTTTTGTAGTGTGTATCAGCCCAGTGGGTGTAACCCGATATGGGCCTTGTAGTGTTGTTATTAATGTTGTAAAAGACGCCTTGCGGACGAAAATTTTTACGCACGCTGGGTTGGGTCAAGCTCAACAGGGCACCACGTTTGTTTACATTCAAGCCTTAGACCTATTTACGTAATCGCTCTGTGCGTAAGTCTGATCTGCACAGTCACCGGCGTTCGATGGGTCGATACCACGGGAAAAGGAGATGGTTGTGTGTGCGTGTGAGAGTGGATCAGCCGACGAAGATCGGTTTGACTTTCCTAGCAAATGTGTAGATGGAACGTACATTGTTGTTTACTGTAAACAATGCCTGATGTACAATACATTTTTGTAACTACGTATTGGACCCTTATGTAAGGACAGATGCTAATAGCGGTTGTATGTTGTTGTATTTTCAATTAAGCTCCCATTCACTAACAAAGGAAAACTGGGAGACAATAAGTCCCAGCCTGAATTACCATGCCTGTTTGGAAATTACCGGTCCCGATTGGATTCCCGATTTGGGTCCAGTTTGGTTCTGGGAACCTAAACTATTTCTTGCAGTATAAACCCCAGACACAGCCAACGTTCAAGCTCAGCAAACTTCAGAATAGTGCCCCAATCCTAACCTGATTTGAAGGTAGCTTTGGCCCTAATCACTTCACCCGCAGTCACATTCTGACTGGCCAGCGTCTCTCGGTTATAGTAGGGCGCATTGCCTACACATAATCTGAGTTTGGACTCGTTCAACCCGCTGGATATCAGGGTTTATATATATTTGAGTCACTCGTGGGTATATTCTCCACTAACGTCCCTCATCCTTGGATTAAATTGATTTCCACACCTCGTCGGAAGAGAAACGGAAGAGGACAGTTTTCAAGTGTAGAGGAATAATACGTCACTGACGGAAAGAGAAAATGTAGACTGAGGGACACAGAGACGGGGTGTGAGTTAATGAATTATCGAAGGAGTTCTGGGTTGTGCTTATAAGAGAAAGTGTTTTCCTCTCGTTATTGTTTGTTTGGACTTTGTTTTGTTTGGGGGTTTTTTTCAGTAAAGCCTAGATCACGGTCGTCTCATCATAGAGACTGTGGACCGTTGATGGGTCATAGATTAGTAGTGGTGTCACAACGTTGCCCCTGTGAGGGTAACCAAAGAGAGTTATCTGTGAGGTGCCGGCTTTGTCAATGGCTCAGATTCGCCTGGCACCCGGTTGAAGATGAGCAGTAGGAGTGGAGAAGGTGAATATAAGACTTTGGGATGAGTTCCCAGCATATAGCCCCAGTGATTCTGGATCTCGTGACATATACCTCCTACCCCTCTATCTCCCTCTCTATATTATAATACTAACGAGCCCCCACTCCCCTATTACACTGAGTGAACAGAAGAGAAAGAGAAGAAGAACAGTATGTCTCTTTCGCACACTTTCGTTCCTTCTCTATATATGTAATAACGTGTGTGGGTAATGTAACCACAACTACAACGTTTATTAAAATACTGAAATATAACAACATTCAGTTACAACAATACAAATGTAATAAGAACTAACCTAACTATGCCTGGAAAAGAAGATAATAGTTAGGCAAAAAATACACTCACTAAACTTAAGTCTACACGATGTGATGATGATGATGAATTAACCTAATCTTAACCCCAACAAAAAAGGATATCTTGATTCGGGGCTCGGAATGACTGTCAATAAAACTCTGGGAATTTGTATACACGGGCAAGTCTTAGTCTGCATTCAATAACACTGGACGGTCCACTGGATTTCGTCAGGTGTCGATGGCCTGTTCCTTTTGTCGCTCACAAAGCGAGTGTTGACATTGCGCCGCGTGTCTGAGCTGGCGTGTTCCTATGTTGTTGTTTAAACAATGTTATGCGGTGGAGACTTCCGCTGATATGCAGATGTCCCTGTGTGGTGAAGATATTGGTCTCGGGTGGTGATGATGGTGGAAGCAGGTTATATCTTGGTATTTGTTGGCGCATATATTTCACTGGGAGAATCTGTCCATTACTACAAGTAATTTTGTATCTCAATAATTTGCGTAGGCGCTGGTTTACAAATTCGTCCGTCGGCTCTTGCCCCTTCCGATAATTAAAGTAACGTGGACAGCTCTTTAGTAATGCAACAATCCTGCCTTGGTATTGTCTGCACCCTGTTCTGCGTGGGTGGCTGCGGATGATGGAAAGACCCTTCACCGTCTGGCGAATTCCTTTCTCAAAAACCCCCGTGGAGAATGGGTAAAGTGGGTGCCGTTAATTACATGTGAGATGCGTGTCGTCGCAGTATCTCTGGTCGGCCCTACTTTTTAGCTTGTCCCGTAATTAACGCCCGCAACGTAGTAGACAAAGGCTGAGGTATCTCAAAGGTCCCCGGTCTCTACCACTGCGATGGATAAAAGGATAATCCCGTATAAATACCCCGTAACCTATGCTCCGCATGCGGTGTGTTTGTGTCTGTGAAATCTTATCCTTATAATGAATGACTGTGCGGTGTTTACTGTACGGTTAACAGGTAATGTAAGAGACAAAATAAACGTGTCTTGTATTTACTTCATTATAATTAATGAAACTGTGCGATCTTATAAGTATAATAATTCTTTGCATGGTGTTTATTGCAATCTGTACTTATGAGTATGCGATATAATATTATAATAAACGTGACTGGTATTTACAGTGTTATATTTATTTATATATATATGGGAAATATGTATATATAATCTGACTGAGGTTAAGATATAATGATATAAGGTACAAATCTATATTACACTAACCTTGATGTCCATATCATGAATTTCACTGACACTTGGCCTGAATCTTCCTCGTGAAATATGGAACCAGTATATGCGGGCGGAATGATTTTTCATACCATTGCCCGAACGATAGATTTCGTTCAGTATATACTGTCTGAATCGCCTAGGGCTATTTTTCGGGTCGCTTCTTGGGTCATGTGAAAATTCGTTTGTTTTCCTTTCGTCAGACATTCAGTCCTCATTCCTGGGTACATTTCCTGTAATATTTTTCTATTATCGTTTCCTTGTTGTTCCTCTCCCAGACAAACTGTCTGTGTGCGTCCTTTGGGGCACGTACAGTGTTGTTCTTCTCGTTATAATTTCGTATTCATACTGCTTTCATGTTGTCCTTGTGCAGACTTTAAGTCTCCCTTAGTCACAACAATACTTGGTTAACACTGGCCCTGTGTAAACATATCCGCAACTTAGTATCAATTATTCCGATAGTCTGTTGGTGCAATGTCCGCGTGTTGTGAAAACATTTCAGGTGAATGTTGTTGCGTGCTGTCTCAGTGTTCTGTAAACATTTCTTGTAAAATTAGTGGGTTTCCCACGACTGTCTGGTATGCACACAATGGGTATAGAAACGAAATACAAACTCATTCGTCTCTCGCGACATAGCTTTCCCCCAACAAGTTCGAGCATGGGAGAACTATTGCGAATTAGGGGGTATTTCGCTTTCCTTATTGCCCCCTATTAGTATCTTCTCACTATCTTTGGTCTCCTTCTCTTCCTGGTTCAACCCTTCGTTCTCCTCGTTCAAATCATTCTTCTCGCAATCTTCCTCAGTTGCTTCTCCTGCATCAGCTATAAAGAGCTGCTCCCTTTCCTGTTTCAATATCGTGACCGTAGTCAAGAGTTGTCGCCCCTGCTCGACTACGTTCGTAGAGTGGGTTGTGATTTTCTGCACACCTGCAGATGACTGTCTAGCCGCATTGGGCTGCAGTGCTGAGTTCGGATTTCCTTTATTCAAATGCTTTGTGGCTGCTCGTGTCCTGAAGTTGGCCGCTTCAGTTATGTGTCTGGCTAAGTATCTCTTTAGCAGAACAATGTTATATATTTCCAGCTGATTCTCCATTGGAATCTTATAATTGGTTCGAGATGCCTTCTCGACCACTGTGTATGGCCCGTGCCATCCAATCTGTAACCTGTTCTGTTTGCTATGCATAAACAGTAAAACTTGTTTGCCTATCTCTAGCTCACACTTAGGACCAGTCGTATTATATTCTCCGTCATGTTGACGCCTCCTCTTCCTCATACGTGGTCTGTTTCCCTTACTAGTGGCTTCCTCACTTTTCCCATGATTTGATGCCCCTCTCTGGCATTCAGGACCTGATCTGATAAATTGATCCATGTCCCTTGCGATTCCCTGCCAATAATAATGGTGGGTGATTCTTTGCGTAGTGATGTATTGTCTGACCTGACCACTAGATTCACTAGCATGTCCCATACCTAAGATATAAAAATCTATATCGTGCTGGTACTACCAGTTGCTTATACTCATATCCGCGCTTTCCTACTTTCCTAAGGAGTTGTCCTTGCTGTTTAAAGCAGTCTCCTGGTTGCGATGGATTGTCTCCCTTCAGTCTCTTCTTAAAACAAGGTTCTACCGCTTTGTCGTTGTTGTGAGCTTGTCTCAGCTCTTGCGGATGGAAGTCAACCTCGTCTCCTTGTCTCTTCTCCTTCGCTTGGTCACTTGTCTGCACTTCAGCTGTGACTCTTGATTGACGAGTGTCTCCTAAACTCACATATTTGTAGCCTAAAATGACTTCATATGTATGATCATTTAAAACTGCCGTTCGTAGTTCTCCCTTGACATATCTGCCTTCAATGGGAGTCCGGGCGATAGCCGCCATCATTGGAGGATCGCCGTTACCTGTGACCTGAATTTCCACAGTTCCATCAGTCAATTGTTCTGGTCTAACCAGTCTTGAACTGATTTTTTCGAATCGAATTCCAGCCTGGAATCGAATACCTCTTCCGCTCTTGCTCTATTGACAACGTTGCGTTCCGAGGGAATCCGGGCGCTAGTTGCCGTCCCTACAATATCACTTTTCCTTTTCCGCCCTTTTGCATTAGGGTCCTTGTAATATTCGTGGCCAGGTTTAAACCCCTTCTTTCTTTCTTTTGAGTGGTCCTTCTTATTGACACAAAACCAATGTTTCTCTCTCTCTTGAGTGTGTCTTCTTCGTTTCTCTTCGTCTGTTGAAATAAAAAAATGTTTCCCCACTTCTTTCTTCTGCTAAACAATCTTTGAATCCGACGACGGATCAAAGTTGGCCCTTGTTTGTCCTTATTACGTATCTTGTGTATCTTGCCCGTGGAATGGTCATAATTCAAGATACGGTGCAACCCATCTGTCCATTTATATCTGGTACAGTGTGTTGTAACTTTCGCGCGTCGGCGCTGTGCCTTGCATAAAGCGCGTACACCAAGCTGTTTCCTTTTGTGTCGCCTGGTGTCTTTCCTTCTGTCTATCCGCTTAGTTTTTGTCTCGCCTACATATAGAATCGGAGTCCCGTGGGTGTTAAGCTGCTGTATCCCCGCCGGCTCTACCACACTGTTCTCCTCGTGATCCTCTTCTACCTCCTTTTGAAGAGAGTCGAGGGGTGTCTCCGTGTCCGTCGTCCACCCTGTCCCGATAATCGTATGTGTTGTTATACCTTCTAAAGGCACACATTTCTCTCCGTAAGTTTTAAAAGTGGTAGGATCTGACTTTTCCTCGTCCTGGGTAAAGGCAGACTTAGGCGATGTGGGCAACTGTCTATTTCCGTGGATAATAGCGAATGCCCGTTCCTGTCCGGTCGCTTCTTTCCACGTAGAAGGGCCGGTGGAGTAAGGTAATAATTGTTCTCCTGATGTCAGGAGACCAGTGCCTGTTTTCTTCTTCCCTTTGATGCCAGGTGAAATTGTTTTATTCGACGTCCCCTTGCAAGATCCATCGAAGGTACCGCTTGCAATTAGAATAGGTTCTTCTGTGCCTTCTAATAACTTTCCATTATCTCTGCAGAGGTGTCTGGAATCCACTGAATCCATCCCGCCCAAGGAAAGCGGGCCGGGTGAACCCTGCAGTTGTGGTTCAAAGGCGCCCCTAGGGGCCTGTTCATCCGCAAACGTGTGCGGATGAATGAAGGATTTTGCCTTGATTCTCCTATATTTAGCCTCCCTCTCTGTCTTTCTCTCCTCTTTCTCCGCTGCTAATTTCAGTCTTCTTTGCTCTACTTCTATTGCTAGTTTCCACGCTTGGGATCGCTTCGTACTCTTCCCAGCGTTGTAAGGGCTGCTTTCCTTACTTAACCCCCTCCCTTGTTTGGGCTTCAGGTCCATTTCCAACGGGAAGTCCATTTCATGAAGCTGGGGCGCAGTTGGAGCCGACAAGTTTTCTACGGGCGCCAGATGTTCAGAGGGGTGGTCCAATATGGGCAGCATAACTTGAGAAATAGAGTGGTTAGATTCATCGTCTTCTTCTTGTCGCTCTTTTACCCTGGCTAGTTGCTCCACCGCGTCTGATAGTCGACGCATCTCCCGTTTCTTGGCGCTTTCTTGTCGCTCTATCTCCCATTTCTTTAAAATGTCCTCCGAGGCTCCAGTTTTCAGTTCCAGAGAACGCATGGCAAATGGGTACAAATCTCCAAAAAATAAACACATCAGTATTGAATATAGAAGTCTAAAAAATTTCAACCAAGAATTATTTTTAAATGATTTGCGAAATGCGCCTTTCGCCGATGTTTACCAACTTCCTGATCCTGATGACGCCATTGCATATTGGACACTGACATTTTATAGTATTTTTAATAAGCATGCGCCTACTAAAGAAATTCGCGTAAAAAAGACAAATAAAATCTCCATTTATCACACAAGAAGTACTTGACGCTATGAGGCAGAGGGATCGAGCGCACAAAAATAAGGACATCATTACATATCGGGCAGCAAGGAACAAAGTACAATATTTAATTCGCAGAGAAAAGAAAAACTACTTTAGTCATTTAGTTAAAAGCAAAAGCAACAGTAGAATTATATGGAAGGCAATCAATACCTTGGTGAACAAAAGAAATTCGCCTGACTCACAAAATCCCAATACTTCATTTACTTGTACAGACTTCAGCAATCATTTTCAGGCAGACATCCACAATATAAAATCCGCCATACCTTCTTCCCCTTGTGACTTCAGCGAATTATCTACGTTCTGCGAGAACAAGTGTACTAACACCATTCCATGCGACATTCCTTTTATAACAGTTAACGAAGTTCATAACTATCTTATTGATCTTAAAGATAATAACTCATCGGGACTTGATGGAATCAGTAATCGAATACTGCGTTATGCTGCACCAGCTATTACTGATACCCTAACATACATATATAATCAATGTATCGCAAGGAGTTACTTTCCATCTGCCTTTAAAATCGCTAAAGTATACCCTCTTGTTAAACCTGGTTCATCAGATAATAACAACCTTGGTAACTATAGGCCCATTTCTCTTATATCATCGCTGTCCAAACCACTGGAAAAAAAACACATACACAAAACAGTAACAGAACACCTAGCTAATAATGACCTGCTTGTTGATAGTCAGTCGGGGTTTAGACCAAAACATTCATGTCACACAGCCTTAACAAAAATGATAGATAACTGGCATCTAAAGATCAATAACGATATTTTATGTGGAGCAATCTTTGTAGACTTTAAAAAAGCATTCGATATGATAGATCACACTATTTTAATCAGAAAATTAGAAACAATGAAAGTACATCATAAACTGGTGAAGTTAATTAAATCATTCCTGGCAGACAGACAACAAGTGGTGTCTTACAATGATTCTTTGTCCAACCCAACTGTTGTCGATATCGGTGTTCCCCAGGGCTCTATTCTCGGCCCTCTTCTCTTTGCCGTATACATTAATGATCTTCCTCTGCACATCAAACATTCATCCTGTGACCTGTTTGCCGATGACTGTACTGTTTACACTAGTGACAAAAGTTGCACTGCACTAGAACTATCTTTAAAAACTGATACACATAATATTATTAAGTGGAGCAACGAGAATCGAATGCAAATAAATATTAGTAAAACGAAATGTATGTTAATATCAACCAGACAAAAAACTACAAAACTCGCAGAAAACAACACTTCAGCTCTACATTGGAACATCACTAATTGAAAACGTAAATGAACATAAAACTCTAGGTCTAACTGTTGACCAGCACCTAAGTTGGAACTCACATGTAAGTGCACTCACAAAGCTAACGGCACAAAAAGTTTACCAATTAGCCAAAATCAAACACTTCCTGGATGAGGGGGCAAGGAAAATGTTCTACACATCTCACATACAAACATACCTAGACTATTGTTCCACAATCTGGGATGGTTGTTCCATATCCAACACAAAAAGGCTTCATTCACTTCAAAAACGTGCAGTGCGCCTAGTTGCTGATAAACACCAAACACATTGTATAGATCTATATAACTATCTTAAAATATTACCCCTTAGAAAGCGCTTCCTATTTAACAAAGCTAAATTCGCTCACAAAATCTTGTCACATAATGCTCCAACGTATCTGTGGCCACTTTTCAAATTCAATGAAAAACGTAGTCAGCGCTTAAACCAGTTAGATTTACCCAAGCCGAGGCTAGATTTGTACAAGAAGAGCTTGGCTTACTCAGCTGCTCATCTTTGGAACAATCTTCCACATGACCTGAAAAACATGCACAGTCCCTACTCATATAATCGTAGACTGTTCAAATACATTATGAGTGCGGATTATATGCCGCCCTAAGGGATTATGTTTCGAATTATTATTATCTAATACACTGTATGGAGGGTCTGATGATCTAGTTTTTCATTTTAATATACCTTACTTCTTAATTGTAATCAGATACTGTAATGTATGCTTTTATACTACTTATAATGTTGCATCGCCTCTGAACTAATACCTTAAGTATGCTGGAGAATGTCTGGATACCTAGCAATAAAAGATGAGTAAGAGGAAGGGATAAATGCAAGACGGGCCTATATGCATGATTCTCATCTTTCAGTCAATACCCTTTACCTCCCTAAGGAGCATAGGTCATAAAACTGGATCTCGTGTAGTGGAGGCGTCAACAATTCACTCCCTCTGGCAGTATCTGCTTGGGACTCAAAGTTGCTCACCTGTGGGAACATTTTTCGCATGCGCTGACAACACATGAAGTCCCAGCTATTTCAGCAGATTTCCAAATTGTCACGAGTTATTATATGCCACCATTATCTGATTACGTTTCTAATTATGTCTTATTTACTGTATGAATTGTTTTGATTGTGTTTGTTAGTTTTTTTTTTTTTTTTTTTTTTTTAAGGTATTAATTTTTTGTTAATCTATTTTAATTAATAATTCCCCCCCCCCCCCCCCCCCACCCCCCCTTAAATTTGATTATGTCTGGATGTTACAAATGTATGTTATTATTTTACCTCGATAATTTTGTACGCTTAAATAATGCTAAAAATACATGTGCTATTGAAAGGATACGGTATGTAAGATGACAGAGAGAAGAAGGGCAGAATGTAAGACAGGCCTGCGTGCCCAATTCTTAATCCTTTGAAAATATAGTTTGTTCGTTCGTTCGTTCGTTATCTATCTATCTATCTATCTATCTATCTATCTATCTATCTATCTATCTATCTATCTATCTATCTATCTATCTATCTATCTATCTATCTATCTGTCTGTCTGTCTGTCTGTCTGTCTGTCTGTCTGTCTGTCTGTCTGTCTGTCTGTCTGTCTGTCTGTCTGTCTGTCTGTCTGTCTATCTATCTATCTATCTATCTATCTATCTATCTATCTATCTATCTATCTATCTATCTTTATTTATTTTAAAAACATACTTTAATTATGATGATTATTGCAAATGTTTGATGTTATATTACTTTTATAATGATAAATGCCTTAATAATGCTTAAAGTAAACGTGAAGATGAAAGGATACAGTATACATGATGAGAGAGAGAGGAAGGGCAGAATGTCAGACGGGCCTGCGTGCCCAATTCTTAACCCTTTGAAAATAAAGTTCGTTCGTTCGTTCGTTCGTTCGTTCGTTCTCTGCTGCCTGCTCCTGTTCCTCTGCCTCCAAGTATGCCTTGGTCTCGGCCTTATCAATTCCCATCTTTTCGACTGCCTCACGCCAAGCAGCTCGTAACTGGACCAATTCCGCCATCTTACTTGTGAACTGCTGTAACTCACAAATTACCGAAAATGACAGAAAGAAGCAAAAGGAAGGAACTACCTGTTACCTACTAGGAAATATGCTGTCGCAAAACCCCGAACTCAGACTAGCACCAAGTCTGAATTCTAACTGCTACCTGAAAAAAATTATAAGTTACCCAGCTAGATTTCAATCTGCCTATTGCTACTCAAAAGTATGTGAGAGAAACAAAAAAATTTAGAGCGACAATAACAATCGTGCCCTTGACCACTGGGGGAAACCACAACAAATTTCCTGAATACTTCCCTATAACCTTTACACCCGTGCAGATAAATGACAATATAAAGTGCATATAAATTAATACGGTGTAATCTTCTAACATATGTCAATGTCTTACTTAATATACTATGAATATCTAATCTAATCTAATCTTAATATCTAATATGAATATCTAGTTATCTAATACTCTATTCTGTGTTCTTTCCCTCTACCTAAGTAGAATAAGGAACAGTATAGAAGACAGTGAATAGGTTTATACAAAATTTGCAAAAAAGAATTATTTAATGTTTTAGTCTAGGGCAAGTCCCAAGGTATATTCCGGACTGCAGCCCACAATTATGTCACAACGTTACCCCTGTGAGGGTAACCAAAGAGAGTTATCTGTGAGGTGCCGGCTTTGTCAATGGCTCAGATTCGCCTGGCACCCGGTTGAAGATGAGCAGCAGGAGTGGAGAAGGTGAATATAAGACTTTGGGATGAGTTCCCAGCATATAGCCCCAGTGATTCTGGATCTCGTGACATATACCTCCTACCCCTCTATCTCCCTCTCTATATTATAATACTAACGAGCCCCCACTCCCCTATTACACTGAGTGAACAGAAGAGAAAGAGAAGAAGAACAGTATGTCTCTTTCGCACACTTTCGTTCCTTCTCTATATATGTAATAACGTGTGTTGGTAATGTAACCACAACTACAACGTTTATTAAAATACTGAAATATAACAACATTCAGTTACAACAATACAAATGTAATAAGAACTAACCTAACTATGCCTGGAAAAGAAGATAATAGTTAGGCAAAAAATACACTCACTAAACTTAAGTCTACACGAGGTGATGATGATGATGAATTAACCTAATCTTAACCCCAACAAAAAAGGATATCTTGATTCGGGGCTCGGAATGACTGTCAATAAAACTCTGGGAATTTGTATACACGGGCAAGTCTTAGTCTGCATTCAATAACACTGGACGGTCCACTGGATTTCGTCAGGTGTCGATGGCCTGTTCCTTTTGTCGCTCACAAAGCGAGTGTTGACATTGCGCCGCGTGTCTGAGCTGGCGTGTTCCTATGTTGTTGTTTAAACAATGTTATGCGGTGGAGACTTCCGCTGATATGCAGATGTCCCTGTGTGGTGAAGATATTGGTCTCGGGTGGTGATGATGGTGGAAGCAGGTTATATCTTGGTATTTGTTGGCGCATATATTTCACTGGGAGAATCTGTCCATTACTACAAGTAATTTTGTATCTCAATAATTTGCGTAGGCGCTGGTTTACAAATTCGTCCGTCGGGCTCTTGCCCCTTCCGATAATTAAAGTAACGTGGACAGCTCTTTAGTAATGCAACAATCCTGCCTTGGTATTGTCTGCACCCTGTTCTGCGTGGGTGGCTGCGGATGATGGAAAGACCCTTCACCGTCTGGCGAATTCCTTTCTCAAAAACCCCCGTGGAGAATGGGTAAAGTGGGTGCCGTTAATTACATGTGAGATGCGTGTCGTCGCAGTATCTCTGGTCGGCCCTACTTTTTAGCTTGTCCCGTAATTAACGCCCGCAACGTAGTAGACAAAGGCTGAGGTATCTCAAAGGTCCCCGGTCTCTACCACTGCGATGGATAAAAGGATAATCCCGTATAAATACCCCGTAACCTATGCTCCGCATGCGGTGTGTTTGTGTCTGTGAAATCTTATCCTTATAATGAATGACTGTGCGGTGTTTACTGTACGGTTAACAGGTAATGTAAGAGACAAAATAAACGTGTCTTGTATTTACTTCATTATAATTAATGAAACTGTGCGATCTTATAAGTATAATAATTCTTTGCATGGTGTTTATTGCAATCGGTACTTATGAGTATGCGATATAATATTATAATAAACGTGACTGGTATTTACAGTGTTATATTTATTTATATATATATGGGAAATATGTATATATAATCTGACTGAGGTTAAGATATAATGATATAAGGTACATATCTATATTACACTAACCTTGATGTCCATATCATGAATTTCACTGACACTTGGCCTGAATCTTCCTCGTGAAATATGGAACCAGTATATGCGGGCGGAATGATTTTTCATACCATTGCCCGAACGATAGATTTCGTTCAGTATATACTGTCTGAATCGCCTAGGGCTATTTTTCCGGTCGCTTCTTGGGTCATGTGAAAATTCGTTTGTTTTCCTTTCGTCAGACATTCAGTCCTCATTCCTGGGTACATTTCCTATAATATTTTTCTATTATCGTTTCCTTGTTGTTCCTCTCCCAGACAACTGTCTGTGTGCGTCCTTTTGGGCACGTACAGTGTTGTTCTTCTCGTTATAATTTCGTATTCATACTGCTTTCATGTTGTCCTTGTGCAGACTTTAAGTCTCCCTTAGTCACAACAATACTTGGTTAACACTGGCCCTGTGTAAACATATCCGCAACTTAGTATCAATTATTCCGATAGTCTGTTGGTGCAATGTCCGCGTGTTGTGAAAACATTTCAGGTGAATGTTGTTGCGTGCTGTCTCAGTGTTCTGTAAACATTTCTTGTAAAATTAGTGGGTTTCCCACGACTGTCTGGTATGCACACAATGGGTATAGAAACGAAATACAAACTCATTCGTCTCTCGCGACAAGTGGGTGTTTGTTATTCAAGGTACCTCCTGTGGATTTCCTAACATATTATTTGTATTCAACTTACTGAGTCGGAGTCATGAGCTCCCAGTACCTTGCCGGATATTCTATCCCCTCCCCCCCCCTCCCCAAGACATATGTTTAACGGATTCTAAAATTTGATTTCAAGCTGAAAAGGGAGAGGGGTGTGGCATACTGTTCATTCCCCACTATCGATGGGTCTCTCAAAATATGTAAGGCTAAAATATTATGCTCTGGTTCTATGCTGTATTAAGGAATAGTCCGTGATCTCGCCTGTCATCCATTCATCGTAAGATGCTCCTGCATGCAGAAAATTAAGTAACATCTGGAGTTAAATCGCGGGCTCATATAACTCCCCCAAAGTTAGTGTTCAGTGCTGGGTTCTCAACATGTGTCAACACAGGGTGAGTTGTGACGTTGGGCCACTCTGATGTAGCTATGGCATCAAGGTCCTTGTTAGAGATCTAATCCTAGAATGTACGCAAGAGCAGTGTGAATTTCTTAGCATCCCACCTGGTGGGAGTAATGGTTATTTTCTCTCTTTGACTCCTCGGAGATCACCAGGGAACCACGTATGGGGATAGAAGCGACAGGATATAAACTCTGTGCAGAATTTGCATTATTTGATTTCTCATTTGCAGGATAAAGACATGTACACTGTGTTTTTAGTAGTAAAGAATATTTATTTATTTCTTAAATTTTTGTTGCTTTGAGCTCTAAATGGCTGGCTAAAGAAATCATTACATAAATCATTTATGTTCAAATTGCTGCACATGTTCGTTGCCACACATTTCTATCCTGTCGCTTCTACGTGTCTATCCCCATACGTGGTTCCCTGGTGATCTCCGAGGAGTCAAAGAGAGAAAATAACCATTACTCCCACCAGGTGGGATGCTAAGAAATTCACACTGCTCTTGCGTACATTCTAGGATTAGATCTCTAACAAGGACCTTGATGCCATAGCTACATCAGAGTGGCCCAACGTCACAACTCACCCTGTGTTGACACATGTTGACTCCGACTCGGTGCAGCATACTTCATGGTAGAAGAACCACACTGCCAAGAATGTCAGGAAGAGAATGACATAGACCACTACCTGATCAACTGTAAAAAGTATGAACAACAAAGGCTTGAATTAAAAACTTACTATAGAAATCACAATATAGACTTAACAGGTGATAAGGTTTTAAGTATAGATGCCCCAAGAGATGCCCAATCAATACTTAAAAGATATATACATAAAACAAAGGAAAAAATATAAGGTTAGAACTTCAGGAAAATCATCCAACTAAATAGAAATTAAGCAGCAAGAACTAACAAAGCATTAACAAAAAAAAAAAAAATAACTACTCATAGGACAAGGAAAGACAAGGTATTAAAAAAAAAAAAAAGGGACAACAACTCAAAAAGAACAAATACTAATACAAATTAAAACCAAGTGTAAAGGACAATAGTTATCTAGAAACAATACAAAAGAGAAAATAAAATTGACAAATACTAATATAAATAAAAATCAGCAACTGCAAAAGACAACAGTTATTTAAATTGAATACAAAATTAGTAAAGAAAATGACACTAAATACCCCAATTATAACCAACTTTCAGGTTGAACAGGGTAGACCAAGATGGAAAGAGAAGAGGCAACAATGACCAGAGGTTGAGTGCCCGATCTCCACCCATCATTTCATCAAAACAACAACAACAACAAGTATTAATACTTATGCTTTTATTATATTACTTGTGACAATCGTAGATTTATGAAGTCTTACCCAATAAACTAATGTTGACGGGTTCCTTGAATCCTTGTTTAGCAAAACATATGATGTAAACAATGTTTGTGACAAATCCAAAAAAATCAATTATCTGGCATAGTCCAGCCATCACAACCCATGAAAACATCAGTGCTGTTTGATCATCTATGATAGGTTTGTCAAGGTCATATACGGCTGGAGTCGAAAGGGTCATGAGTTCCATAACTAGGGTCGTATCTTCAGTGCGGGCCTGTGTACAGAATAAAATGGGGTTTATCAATTGCTATGATACAATTGTGACAGAAATAGATCTGATGTATTCAGCACTCTTGTGCGTTGAAGAACTTTTTTTGGGGTTTTCTTGAGACTTTTTTTGTTGCTAGGCACGTTCCTTTTATCCTATACTGATGACCTTTGGTTATTTCATAAATAAACTGCCATTACAAAATGAGAGAGTTTTGTGAATTTGTCTTGATAAAAAATCTAAGCCCTAGATAGGACTACTAGCTTCTATCACCTAACATGAAGAAGGCCTGAAATGGGCTAGCTTAAAAATGAGTGCTAGCCCGTGCAGAGTTAATAAAACTAAGTCCTGAATAGGACGTACCATGAAAAGGGCTGCTAGATACGCCAACGCTGCCCGAACACTCTACAATGGAGACATGAGCTAACACAAAGAATATGGCTACAACGATGCGACAAAGATGAAATTGTGCATTTAACTGGCAACTTATTCATGTAAATTGGTGCAGGAACTACCATTACCAGAGCACACATTTGATTTGGTGCAGGAACTACCATTACCAGAGCACACATATGATTTGGTGCACGAACTACCATTACCAGAACACACATATGATTTGGTGCAGGAGCTACCATTACCAGAGCACACATATGATTTGGTGCAGGCTTTTTTCTTCTTTAAATCCACATCAGATAAGCATCTAGTGAGCTGCAGTCAGTAGTGCCTCCATGCTCCGTAGGAAGGACATAGGAAAATGAGATGAGATAATATGAGCTGTTGAACATTGTTCAAGTTGTTATAAAATCAAGTAACAAATAATACAGGACATTCACATGTACATGACTGGCATATATTATCATATGTAGTCGAATTCAATCTCTGCCGTGCTATTTTTAGAACTAAAAACAGTTCACTAAAAATACTCAAAACCAATAACCCTCAGTTCATAATTTAAGTAAGTCCTATTGTATGGATCTGAATGAAAGAGAAAAAAAAACAACAACCAAGACTGTTATATGCTTTCATAAATGGGTGCTTGCATAGAATAGAAGGCATGAAATTGTACGACAAGGCTACCAATGCGGAACTGATGACAATAACCAGATAAGAGCCATTGATTCAGAAGATGAGAAGAATACGCAGGCTATAGTGTGGGCACACACTGACGAAACATGTGAATGTGATTATCTAAATGTTCTTGTTCTGCAACTCCGAGGGTAAGATAATCAGACGTTAACCGAAGCCCAAATGGGAAAAAGAACTGGGGACAGAAAGGAAAATGATAAGAAGGACAGGAAAAGATCTTGAGCTGATGGCTAGTGACTGGAAGATTTGGAACGTTTTTTATTGAAGGCCTATCGGCCATGGAAAGGGTGTTGATTGCTTGAATGAAATATAGTCAATTTTGCTTAACACTGGACTAGGGATGAAAAAGACGAGGAGCCAACGAAATATATGAAAAAGGGTGGAAAAATAAGCCAAAATAAACGACGTACTGCCGAAAGAAAGCTCAGATTAGAAGGCTGCATGGCAAGCGTCTCTCCCACCCCTGTTTTCTTCAAGGAACGAAAACGATGGATGATGATTGAGGAGGATTCTTTCGACGACTTAAACACCAATAGGTCTAGGACTCAAAAATTATATGAGGACAGCAAACCATAAGTCAGAAGAATTCAGGACCACCACTGGTGTAAGACAAGGTAATACCCTGTCACCTTATCTTTTCATACTCCTCATGGACGATGGCGTCAAGGCATGTAAGGAGAGAACAAGAAAGTATTCAGTGGGGTACTGGAAGATGAGACAGGTATGTATTTCAGAGCTGGCATTTGCTGATATGTTGCCCTGATTGCTAAATCAGAGGCACATCTCCAATCCAACCTGCAAGTCTGGAAGGAAGAGCTGGAGAAGAGAGGGATGGTCATAAGCAGCTCTAAAACAAAATCCATGGTGATATCACGAGAAGAAAGAAGACATCAGATTAAGCTGGGAGAACAGGTCATGGAGCAGGTTGACCACTTTAATTACCTCGGAGCTATTTTAGACCGAAAGGGAGGCATCAAAGAAGAGTTGGCCACTCGAAAAGCAGTAGCTGTGAGACTTTTTCAGGCCATAAATCGAGGATTCCTCAGCAAGAGAGAGGTTGGTAAGAAAACGAAGATGGCTGTATACCGCTCCACCTATGTCCCAGTCTTGACATATGGATTCGAGTCATGGGCAATGACTACAACCCACAAAAGCCAAATCCAAATCTCAGAAATGAGGTATCTGAGAAAGGTGGTTGAAGTAACAAGAAGAGACATGGTCCGCAACAAGACATTACGTCAAGGCCTAAAATTCCATCCACTGCAGACCCAAGTAGAACAGTCCCAACTAAGATGGTTTAGCCATGTCTGCAGAATGGGAGAGGATCGGCTACCACGACAAGCATGGAAACAAAGAGCCAGGGATCCAGACCCCCAGGACGACCCAGAGTCCGCTGGGAGGACAACATTAGACAATCTTTGATGGACCGAGGACTAGAATGGAACCAGGCCAGGAGGAAGACAGCCGATAGGATAGTCTGGCGCTCTCTCTTCCAAACCTCTACACCTCACGGTAGAAGGGGAACGACTAAGTAAGTAAGGTCTAGGACTACGTAAATGTCTAAACTTAAACATTAAAAAAAACTCAGTAGCTGGACCCACTCCGAAATGTTTAATACAAATTCGTCAACTTGCAAAACTCCTCAACGGCATACTTGTGCGATCCACTCATATATAGTAACAACGTGGCTCCACTGATTCTAAATCAACACTTCAGGCTTTAGAAAAATACCTCCAAACTGAAAATAAAGAAATAATACAGCTGGTCGAAACAATTGAAATCTGTTAATAAAATACGAGTCACTTTCCAGTGGATACCAGGGCGCACAAACATACCAGGCAACGATACAGCTGACAGACTAGCAAACCTAAGGGCAAACATGGTTCAAACAACCACTCCAGCAAACATGCACACAACTAAACAAATACTCCAAGAAACCTTAACCTTCAAAGAAAAATGGTTGAACCGATGACATAAGGGTCTACTCTACCTGCCTTGTTTAAGAAATGGCCCAACCCATAAACAATGACAACATTAAAAACCTACGACGTGTAGAGCAGAGCACAATTTTCCAGCTAAGAACAGAACACACCAGACTCAACATGCACATAAACAAGTTAAACCCCACACATGAGCCTAATTGCCGCAACTGTACCTATCCATATGAACCTGTTCATCATGTGCTGCTCACGTGCCCAGGACTCTCCAATAAAAGAAGAAAGCTTTAGTCAATCTCCCCAACAATCACAAATGCTCTTGACATCACAATTCAGCAGCATCAAAATACGAGCAAATTCTTCAACCTGGCGTTAGCTGTTACAGAGATTCCAGCTCAGCAACCTTAGTTAATCAACATCAACGTCGCTCCATTGAAACCAAGTCGTAGTCTCCCCAAAAGAAATCTAATCACTTCCTACTTCAGCAGACTTTCCAAAATATATATCTGCATCAACTTCAACATCCTGGACCATTGTAGCACTACTCCAAACTATGGAATTTCCCAACATTTCTCACAAATAAATTTCGTTCTGGCAGTCACAACACGCCCACATTCACCATATAAAAATCAGAATCCTCTCTCCAACGTAAATACACAACTCAGGATGGGGCGTTTAGGCAAAAGTAAAGGGCAGGGTCGCCACTGAACATAGCGAGGCTTACATGACGAACTTCCAGCTTCAGAATGGAGATAGAGACCGTTATTGCAGCCTTGAGATGGCTGTCTGAAATTCCATCAACTAGGGTGGTTATTGTACCAGATTCTCAGTCCATGATTCGGAAGGTCCAAAATTTATGGCTACGGCATGAATGGAAAATATCAATAAAAGCTTCGAATCTTCAGAACTGGTGTGGATCCACTGTAATGGTCATGCAGAGGCACCCGACAATGAGAGAGTTAACAGACTAACTTTGAAAGATTCCATAGTGGTTTGTTTCATTTGATATAGGTAGGGGAGAGATGCTGAGGTCAATTAATGATCACTCGTTAGAGAACAACACTGCAATAGATGAATCAACATTGATAAGACTGCTGGAGAGAGATATTACTGGACAGTCTGACAGCATGCCATGGAAAGAAATCAACAACGGAATTGATAAACAATATGGAGATGTGTACAAACTTTATTGCATTCCAGCCATGGTTATAGAACAAGATATGTTGTTAACCCGTCCTTATCTTCTTTTCGCTGTCCTCCATCTCGCACCAATGGTCATCTTGTATTAAATTTTCCTTCTCAAAACACTACCGGTCTCAGACCTAACTCCGCACTGGCCACAACATATTGACATTCCATCTATTCAATAAGCTAAAGATATGAACTACTGATCAGTGTAACTGTGGCACTTATAAAATCATTGCTGAACATCTGCTTCAAAGTTGCCCAACATATGCTTAACAGAGAAAGCGCATTTGGCCGACACCACTACCATTCGTGGGAAAGCTCTATGGAGATTCTTTTTTTTTTTTAACGTACGCCCGCTATTACTCGAGGCGAGAATCTCCGGTTAGAATATCTAACCTGAGACTGATTTTTACGTGAGTATCCCTTTTATCCCTGTACAATGACAGATGTCCACTCCCCATTCAGGCAGATACTCGCCGTCTTCGGAAGGTACCCATTAGAGCTGGGTCGGCTCAGGAGCCGTTCAGGTTATTCAAGTCCCTTGGTCGACGACACTCCTTCAGATGTTCTTGCCAGGGCTCGAATTAATCCGGTCCAAGTCTCGGTCGACGACACTCCTTCAAGTGTACTCGCCCGGGCTTGAACCTGGATCACCCGATCGCCAACGCAGTGTGTGTCGTAGATTTTCGATAGGGGAATTAAGACTTGAGTTGGTCCCTTCTGTATAGACTAGAATAAGCGATAGCCACAGTGAAAGTTAGTGAAAAGGCGATAGAATTTCCACACGTGAGATGATAGAATGTGATATAGAGGCTGTCTTTGAGAATCGAGATAATCTTCTCTCTCTCACCTATCTTCTACGACCTCTTTTAAAGTGTCAAACAGTCTAAACCACAGATATATATTACATAAATCTCTATCTACTCACGGGCACGCACATATACGTGACGACAGTTAAACACACAGACGTGGGAAATCTATAACACTGAATATATATATTATTAGAACGAGCTGACCAACACGATTTCTAAGTTCAAGATAGATTTTAATTATCATTTAAAATCTTCTCACAACACCAAAGAAATACATCAAGGAAAAGCATATACAAATAGTCATAAAATTTTAGAAAATGCTACAAGGATGATAGCCCGTTAGAATCTTAACTCTAGGTTTAGCCCACCGCCCCGTTAAGAGAACAGATGATGGCCCAAAAAGTTATAGATACATAGGGTTGAGTCTAAGAGGTTTCTTCTTTTCTCGTAAATGTATGAACAGAGTTGGATAATCTGATTTAGCCTAAGAAAAAGAAACTCTAGCATTAGTAACAAATTATGCAGATTAAAAAGTTAAGACAGCAAATGGGTGACAATATACAACGGTAAAATAACACTCTGACCTGCGTACACTCATTCATTCAGCCATGGCCATGTGCTCACAGTTATACTCACAACTTTGCTTGCTGCCTCTGGGAACATAATAAATTCTAGGACCTTCACACAGACCCGAAAATGCAGTCATCGACCAAGAAATCCCCAGTTCTAAAAGACGTACTGAAATCTCTGTCTCAAGGAACGATTCCTTGGGTGTTCTAATTTTTCAAATGTCTGATTACGTCACATAAATTTAGTCCAGGCACGAAAGTTAGCAGAGCACAATGTCATTAGCTTTGGTTTCTAGAATTTAAGAAATGTCAGATCGGTGTCTATTTTCAGGAAGGTACTATACTTGGTCACCACAATACTAGGCAAAAACTCTCTGTCGGGATGTTAATGTTATTTCTTGTAATATTCACGCCGCCAGGCAGAAAATTTACGTAGAGTTTATGAAAAGAATTCAAGATCTGGCGCAAAGGCCCCGTATTGATCATTACAGTCTTTGAAACCCGTTAGTGGGATATAGTATATCTGTCTAACTCTGTTGGCATATGCACTGTCAGACCAGTGTTACTTGAGAAACCCATGTGGTTCAAAATAAGGACTGTCTATTTCTTCACAAATATGAAACTCTTATTAAACGCCGGTAAAGTTCGGGTCACCCCAGTATTTCTTGAATAAAAGGAAAAGCACATATAAATCATTTACATATTATGTACTCAATATAACTTACATTTTAAATAGCAAGCCGACCGCTTGACTTATAATTTAAAACTTCCCGAGAACTAAGTTATATAAAAAAAACGATCATCATGAATTAGGAATGTCATCCGTATTCCGTCAGTACTCACTGATGTCGCGTCTAGCATTTATGAGTTAGTTTTTTGAAAAAAATACTCGACTGAGTAGTTAGCAGTTAAATTAAATTCATTATAGCTACATGTCTGTTACTCTAGAAATATAATTTATTCTGCTTTCCACTGTATGCGTCACTAGAAAAATAATACAAACTATAAATTAGTTGCTCTCTGGACACAGAACTAGTTTAAAATGAAAATATGCGATTAAACACTTTATCACTTCACCAAATACTAGAGATTTATTATATATAATATTTACCTCAAACACAGAAGTACTAAGAACTTAAACCACTTCGACCCAACTAAAGGCCATCTCTATTAACAGAGATTATTTAGAAATCGAACCAAGGCTTGTTCCAGTCTAACTGCGAATTTACTGAGTGAAAATGAAATAAAGTTTCAAACTTGGGTTAATATTTTAAACCAGACAAAGGATGAACTATCTCCCCCGCCCCGATCTCTCCCCCTTCTCATAACAGCTACGTTTAACTTAGAGGCGTGTCGTACCTGCCACCTGGGCGATTACGCACCTGCGTTAACAAACTGACCGGGAAAAGCGCGTGTCAGTTGCAAATCTCAGACAACCGTCTGAAACTGCGACTATAAGGTGTAAATATTCGCTCCTACTTACGCGTTCGGCCGATGCAACTCGTTGTTGACCGGTGAAAATGCAGACGGATGTCGGCTCTCTTCTAGCATTCTCACGCGTTTACGTCGAGAATCTAACTCAGGAGTGTCGTGTCATCTGAAGGTGCAGACCCAAGTCGGCTCGATGTCTGAGATGGACTGCAACTAAATCGCACTTCACGTCTGACTGACATCTATGTAATAAAATTACGTATCCCAGCATGAAAAAAAACACAAGGTAAAGTTTGAGGATACTGAAGAAAATATTATTCGCAATACAAGTGATGCGAAAAATACAGGAAAACAAACAAGTAAGGAAAGCTAATAAAATAAAAGATGCGGGTGAGAGAATAGGAAGAAGATGTAGGCAATTTAATGATATAAAGACCTACGTTAAAATAAAAGATGCGGGTGAGAGAATAGGAAGAAGATGTAGGCAATTTAATGATATAAAGACCTACGTGAAAGTGTGGTAACTATTACACCAGCGCGGCTCCCCTACGGAGATTCAAATAGCCTCAAACTGACTACTGCTTTCTTTGAAAACATTCAAGTAGACGTCTGAGAGTGTACGAAGAAGAAGAAAATATCTAAAGGTCTTTTATATTTGGATATGCGCCCTAATATAACCAACCTACTAGTTTAAACGGGACGTGCCTTACCAAAACGAGGCAAAAGTTTTTTTTTTTTTTTTTTTTTTTTTTTTTTTTTTAAATTCTAACAACACCAAAATAGATTGAACGTTCTAGTGTGTCTATTAAGCTCCATTTGCTCAAAGGCCGTTTTTTGGTTACGGTGCTCATATTAGCATTTTTGTGTGTTTAAGTTGGTGATATTGTTACCTCTACACCTCACAGTAGAAGGGGAACGACTAAGTAAGTAAGATATTGTTAACATACCTCTGTAAAACCACATCTGGGGAGTCTCTAGTGAACTAGTTTATATATTGCTTGACCATGATACTTTTTTTTCAAATGATCACCTGGTGCAGATATTTTCTGCACGTAACATTTGTAAACTATGTTGCTTCTATTGACAAGCGTGTGTCTATCAGAACGATTTTCATTTTCTGGAATTGTGCTTTATATTGAGCTGTTCTGTTCTCCCTTTTGACTTGATTTTACTGAAACTCTGAGTAAATATTAAAATGATGTTACTTTTATGAAGCAGTTACATCCTTCTTATCATGTTACTGTAGAAATGAGTTAAATCTTGCATATGATGTTATTTGTAAAAACAAAAAAAGTTACATCGCTAGAGTCATTTTTCTTCAGGGATGAGTTAAAATCTTACTAAACGTAAATATTTGAATTATGGCTATCACCAGTGCTATTCCTAGAAAAGCTCTACGGAGATGTCAGCAGACACAGACCGACCACTGCTTTCTTTGAACTCATTCAAGATGACGTTTGAGGGTGAACAAAACAGAAAAAGAAGAATTAATGTCATCCTCAATCTGACATTACACGAGGAATGAGTTACATTTTCTATATGACATAACAGTGGGATTAAAGTACACCTTACATTTGACGTTCCTGCACAATTGATTTAATTCTTTCATCGCTCTATTGTAACAAGCGTGCCAAATTTTGTGAAGTATTTTTAGTGCGAAGTAAGACATTTATTACATAGTCTGTTCAACTAAATAATTCCGGAGTTAAGACTGGTATGAGTATGCTATCTCTCCGCTGTCGCTTTGTCTCGATTTGTCTTTTGACATCTCATAATTGTATGTCGATTATGTTATTCTGTGTATACCTAATTCTTGATATTAGCACACTATGACTTATTTGATTCATGTACTGTTGGAATGTTAAGTTGAGTTGGTTTGGATTTCTGTTGTGCGTTACTGTTTCACTTTTAGACGTACTGATCAATGTTTCTCAGTTTTGAGTGAGTGTAAACTGTCTCACAACTTAACCTTTATCTCTTCTGCTTGATTTTTTTTTCAAACATGTTACCAGGTTTCGTTACTGTCCCAAGAATTTATGGTCCTTTTCCAGATAAAACAAAAGTAGTTCCAAAGTTGATATTACTCTAGGGGAGTGAAGTGTTACAGACTTAACTACTCTAGGCCCAGCTTTGTAAGGTGGGGTGACCAGTTACCTTCCTCGCTCTTTGCTGTTCCTAACTCAAGAGCAGAGTTAGGTACCCTTTTACAGCTTTGTAAACTGGACCATGTCGCTATTATGATTCTTTTCCGGAAACCAGTAACCTTGCTGCGTGAGCCACACGCTCTAACAGCTTAGCCAATCTGGCGTTCCTTTTTCAAGATAATGCCCCTATTATTATTATTGTTATTAACATCAGCTTTACCATCATCATCATCACCAAATGCGGATCAACACTCCTGATATGCAAGTCTTTTTTTTAGTTCTCTTCTTGTTGTAAGTCTCAGTAACGTGCTTACATGACTTGTAAGGCTAATATTTGATATATATGCTCATTATCAGAAGCCAGGTTCCTATAGTAAACATATTCAGATAGACGTAAATAGATCAACTGTTGTGTGTGCTCATAATAGTAGCTATGACTTCTTGCTCGGGTATTTGTGGTCCTTCTTGATGGGTTTTTTCTCTATTATAGCTGATCTTTCTTTCGTAAAGGTTAAGGTAGTCATATAGCACATACTGCTGTTGGGGAGTGAAGCGTTACAGATTTCACCAGACTAAATTCAGTATCGAAAGTTGGGGGTGACAATTTTCCTTTCTCGCTGCCGTTTTCATCACTAACTAAAAAACCAGAGTCAGGTAAACATTTTGAACTGGGTAGACTGGAACGTGTCGGTACCGTGATTCGAACCAGGCAGCTTTGCTCGAGAAACCAGAACTCTAACCGTTCTGTCATTATGACGCCCTTTAAAAATGATAATAATAATAATAATGATGATAACTATGATAATGATGATGATAACTATGATAATGATGATGATAACTATGATAATGATGATGATAAATATGATAATGATGATGATAACTATGATAATGATGATAACTATGATAATGATGATGATAACTATGATAATGATGATGATAACTATGATAATGATGATGATAACTATGATAATGATGATGATAACTATGATAATGATGATGAAAACTATGATAATGATGATGATAACTATGTTAATGATGATGATAACTATAATAATGATGATGATAACTATGATAATGATGCTGATAATGATGATGGTAACTATGATAATGAAGATAACTATGATAATGATGATGATAACTATGATAATTATGATGATAACTATGATAATGATGATGATAACTATGATAATGATGATGAAAACTATGATAATGAGTGATGATAATTGTGATAATTATGATGATAACTATGATAATGATGATGATAACTATGATAATGATCATTTTATATGAGGCATCCTCTGCTGAAGCGACGTTTGTTACTTGATAGCTTCCTGAATTTATCTATTCGCAGTTTGTGAATCAGAAATATGCTATTTATATATTTTTGTTATGGAAATAAACGCAACCCTGTTTTTTGTGATACTACATTGACTTTTTGCGTATGTGTTTTTTTCTGTATTGTTTTGGTATAATGTTTACTGTTTCTTCTGTTTTCCTTGAAGTGTAGTATGATTTCTCTCATCAGTGTCCTCTCTATCTACTCTTCTTTTCACGGTATTTGTTCTCTACATGCTAACTAATCTATTTGAAACCATTTTCAACCTCTCGTGTACTTGTTGCTATGACACTCTGCCTATTTGAAACAGAAACCCTATATTTTTCCTCTTTCTAATCCGTATACGATTTTTTTTATAAATCTGTCTAATTTGTTTGTTTTTTTTTTTTTTGTCGTTTCTCGTCTCTTTATTATTATTTTCAGCACGCATATCACGATTTCCAGTACACAAGCTCTGGACTTTGTTTGATTCCTCATAAAAATTATATCTAACTGTTAAATTTGTTAACACAATTTCAATTTTCTTTCATGTTTAAGTTCACACGTAAAATCACTTCGTCACCTTTCACCTTTCACCTTTCAACTCCCTAAGAAGCATAGGCCTTCAACAAACTTCCACCAAAGTCTTCCTGTCCCGTGCCGTCAGGTCAAGGTCTATCTATGTCTTCTTCAACCCATTCATGTCTGTCTCCAGTTCTCTGTCCCACGTGATATTTGGGTCTTTCTCTTCCTCTTTTACCCTGAGGATTCCAGAATAGAGCTTGTCTGGTAATGACATCAACAGGTCTTCTCAATGTGTGCCCTATTCATCTCCAGCGCCTTCTTCTCATTTCTTGTTCCATGACCGCTTGTCTAGTTCTTGTCATTAGTTCCACATTAGAGATCTTGTTGTACAACTTTAATCATTTTATTCTACGCAAGCATCCATTTACGAAAGTCTGTAACAAAATCACTTGATACAAAGCAAAATGGGGTTTTACAGAAGAATGTTAATAATGCAACGTATATCTTAAAAAAATGTTAAAACTAATAAAACGAAGTTTGCCAGCGTGCAAAGAAATATTAAAATATATAGTTTAAAAACAAACAAAAAAAGGAGGCCAACATCATTGTGTATGTTATTAAGGGAGAAAATATTTAAAAACACCGTGTGACAAGAGTCAAAACTGAAGGTAAAAAATGTAACAGAACTGTAAAGTGAAATGTTACTCCACAATTTAACAACAATGCAGTGAAAAATATGTCACCCAAAAAAATGTGATAACTAGCACTAGGACCGAAAGTAGCAGAGAAACATTATTGTTCTAGACAAAGAAATAAAATGCACTTTCGAATTTTTAACTTTTGTACTGTGAATCACGGAACCGACACACTCCAGTCTACCCAGCTGTAAATGGGTACCTGACTGAGTTAGGGAAGGAAAGGCAGCGAGGAAGGGAACTGATCACCCCCACCTCTCGATGCTGGACCTGGTATAGTGAAGTCTCTAACACTTCACTCCCCTACGTCAGTATCTGCTATGGGACTACCTTGACCTTTATCGTGTATATACCATCCTCATGTTATAGTTCCCGTAGGTCTTTACAGTGTCACGTGTCACAAATTGTATGACATATTTTACTTACAGGGCGGACGGCTAATGTTATCATAGACACAGTTAAAATATATACCGTATCGACAAATTTAATATCTTGCAGAAGATGTTTTGTTAATTTATGAATTCCGAGATGTGCTCAAAAACTAGTTACCATATTTTATATATTATGGGACCTAAGACGCGTCAACAGTGAGGAATGCAGTTAGCGACCCATAGCTAGACTACTTGCGTCAGGGTCAGCGAACCAGAGCTGACTAAGACCCTACTCCACCTCCAAGTGGTGGTCCTGGAAACAGGCTGCATCACTGCAGTCTGGCTGAGTGAGTAGGGATCGAAGAGGGAAGGCTAACCCGGTCCCAAAAATGCCGTGCTGAAGTCGGATGTGTCGGCCGAAAGGCGCAAATATTGCAGCTTCGCTGTAAACGGACACAACGCAACCAACGTCCTTTTAAGGACGATCGAAGAAGAAGAAGAAGTACATAATGACAGTATACTAAATAGTGCACTGTTTACGTGACATGTGCTAGAAGTTAACTTGAGGCACAATTTAAGTGGTTAGTTCATACTAATTAAATTGTTTATCGTCGACATTTAAGAGCAGCTAAACTGCTTCTAAGTAATTTATGGTCTGACTCTGAAAGATAGGAAACAACCCATCAGTTTGAAAATAACAGTATAAACCGGCTAATTATGATTTAACACGTATATATCATTATGTGAGTGACACAAAAATAAGTATGTGATAAATCTATTTTCATAGTTTTGTTTCTTAATGTAATTTGTTTCACTGTTTTTTTTTTAAATCCTTTAGTTTTTTCACATTTTAAAAAGGCTTCTGAACAATTATATAGCGTATGATTGACACAGTGGTTAGAGCGTTGGTCTGTCGCGGCCTAAGTGCCGGGTTCAAATCACAGTACAGACACGCTCCAGTCTGCCTTTGTGTGAATGAGTACCTGACTCTGCTCTTAAGTCAGGGAAAGAAAAAGCAGCGAGTAATTGAACTGGTCACCCCACCTCTCGATGCTAGACATAGTCTAGTGAAGTCTCTAACACTTTACTCCCCTACGGCAGATCTGCTATAGGACTACCTTTACCTTTTAGATCAGTATAGACAACCTTTGACCCTTGACACAAGTTGTGCGCTCTCCGGTGACGCAGTTTAGTGTTGATACTTTTTAATAATATTAAATACGTGAGAAAGATACAAGCTGTTCTGGCATTTTTTTAAAAATAAAGTTTTGCCTCCTTTTGGCGAGGCGCGACCCGTTCAACCTAGTCGGTTATATTAGGGCGCATGTCCAAACATAAAAGACCCTTAGGTCTGTAAATGTGTATCTTAAAATTGTGTGTGGGTTCTGGCATGTGTAGTTGTTTAAAAGGTAAAGGTAAAGGAACCCGTTCCACGCTCATTGAGGCATTTGGGGAATATGGCGTTACGCCCATATTTTCTTGACCATCGGCATACTAGGGGTGATGTCGTCAACATCATGCCGGCCGCTTTAACCTTCCCAGAGTTGCTCTGGTACCCAATTCACGAGGCTGGGTCGACCCGGAAGCCGTTTGCGGTCTAAACAAGCCCACCTTAACTGGGGATCGAACCACGAACCACCGAGCTAGGAAGCCAGTGCACTAACCGCTAGTTGTTTGGGTGTATGACAAACATCACACAGTCACTCGTAAAGCAGTCAATTACTCAGGGGTTCAGTCCCAAGAAACATTGTAAAGTTGTGTTCTAAACATTCATCGTCACCCAATGAGTTTAGGCTCTCAAAAAACAAAGTGCACTAAATCTTCCTGTCTTGTGCCATCAGCTCAAGTACGTACCATATCTTTATCAACCCCCTTAATGTCTTTCTCCGTGTGTTCCTTGGTCTTTCTTTACATATCCTACCTTGGGGATTCCAGAACAAGGACTGGGTAGTAGGGCTATCAGGGTAGTAGGGCTATCAGGGTAGTAAGGCTATCAGGGTAGTAAGGCTATCAGGGTAGTAAGGCTATAAGGGTAGTAAGGCTATCAGGGTAGTAAGGCTATCAGGGTAGTAAGGCTATAAGGGTAGTAAAGCTATCAGTGTAGTAAGGCTATCAGTGTAGTAAGGCTATCAGGGTAGTAAGGCTATCAGGGTAGTAAGGCTATCAGGGTAGTAAGGCTATCAGGGTAGTAAGGCTATCAGGGTAGTAAGGCTTTCAGGGTAGTAAGGCTATCAGGGTAGTAAGGCTATCAGGGTAGTAAGGCTATCCGGGTAGTAAGGCTATCCGGGTAGTAAGGCTGTCAGGGTAGTAAGGCCATCAGGGTAGTAAGGCCATCAGGGTAGTACGGCTATCAGGGTAGTAAGGCTATCAGCAGGTGTTTCCTCAGTGTGTGTCCTATCCATATCCAGCGTCTTCTTCTCATCTTTTGTTCCATTTGTTTGGTTCCTGTCAACAATTTCACAACAGTGAATCTTGTTATACCACTTTATTCATTTTTATTCTATGCAAGTACACATTTATGAAAGTCTGTAGCTTTTTGTTTCCTTTATTTTTATTGTTCTTCATACTTCAGAGCCATACTACACGGATGACTTGACACTTTAATTGAATATTCTGATTTGTTTGTGTGTTCGAATTGATTTCTTTTGATCCCCATATATTTCCCAGTGAAATGAAAGCTTCTCTCGCCTTTGGTATTCTTATTTTGATATCATTGTCTATCCCACCAACTTTATCTATATTGCAGCCAAGATACATTAATGATTCTACATCTTGTAATGGTGTTTCTTCAAGTGCATTATTGTTAACATTTCCTGCATTTATTCTCATTATCTGTGTTTTCTCCCTGTGTATTTTCTTACCCACTTGCTGTGACTTCTCATCTTGTATCTTCCTTTTTGTCTTGCATTTCATTAAGGTAATGGGACAGGAGAGACTGGCCGTCAGCCACATCTAGATTGTTAAATTGTTTAGTCACTGGCTTCTATTTCTGTTGGCTGAAGTCGATATTTCCATAGCCCAATCTATAATCAATGTCACATAACGTCTGAACATACTCTTTTGTGTGATCTCTCAAACATTCAGCCCTACGGCAGTATCATTTCTTTTTCTTAATTTTTCTCACCGATCGATTTTATTTGACATAAATCATGCCTTTTCATTCTTTTTACTCTTTATGCTGGATCTAGAAGGGTGAAGTCTCTAATACTCTACTCCCCTACGGACGTATCTGCTTTACACGCAGAATTGTTTACGTTCCGCAAGGTACATGCGATAATACCAAGTAATTATTCCGGTCATACGCTTATCTATTTTGACTGATCATCTTTTGAAACGCGTCGATGCAACATTTGACCCCAGGTGAAAAGCCAGTGACAACACGGTCTCAGCCGATCGACATGAAAAGAACGCAAGATTGTCTGTCTGGGTTGCCAAAGTTTTGGGAATACAAATCTCAAAATCGAATGGTGAGAAAATAATAATTGAAATACTATTTATTTACATATGAGAGGATCATTGCTGTCTGCTCTGACCTCCACATCGGGTCCATCACAGAATATACAATGTGTGTTCTTTCTCAATATGTTTTCCTTCCCTCACTCTCTTTCTCGTTCTTTATACCTCATGACCTTTTACCATCAATGATCACTCAGGTGCTATAGTCTATACTTCTGTTCTTTCTTCCTAACAGTTTCCTACTTTATTGTTACATATCATCTCAGTGTTCAGGTTATCTATTGATAGAACCGGAACTCACCGGCGTTGTTACTTTCCCTTTCATTACTGAAGAATAGGACTACTGTATGTCTATGTATTAGAATTCACTCTACATACCTTTTTCCTTTCTGAATAAAATCTAACTCACACCGTTTCTCCTTCTAGACAAGATTTCTCACTATTCAATATTTCGGGTTAATCATTACCTAAACTACTTCTTGTCCGTGAAATATTCATCACCTAAACTACTTGCGTAATGCCTTCAACATGGCCACTCGCGTTGGTGCCATCTGCACACTACCCACGCCTCTGCACTGCTGCTGAGAAAAGCGTGCTTCACTGGATTATCGTTCACCCCTTTCATGCGCATTCTTGTTCGCGCATCCCCTTTTTGTACTCTATCTGAACCTTCTCATATCCGATTCTCATGATTCGTTCCCTTACTGCAACACCTTGTCGTACCATTTCATGCCTTCTATTCTATGCAAGCACCCATTTATGAAAGCATATAACTTCTTGGTTGTTGTTGAGTTTTTTCTCTATCATTCAGATCCATACAATAGGACTTACTTAAATTGTGAACTGAGGGTTATTGGTTTTGAGTATTTTTAGTGAACTGTTTTTAGTTCTAAATATAGCACGGCAGAGATTGAATTCAATTACATATGATAATATATGCCAGTCATGTAGATGTGAATGTCCTGTATTATTTGTTACTTGATTTTATAACAACTTGAACAATGTTCAACAGCTCATATTATCTCTACTCATTTTCCTATGTCCTTCCTACGGAGCATGGAGGCACTACTGACTGCAGCTCACTAGATGCTTATCTGATCTGGATTTAAAGAAGAAACAAGCCTGCACCAAATCATATGTGTACTCTGGTAATGGTAGTTCCTGCACCATATCATATGTGTGCTCTGGTAATGGTAGTTCCTGCACCAAATCATATGTGTGCTCTGGTAATGGTAGTTCCTGCACCAAATCATATATGTGCTCTGGTAATGGTAGTTCCTGCGCCAAATCATATGTGTGTTCTGGTAATGGTAGTTCCTGCACCAAATCATATGTGTTCTCTGGTAATGGTAGTTCCTGCACCAAATCATATGTGTGCTATGGTAATGGTAGTTCCTGCAACAAATCATATGTGTGTTCTGGTAATGGTAGTTCCTGCACCAAATCATATGTGTGCTCTGGTAATAGTAGTTCCTGCACCAAATAATATGTGTTCTAGTAATGGTAGTTCCTGCACCAAATCATATGTGTGCTCTGGTAATGGTAGTTCCTGCACCAAATCATATGTGTGCACTGGTAATGGTAGTTCCTGCAACAAATCATATGTGTGTTCTGGTAATGATAGTTCCTGCACGAAATCATATGTGTGTTCTGGTAATGATAGTTCCTGCACCAAATCATATGTGTTTTCTGGTAATGGTAGTTCCTGCACCAAATCATATTTGTGCTCTGGTAATGGTAGTTCATGCACCAAATCATATGTGTGCTCTGGTAATGGTAGTTCCTGCACCAAATCATATGTGTGCTCTGATAATGGTAGTTCCTGCACCAATTCATATGTGTGTTCTGGTAATGGTAGTTCCTGCACCAAATCATATGTGTGTTCTGGTAATGGTAGTTCTTGCACCAAATCATATGTGTGTTCTGGTATTGGTAGTTCCTGCACCAAATCATATGTGTACTCTGGTAATGGGAGTTCCTGCATCAAATCATCTGTGTGCTCTTGTAATGATAGTTCCTGCACCAAATCATATGTGTTTTCTGGTAATGGTAGTTCCTGCACCAAATCATATTTGTGCTCTGGTAATGGTAGTTCATGCACCAAATCATATGTGTGCTCTGGTAATGGTAGTTCCTGCACCAAATCATATGTGTGCTCTGATAATGGTAGTTCCTGCACCAAATCATATGTGTGTTCTGGTAATGGTAGTTCCTGCAACAAATCATATGTGTGTTCTGGTAGTGGTAGTTCCTGCACCAAATCATATGTGTGCTCTGGTAATGGTAGTTCCTGCACCAAATCATATGTGTGTTCTGGTAATGATAGTTCCTGCATCAAATCATATGTGTGTTCTGGTAATGATAGTTCCTGCACCAAATCATGTGTGTGTTCTGGTAATGGTAGTTCCTGCACCAAATCATGTGTGTGTTCTGGTAATGGTAGTTCCTGCACCAAATCATATGTGTGCTCTGGTAATGGTAGTTCCTGCACCAAATCATATGTGTGCTCTGGTAATGGTAGTTCGTTCACTAAATCATATGTGTGCTCTGGTAATGGTAGTTCCTGCTGAAAATCATATGTGTGCTCTGGTAATGGTAGTTCCTGCACCAAATCATATGTTATCTGGTAATGGTAGTTCCTGCACCACATCATATGTGTGCTCTGGTAATGGTAGTTCCTGCACCAAATCATATGTGTGCTCTGGTGATGGTATTTCCTGCACCAAATCATATGTTTGCTCTGGTAATGGTAGTTCTTGCACCAATTTACATGAATAAGTTGCCTGCTACAATTTCATCTTTGTCGCATCTTTGTAGTCATATTCTTTGTGTTAGCAAATGTCTCCATAGTAGAGTGTTTGGGCAGCGTTGGCGTATCTAGCAGCCCTTTTCATAATACTGTACGTCCTATTCATGACTTAGTTTTATTAACTCTGCACGGGCTAGCACTCATTTTAGAGCTAGCCCATTTCAGGCCTTCTTCATGCTAGGTGATAGAAGCTAGTAGTCCTATCTAGGGCTTATATTTTTTTATCCAGACAATTTCACAGAACTCTCTCATTTTGTAATGGCAGTTTATTTATGAAATAACCAAAGGTCATCAGTATAGGATAAAAGGAACGTGCCTAGCCACAAAAAAATGTCTCAAGCATTCCCCCCCCACCCCCGCCCCCCGCCCCCCCCCAAAAAAAAAAAAAGTTCTTCAACGCACAAGAGTGCTGAACACATCAGATCTATTTCTGTCACAATTGTATCATAGCAGCTGATAAACCCCATTTTATTCTGTACGCAGGACCGCCCTGAAGATACGACCCTAGTTATGGAACTCACGACCCTTTCGACTCCAGCCGTATATGACCTTGACAAACTTATCATAGATGATCAAACAACACTGATGTTTTCATGGGTTGTGATGGCTGGACTATGCCAGATAATTGAGGTTTTTATATTTGTCACAAACATTGTTAACATCATATTTTTTGCTGAACAAGGAATCAAAGAACCCGTCAACATTAGTTTATTGGGAAAGACTTCAGAAATCTACGATTGTCACAAGTAATATAACAAAAGCATAAGTATTAATACTGTTTTTGTTGTCTGCTTATATTATTCTTTGCAGAGCATTTTTTCTCATTTGCAGGATAAAGACATATACACTGTGTTTTTAGTAGTAAAGAATATTTATTTATTTCTGTAATTTTTGTTGCTTTGAGCTCTAAATTGCTGGCTAAAGAAATCATTACATAAATCATTTATGTTCAAATTGCTGCACATGTTCCATGCCACACATGTCTATACCCATACGTGGTTCCATGGTGATCTCCGAGGAGTCAAAGAGAGAAAATAACCATTACTCCCACTAGGTGGGATGCTAAGAAATTCACACTGCTCTTGCGTACATTCTAGGATTAGATCTCTAACAAGGACCTTGATGCCATAGCTACATCAGAGTGGCCCAACGTCACGGCTCACTGTTGCGGACATATTCTTTTGTGTGCCGCACGGATTACGGTTGTTATTTGTTTTCAACACCACCTATTTTGGTGTTACCTACTACAAATAAGACATTTGTTCTTCGTAGTGACGCTTCATCCACTGGGATTGGAGCGGCACTAATGCAAGAGTACTCAGGAACACTGCATCCAGTAATGTATATCTCTAGAAAACTTAATGCTGCAGAAAGGAATTATTCGGTTTTAGACTGTGAACTATTTGCTATGGTTTGGTCAATTCTCAAACTACAAAGATTCCTTCTAGGCGCACATTTCATAGTAGAAACCGATCAGAAAGCTCTTACGGCTATACAGAGTAAAAATTTGAAGAGCTCGAGGTCTACTCGATATGAAATTGCTCTTCAACCTTTTCATTTTTCGGTACGAGCTATCCGTGGATCAGATAATGTGATGGCAGACATTTTGTCTAGATGCCCACATGATTCCACCTAACTGTTGGGTCTCGGGCTCCTTAACACATCCAACTCTACAACAGTTTTTTCTTTTCTATATCGAGATAAATACACATTGTAATTTGTAATATAGTGATTGTATCACTACTATCACTACGTTCATTGATATATATATTCACCGATACTCGTTGATGATTTTTCTTTTTTTGTCAATCATGTACTTATAATGCTTAAATATGAAATTGTTATATGCATTGTGTTATTGCCAGCATTGTAGTATACGTTGGTGGCACCTCCCTGGAAACCTATATGCTTAAGAGAAATGCTTTCTTGGAGAGGTTGAGATGTATTCTCACCAGTCGATCTATATTTCGACTTTGCCTTAATTTAGCTTATAAATTCCAGATATTTCTCATCTGCGCAGTACTTGTGCGTTGTGAGCTTATTGTATGTTGCTCTCAGATGGAAAAAAAATGATTTTCATTTTTTTTCCGGGGGGTGTGGTAATCAGTTGCGCACATATTCTTTTGTGTGGCGCACGGATTACGGTTGTTACGCATACAAATGTAAAATGTAATTATTTGTCTGATAAAAATATATTTATCTTTGAATTCACGATTCTTAGCTTAAGGGACGGAACTCAGATTAGTCGATGTGTATTCATTCTATGAGTTATCTGTTCTTGTATCTTTCCTAAATATCGAACTCAGCGTAGAAATCTAGGTTTACAGCGATCTATTCTTTGTTTGGTTAGAAATAGATTGTTCTTGCTTCAGAATATCTATGACCCGAGTCTATGTTTATTCCTTGTCTATTTAAGGCGATTTAGTCTTTGGTCTTTATATCATTTCATGTCTAGGACGGACTATATTCTCTAAGCTGAACACTGGGAGGAGGGGTTGTTGTTTCTGCGCATGCGTCGACTGAGACGAAAATACGAAGCCGTGTGTCATGTCGTCCCGATGAATGGTGTACCGGACTGAAGTCCGAAGATTTATCTCTGTGTTAGTTGGGGAACGAGATAGTCTCTTTATACTTATCTTGTATTAGGATTCTCCCCAGTGTTTATTCTTATTGCCAAGGAATGGCAGGTGCATGTGCTAGGGTGATTTTCGATGACAAGGTAAAGTCGCATTTCTTCTGAACTTTTCCTAAGCCATCGTATTAGAGATGGACAGTCGTATTATCGTACGTCCAGATGATTTTTAAACAGATGACGATTACATGTATACCTAGCAGCACTAAATAATATGGTGAAACCAGTATTATTGATGGAAGAATATATACAGCTCTATGAGGATATCTATGAACGATCAGCGCTTTGATTTCGCTTCATAGTTTGCATCCTGGGTGAGCGAGAGCTCACTGATGAAGAAGCCATTTTTGGAATCCTTCTTTTTGTCGATCATCAATCAGAGAACAGGGACCTCCTTTATTATCAGGTGATGATCAAGAGATTACTGCTGTAAAAGAGTACCCACTACTTGTGGTTTAACATTGTTACCAGAGATATTTGTTGTACTTTGCCTAAAGGAATCTTCGCTAGAAGAGGTTCGGTCTAGGAACCATTATTAAACATTATGTATTCACTGACGCGATTTGTCAGTAAGACCTGAGAATTATGTATGCACTGGAACTCTGAGTGCTGGTCTATTGACATTGCATTGTACTTTTATTCAACATGAATGTCCATATAATTTTGTAGACCATTGATCAACTGTGTGATGATTTGTTCCAACCTGTTTACAGTAACTGTACCTGTGCTGTCCGAGTGTGTGTCAAATTAAACTGTACCAAAAAGACCACAGTAGTTTATCAACGTCTCTGACTTCCAGCCATGTGTGAGTGAGAATGTTCTTTTGTCAACTCTACAGAACATTGCCATCATTCGCGAACCTTTGTATTCTCACTCCAAATCTACACACCACTGCGCAGGTCGAGTTGACCTTTGTTTGTCTTCATTGTACAACAAACCTTACAGTAACACTGGTGTAAATATAACCAGGCCTTATCAACGTGGTGGGCCAGATTTCTGGGTTTAACCTGCACAGTGAACATTGCCAGAAGTCAACAACTCCCGATACCAGACGGTTTCCTGTGGCCACATACGACACATGTACAAGTTTGCAGTACAACTCTACAGTCGATGTCAGCGTGACCTGTCCTATCGAGCATATACTGAAACTAGGTCAGTGTTTGTTGACATTTCTGATGAAACAGACAGCGTTACACAGCAAGTTTGTTTATAAGAATTAACAGTGTTAGCGAGAAGTGCTATGGAACTGAGAGGTCTTACACGTCAACGGTGGATCTTCTTGTGTTCTACATATTGTTGAACTTTGTAATAAATTTAAAACAGAAAGCTACTGTTTATTAAAGTGGCAGTTTAATTTGATTGGAAACTGAACTATATTAATGTAATACTGAGCCTTCTCTGCAGACACTTCTACAACACATTTCATTATATTATATGCATTTATATGACATATATGTATTTATGTTTAATGTTTACATGTTATTTGTTGGTGTATTAAATTAGTTTATATTTCTGCGGCTGGGAAGGTGACTATTCTATGGTATACCACTTAGAGAGGTCATATAATAGCGTTCTATAGGTGCAATTTTCTTGACTGAAAATTTGCTGCAACATCTGTTGCTATTTTTGTTAGCTGTGATGATCTGTCCCATCGTTGTTTTCATAATATTTTTTCTGTTCTTCAGTTTTGTTTTGATTTGTTCGTATTTGTAGATCTACCCTGTCCTAAAATTTAGTTCTATACACATTTATATTTATACACTTGGACGTCATTTGTGTTGTTTATTTCATCGCGGTTATCATCACAGGTTCTGTGAGTATTTTGTTTCAGTTTTCTATTTAATTTAGTTGATTTCTGCGAATGTTTTCGTATAGTTTTTCTTGATTGTCTTTTGTTTATGTTGGTGGTTGACATATACTATAAAATATAGTTGATCATACACTACTAGCTGTGTTAATTGTTGTTACTAGAGGTACACAGTTGATTATACAAGACCTTGTTTAAAGGCTTGTTGCCAACAGAGATTCGGATTGTGAGCTAATTAATCAAGTTCATTTAGAACTTGTTCCTGTTTACTTGGAAATAGATTACATTATTGTTTCAAGTGATTGCTATTATTATTAGACATCATGTCTACATTGGAATACTTTATTGCACAAGGGAAATCCTTTGATAAGTCTGGTAAGGAATTAGAGGAGTTTGCAACTGCTCAATTTGCCATGGTATTAAAGTCAGAAGAAAAGAAGCAAAAGAGGAAAATAAATGGAAAGCAGAAGTTGAACAAAAGAAGATAGATGCTGAGAATTTAAGATTGCAGATGCAAGCTGAGGAGAGAAAAGCTGCTGCTGAGGAGAAAAAGCTGCGGCTGAGGAGAGAAAGCTTCAAATAGAAGAAAAAAAATTAGAAGCTGAAGAAAGGAGATTAGACAGAGAAGCTCAGGAGAGAAAATCAATGAGAGAACATGAACATCAGAAAGAACTTTTAGCATTTGAGTTAGAAAAATTGAAATTTACAAATATGAGTAATGTTAATCAGTCCTCTAGTGGTAATGGTAAACCCTTTACTTACAAGGTCAAGGTACCTGCGTTCAATCCTTCCAGTGACGATATTACATTCTGGCTGGATCGTTTTGAACGTTCTTGTCGAGCTCATAATGTGGATAAATCACAATATGCTAACCAGTTATCAGAAAATTTGAAAGGTGATTCTCTGACTAGTTTAAGTTTGGTTGAAGAGGCTGACAAGGATAATTATGATGTTATTAGAGCAGCTTTATTGAAAAATATCAATTAACGGAGGAAGGTTACCGTATTTTGTTTAAGAAAATGGTACCTGAATCAGGGGTAGAATTCTCAGACTTCATTGCAAGGACACGTCTTACATTTAATCGTTGGATTGAGTTGTCCAAAACAGAAAAGACACATGAAGCCCTTATGGGACTTGTTGCTCAGGGACAAGATTATGTCAAGCATTAATAAACCATTCCTTGAATTCCTACATGAGCGTAAACCCAAGATATTAAAAGAAATGGAAGAATATTGTACCCAATACGTCACGGCACATCCGGACGTAGCTTTTAGCAATGCTAAGGTTAAAGAAAGTATGCCAGTTGCATCAGCAACACCATACAACCCTAATTATTCACACAAATTTCAGAGACCACAAAACAGGTTTGATAAAAAAGGTAACCATAATAGTTATCAAAACCAAGGTAACCAGTCATTTCAGGGTTCTTCTGCGAAGTACTGGAGACGAGCTGACAGCCCTCGATTCAGGGGTGGTCATAATTATAGGAATTTCCGCAGAGGAAGTCATTATAGAAACTATCCAAGTCATCCATCATGGAGACAACAAGACCATAGTTATAGAGATACTCATTATAATGAATATGATAATGGTAACCATGAGAACTATGACTCAAACCCAAATAGGGGTTACAATAGAGGAAACAATAATGATTACAGAGGCAATAATAATCGAGGTAGATCACAATATAAAAAACATAAATCACAGTATCAGGCAAACTCTGCACAGCAAGAGTCACATGAAGCCTATAAACAGACTAAAGATAATAATGATGCTAATAATATGGCATGTTCCGCTTTTGATTTTGGGAGAGCATCTCAGTGCCTCCAATGCAAAACATTATTTGAACCAACCACGGTGTCCACTTTAAGTTTTGGCCATCCTCTTCCCGCTCTTCCTGCGTCAGTCGCGCAAGATGGAAGAGGTTCTCTTGTCTTACATAGAGGTTTAGTAAATGACAATCCAGTCTCAGTTCTTTTTTATTCTGGATGCACCACAATTGGTGTTAGACAGTCGCTTGTAGTTCCTTCTCGTGCCACTGGAAAAGTAGTCAAATGTGTAACGTTTGGCGGCACCTTAGAGAAATACTCTACTCTATCATTAGGATTGCTACTCCTTTCTTTACAGGAGATGTACACGCATGTCTTCTGTCGAATCCGATCGCTGATCTTATCATCGGTCGTATTCATGGAGTCAAAGAATGCACTCCACAACAGATTTCCGTTTGGGAAAAACAAAATATGCAAACTGCTAATGCTGTAGTCACTAGAGCTCAAGCTCTTAATATGCCTCAAACTTCATCTACTGAAGATAATGAAGTGCATAACCAAGATGATCCCTTGGTAATTTCTCGTGACTCGTTTATAAAACAGCAAGAAGATGATCCGACTCTAAAGAAATTCTTCACTCTTGCAACAAAAGGTGATCCGAATAAAGATACAAAGCGTAAATCTTGGATTACAATGAAGAATGGCGTACTTGTACGTATGGTGCAAGACTCCACTAAGTCAAGTCATTCTCAGATTATTGTTCCCAAGAATTTGAGAGTTAAAATTTTGCAGCACGCTCACGACTCTCAGTGTGCTGGACATATGGGTTTTTCCCGTACAAAGTCAAGAGTTCTTGCGGCTTTCTTTTGGCCTTTTGTGAACAAGGACATACGGATTTATTGTCGATCTTGTATAGTATGTCAAGAAGTCAAATCCAAAGGTCCACGCCATGCTGCACCTATTCAGGCTGCATACATTCCTATTCGACCATTTCAGAAAATGGCGATTGACATCATTGGTCCATTTAAGATCAAATCTGCTAGAGGACATCAGTTTATCTTAACGTTTGTGGACATGTGCACACGTTGGCCAGAGGCTATTCCTCTGAAGAGCATTACTACTGCTGACATTGCAGATGCTCTTTGGCTTATATTTTCTCGTCTGAGATTCCCCGGAGAAATATTGTCAGACCATGGCACCCAACTAATATCGGATACCATGTCTCAAGTGATGTCGACTCTGCAGATAGAGAGATCTTTGAGAAGTATCTATCATCCTATGTCCAATAGGATGGTCGAACGGCTAAATAGAACACTCAAAAACTTACTAGGGAAGATAACTTAGGATCATCCTCAAGATTGGGACAGGGTTTTACCCGCGGCCCTCTTCGCTTACAGAGAGGTCCCCAATGAACATACAGGATTTTCTCCCTTTGAACTTGTCTTTGGCGCGCGACCGCGCGGCCCTATGTCTTTGCTTCATGATCTCATAACCGCTGATAATATTACCGATGACACAAAATCTTCTTACGAATATGTCATCGCGCTGAGACGAAAGATTATCGAAGCATGCAAATTGGCAACTTCTTCTTCTGAATTTGCTAAGCAGAAAGCAAGACAATTTGCCAATAAGAAAAGAACCTTACGACAACATTGTTCTGGTGACAAAGCATTTGTTTTGCTACCTTGTAGGGAAAACAGACTTCTTATTTCTTGGAAAGGTCCATACGATATAATCTCGAAAATTTCCGATGTTGACTACATTGTCGATATTGATGGAAAGCATAAAACCTTCCACATCAATATGCTTACGGAATTCCATGAACGTCCGGATTATTTACAGCCTATTTTCCAGGCAACGGACGATTCACCAGTCCAACATGGTCATTACTCATCACTGTCCGTAATACAGGATGAGGAAACAAGTTTTTCGGATGTTAATCTTCCGCTTCCGATGATTCCACTTCATTCTAGCGAATCATGGAAAAACTTTACTGTTTCTCCGGATTTGTTTCTAGGAGAACAGCGACAAGTTTCGGCTATGTCACAAACATTTCAGGATGTCCTTACTGACATTCCTGGACAAACTCATATCATTCAACATGACATTATTCTAACTGACCATAATACTATTAGGTTCAGACCATATCCTATCCCTATACATTTTCAAGCACAGGTTGAGAAGGAGTTGGATGAGATGAAAGATTTAAAAATAATTGAACCATCCACTTCTGCATATTCTTCGCCGATGGTTATTGTTCGAGAAAAAAGACAATAACATACGTCTTTGCGTTGACTATCGCAAATTGAATCAAGTTACGAAGTTTGATGCTGAACCTATGCCTTTGCTAGAAGAGCTACTTACTAGGCTTTCTAAATCTCATTTTTTCACTAAACTAGATTTGTTCAAAGGATATTGGCAAGTTCCTTTATCTTAACGCGCCAAACCTTTTACTGCTTTTTCTATACGTAGAGGCCTTTTTCAATGGAATTTCATGCCTTTCGGCCTTATGAACGCACCAGCTACATTCGTACGCATGATGCGTCGAATCCTATCTTATCGGACAGATGTCATCGCGTATCTAGACGACATTTGTCTTTTCAGCGATACTTGGGAAGATCACTATTTGGAGTTAGTTGAATTACTATCTACTTTACGCGAGTATAACCTGACAGCGAAACCCTCTAAAGCCTGCATTGGTTTTAGCGAAATTTCTTTCCTAGGCCATCGAGTTGGTCATGGTTTCCTAAAGACAGAGGACCATAATATCACTAAGATACTTAACATCTCTATTCCTAAGAAAAAAAGCAAATACGAAGTCTCTTAGGTCTTAATCAATTTTATGGAAGTTTCATTCCGAATTTATCCTCTATCATGGCACTTCTTTCTACACTACTAAAGAAAGGGTCACCTAATATGGTCCACTGGTCACAGGAATGCCAATCCTCTTTGGATAAGATTAAAAATTTGTTTTCAACACCACCTATTTTGGTGTTACCTACTACAGATAAGACATTTGTTCTTCGTAGTGACGCTTCATCCACTGGGATTTAAGCGGCACTAATGCAAGAGTACTCAGGAACTCTGCATCCAGTAATGTATATCTCTAGAAAACTTAATGCTGCAGAAAGGAATTATTCGGTTTTAGACCGTGAACTATTGGCTATGGTTTGGTCAATTCTCAATTTACAAAGATTCCTTCTAGGCGCACATTTCATAGTAGAAACCGATCAGAAAGCTCTTACGGCTATACAGAGTAAAAATCTGAAGAGCTCGAGGTCTACTCGATATGAAATTGCTCTTCAACCTTTTCATTTTTCGGTACGAGCTATCCGTGGATCAGATAATGTGATGGCAGACATTTTGTCTAGATGCCCACATGATTCCACCTAACTGTTGGGTCTTGGGCTCCTTAACACATCCAACTCTACAACAGTTTTTTCTTTTCTATATCAAGATAAATACACATTGTAATTTGTAATATAGTGATTGTATCACTACTATCACTACGTTCATTGATATATATATTCACCGATACTCGTTGATGATTTTTCTTTTTTGTCAATCATGTACTTATAATGCTTAAATATGAAATTGTTATATGCATTGTGTTATTGCCAGCATTGTAGTATACGTTGGTGGCACCTCCCTGGAAACATATATGCTTAAGAGAAATGCTTTCTCGGAGAGGTTGAGATGTATTCTCACCAGTCGATCTATATTTCGACTTTGCCTTAATTTGGCTTATAAATTCCAGATATTTCTCATTTGAGCAGTACTTGTGCGTTGTGAGCCTATTGTATGTTGCTCTCAGATGAAAAAAAAATGATTTTCATTTTTTTTCCGGGGGGTGTGGTAATCAGTTGCGCACATATTCTTTTGTGTGGCGCACGGATTACGGTTGTTACGCATACAAATGTAAAATGTAATTATTTGTCTGATAAAAATATATTTGTCTTTGAATTCACGATTCTTAGCCTAAGGGACGGAACTCAGATTAGTCGATGTGTATTCATTCTATGAGTTATCTGTTCTTGTATCTTTCCTGAATATCGAACTCAGCGTAGAAATCTAGGTTTACAGCGATCTATTCTTTGTTTGGTTAGAAATAGATTGTTCTTGCTTCAGAATATCTATGACCCGAGTCTATGTTTATTCCTTGTCTATTTAAGGCGATTTAGTCTTTGGTCTTTATATCTTTTCATGTCTAGGTCGGACTATATTCTCTAAGCTGAACACTGAAAGGAGGGGTTGTTGTTTCTGCGCATGCGTCGACTGAGACGAAAATACGAAGCCGTGTGTCATGTCGTCCCGATGAATGGTGTACCGGACTGAAGTCCGAAGATTTATCTCTGTGTTAGTTGGGGAACGAGATAGTCTCTTTATACTTATTTGTATTAGGATTCTCCCCAGTGTTTATTCTTATTGCCAAGGAATGGCAGGTGCATGTGCTAGGGTGAATTTCGATGACAAGGTAAAGTCGCATTTCTTCTGAACTTTTCCTAAGCCATCGTATTAGAGATGGACAGTCGTATTATCGTACGTCCAGATGATTTTTAAACAGATGACGATTACATGTATACCTAGCAGCACTAAATAATATGGTGAAACCAGTATTATTGATGGAAGAATATATACAGCTCTATGAGGATATCTATGAACGATCAGCGCTTTGATTTCGCTTCATAGTTTGCATCCTGGGTGAGCGAGAGCTCACTGATGATGAAGCCATTTTTGGAATCCTTCTTTTTGTCGATCATCAATCAGAGAACAGGGACCTTCTTTATTATCAGGTGATGATCAAGAGATTACTGCTGTAAAAGAGTACCCACTACTTGTGGTTTAACATTGTTACCAGAGATATTTGTTGTACTTTGCCTAAAGGAATCTTCGCTAGAAGAGGTTCGGTCTAGGAACCATTATTAAACATTATGTATTCACTGACGCGATTTGTCAGTAAGACCTGAGAATTATGTATGCACTGGAACTCTCAGTGCTGGTCTATTGACATTGCATTGTACTTTTATTCAACATGAATGCCCATATAATTTTGTAGACCATTGATCAACTGTGTGATGATTTGTTCCAACCTGTTTACAGTAACTGTACCTGTGCTGTCCGAGTGTGTGTCAAATTAAACTGTACGAAAACGACCACAGTAGTTTATCAACGTCTCTGACTTCCAGCCATGTGTGAGTGAGAATGTTCTTTTGTCAACTCTACAGAACATTGCCATCATTCGCGAACCTTTGTATTCTCACTCCAAATCTACACAACACTGCGTAGGTCGAGTTGACCTTTGTTTGTCTTCATTGTACAACAAACCTTACAGTAACACTGGTGTAAATATAACCAGGCCTTATCAACGTGGTGGGCCAGATTTCTTGTTTTAACCTGCACAGTGGACATTGCCAGAAGTCAACAACTACCGATACCAGACGGTTTCCTGTGGCCACATACGACACATGTACAAGTTTGCAGTACAACTCTACAGTCGATGTCAGCGTGACCTGTCCTATCGAGCATATACTGAAACTAGGTCAGTGTTTGTTGACATTTCTGATGAAACAGACAGCGTTACACAGCAAGTTTGTTTATAAGAATTAACAGTGTTAGCGAGAAGTGCTATGGAACTGAGAGGTCTTACACGTCAACGGTGGATCTTCTTGTGTTCTACATATTGTTGAACTTTGTAATAAATTTAAAACAGAAAGCTATTGTTTATTAAAGTGGCAGTTTAATTTGATTGGAAACTGAACTATATTAATGTAATACTGAGCCTTCTCTGCAGACACTTCTACAACACATTTCATTATATTATATGCATTTATATGACATATATGTATTTATGTTTAATGTTTACATGTTATTTGTTGGTGTATTAAATTAGTTTATATTTCTGTGGCTGGGAAGGTGACTATTATATGGTATACCACTTAGAGAGGTCATATAATAGCGTTCTATAGGTGCAATTTTCTTGACTGAAAATTTGCTGCAACATCTGTTGCTATTTTTGTTAGCTGTGATGATCTGTCCCATCGTTGTTTTCATAATATTTTTTCTGTTCTTCAGTTTTGTTTTGATTTGTTCGTATTTGTAGATCTACCCGGTCCTAAAATTTAGTTCTATACACATTTATATTTATACACTGTGACGTCATTTGTGTTGTTTATTTCATCGCGGTTATCATCACAGGTTCTGTGAGTATTTTGTTTCAGTTTTCTATTTAATTTAGTTGATTTCTGCGAATGTTTTCGTATTGTTTTTCTTGATTGTCTTTTGTTTATGTTGGTGGTTGACATATACTATAAAATATAGTTGATCATACACTACTAGCTGTGTAGTGAACTTATGAGAAATAATCAACTGATGACTAATTGTTGTTACTAGAGGTACACAGTTGATTATACAAGACCTTGTTTAAAGGCTTGTTGCCAACAGAGATTCGGATTGTGAGCTAATTAATCAAGTTCATTTAGAACTTGTTCCTGTTTACTTGGAAATAGATTACATTATTGTTTCAAGTGATTGCTATCATTATTATTAGACATCATGTCTACATTGGAATACTTTATTGCACAAGGGAAATCCTTTGATAAGTCTGGTAAGGAATTAGAGGAGTTTGCAACTGCTCAATTTGCCATGGTATTAAAGTCAGAAGAAAAGAAGCAAAAAGAGGAAAATAAATGGAAAGCAGAAGTTGAACAAAAGAAGATAGATGCTGAGAATTTAAGATTGCAGATGCAAGCTGAGGAGAGAAAAGCTGCTGCTGAGGAGAAAAAGCTGCTGCTGAGGAGAGAAAGCTTCAAATAGAAGAAAAAAAATTAGAAGCTGAAGAAAGGAGATTAGACAGAGAAGCTCAGGAGAGAAAAGCAATGAGAGAACATGAACATCAAAAAGAACTTTTAGCATTTGAGTTAGAAAAATTGAAATTTACAAATATGAGTAATGTTAATCAGTCCTCTAGTGGTAATGGTAAACCCTTTACTTACAAGGTCAAGGTACCAGCGTTCAATCCTTCCAGTGACGATATTACATTCTGGCTGGATCGTTTTGAACGTTCTTGTCGAGCTCATAATGTGGATAAATCACAATATGCTAACCAGTTATCATACAATTTGAAAGGTGATTCTCTGACTAGTTTAAGTTTGGTTGAAGAGGCTGACAAGGATAATTATGATGTTATTAGAGCAGCTTTATTGAAAAATATCAATTAACGGAGGAAGGTTACCGTATTTTGTTTAAGAAAATGGTACCTGAATCAGGGGTAGAATTCTCAGACTTCATTGCAAGGACACGTCTTACATTTAATCGTTGGATTGAGTTGTCCAAAACAGAAAAGACACATGAAGCCCTTATGGACTTGTTGCTCAGGGACAAGATTATGTCAAGTATTAATAAACCATTCCTTGAATTCCTACATGAGCGTAAACCCAAGATATTAAAAGAAATGGAAGAATATTGTACCCAATACGTCACGGCACATCCGGACGTAGCTTTTAGCAATGCTAAGGTTAAAGAAAGTATGCCAGTTGCATCAGCAACACCATACAAACTTGTGTAACCCTAATTATTCACACAAAATTTCAGAGACCACAAAACAGGTTTGATAAAAAAGGTAACCATAATAGTTATCAAAACCAAGGTAACCAGTCATTTCAGGGTTCTTCTGCGAAGTACTGGAGACGAGCTGACAGCCCTCGATTCAGGGGTGGTCATAATTATAGGAATTTCCGCAGAGGAAGTCATTATAGAAACTATCCAAGTCATCCATCATGGAGACAACAAGACCATAGTTATAGAGATACTCATTATAATGAATATGATAATGGTAACCATGAGAACTATGACTCTCAAACAACCCAAATAGGGGTTACAATAGAGGAAACAATAATGATTACAGAGGCAATAATAATCGAGGTAGATCACAATATAAAAAACATAAATCACAGTATCAGGCAAACTCTGCACAGCAAGAGTCACATGAAGCCTATAAACAGACTAAAGATAATAATGATGCTAATAATATGGCATGTTCCGCTTTTGATTTTGGGAGAGCATCTCAGTGCCTCCAATGCAAAATATTATTTGAACCAACCACGGTGTCCACTTTAAGTTGTGGCCATCCTCTTCCCGCTCTTCCTGCGTCAGTCGCGCAAGATGGAAGAGGTTCTCTTGTCTTACATAGAGGTTTAGTAAATGACAATCCAGTCTCAGTTCTTTTTTATTCTGGATGCACCACAATTGGTGTTAGGCAGTCTCTTGTAGATCCTTCTCGTGCCACTGGAAAAGTAGTCAAATGTGTAACGTTTGGCGGCACCTTAGAGAAATACTCTACTGCTATCATTAGGATTGCTACTCCTTTCTTTACAGGAGATGTTACACTCATGTCTTCTGCCGAATCCGATCGCTGATCTTATCATCGGTCGTATGCAGTCACATCGATCTATGGTAGGAGTCAAAGAATATGCGTCCACGGTATGTCACCCTCCACAACAGATTTCCGTTTGGGAAGGGCCCATACTTAGGGGGGCGGGCGGATCTTTTATTAAAATGCAAAACTGCTAATGCTGTAGTCAAGAAGGGCGCATGTCTTGCTGCCGCGATGGTAACCGATAGAGCATCAAGCTCTTAATATGCCTCAAACTTCATCTACTGAAAATTTCTCATTTGATAAATGAAGTGCTTAACCAAGATGATCCACTTGGTAATTTCTCGTGACTCGTTTTATTAAAAAACAGCAAGAAGATGATCCGACTCTAAAGAAATTCTTCACTCTGCCTCTTGGCAAGCAAATGTTGATGGACTCAAAAAAAAATAAGTTTGTCACCGCTTCGCTAACAAAAAGGTGATTTTACAATAAAGATACAAAGCGTAAATCTTGGATTACAATGAAGAATGGCGTACTTGTACGTATGGTGCAAGACTCCACTAAGTCAAGTCATTCTCAGATTCTTGTTCCCAAGAATTTGAGAGTTAAAATTTTGCAGCACGCTCACGACTCTCAGTGTGCTGGACATATGGGTTTTTCCCGTACAAAGTCAAGAGTTCTTGCGGCTTTCTTTTGGCCTTTTGTGAACAAGGACATACGGATTTATTGTCGATCTTGTATAGTATGTCAAGAAGTCAAATCCAAAGGTCCACGCCATGCTGCACCTATTCAGGCTGCAGACATTCCTATTCGACCATTTCAGAAAATGGCGATAGACATCATTAATCCATTTAAGATCAAATCTGCTAGAGGACATCAGTTTATCTTAACGTGTGTGGACATGTGCACACGTTGGCCAGAGGCTATTCCTCTGAAGAGCATTACTACTGCTGACATTGCAGATGCTCTTTGGCTTATATATTCTCGTCTGGGATTCCCCGGAGAAATATTGTCAGACCATGGCACCCAACTAATATCGGATACCATGTCTCAAGTGATGTCGACTCTGCAGATAGAGAGATCTTTGAGAAGTATCTATCATCCTATGTCCAATAGGATGGTCGAACGGCTAAATAGAACACTCAAAAACTTACTAGGGAAGATAACTTAGGATCATCCTCAAGATTGGGACAGGGTTTTACCCGCGGCCCTCTTCGCTTACAGAGAGGTCCCCAATGAACATACAGGATTTTCTCCCTTTGAACTTGTCTTTGGCGCGCGACCGCGCGGCCCTATGTCTTTGCTTCATGATCTCATAACCGCTGATAATATTACCGATGACACAAAATCTTCTTACGAATATGTCATCGCGCTGAGACGAAAGATTATCGAAGCATGCAAATTGGCAACTTCTTCTTCTGAATTTGCTAAGCAGAAAGCAAGACAATTTGCCAATAAGAAAAGAACCTTACGACAACATTGTCCTGGTGACAAAGCATTTGTTTTGCTACCTTGTAGGGAAAACAGACTTCTTATTTCTTGGAAAGGTTCATACGATATAATCTCGAAAATTTCCGATGTTGACTACATTGTCGATATTGATGGAAAGCATAAAACCTTCCACATCAATATGCTTACGGAATTCCATGAACGTCCGGATTATTTACAGCCTATTTTCCAGGAACGGACGATTCACCAGTCCAACATGGTCATTACTCATCACTGTCCGTAATACAGGATGAGGAAACAAGTTTTTCGGATGTTAATCTTCCGCTTCCGATGATTCCACTTCATTCTAGCGAATCATGGAAAAACTTTACTGTTTCTCCGGATTTGTCTCTAGGAGAACAGCGACAAGTTTCGGCTATGTCACAAACATTTCAGGATGTCCTTACTGACATTCCTGGACAAAGTCATATCATTCAACATGACATTATTCTAACTGACCATAATACTATTAGGTTCAGACCATATCCTATCCCTATACATTTTCAAGCACAGGTTGAGAAGGAGTTGGATGAGATGAAAGATTTAAAAATAATTGAACCATCCACTTCTGCATATTCTTCGCCGATGGTTATTGTTTGGAAAAAAAAGACAATAACATACGTCTTTGCGTTGACTATCGCAAATTGAATCAAGTTACGAAGTTTGATGCTGAACCTATGCCTTTACTAGAAGAGCTACTTACTAGGCTTCCTAAATCTCATTTTTTCACTAAACTTGATTTGTCTAAAGGATATTGGCAAGTCCCATTAACTGAACGCGCCAAACCTTTCACTGCTTTTTCTATACCTAGAGGCCTTTTTCAATGGAATTTCATGCCTTTCGGCCTTATGAACGCACCAGCTACATTCGTACGCATGATGCGTCGAATCCTATCTTATCGGACAGATGTCATCGCGTATCTAGACGACATTTGTCTTTTCAGCGATACTTGGGAAGATCACTATTTGGGGTTAGTTGAATTACTATCTACTTTACGCGAGTATAACCTGACAGCGAAACCCTCTAAAGCCTGCATTGGTTTTAGCGAAATTTCTTTCCTAGGCCATCGAGTTGGTCATGGTTTCCTAAAGACAGAGGACCATAATATCACTAAGATACTTAACATCTCTATTCCTAAGACAAAAAAGCAAATACGAAGTCTCTTAGGTCTTATTCAATTTTATGGAAGTTTCATTCCGAATCTATCCTCTATCATGGCACCTCTTTCTACACTACTAAAGAAAGGGTCACCTAATATGGTCCACTGGTCACAGGAATGCCAATCCTCTTTGGATAAGATTAAAAATTTGTTTTCAACACCACCTATTTTGGTGTTACCTACTACAGATAAGACATTTGTTCTTCGTAGTGACGCTTCATCCACTGGGATTGGAGCGGCACTAATGCAAGAGTACTCAGGAACTCTGCATCCAGTAATGTATATCTCTAGAAAACTTAATGCTGCAGAAAGGAATTATTCGGTTTTAGACCGTGAACTATTGGCTATGGTTTGGTCAATTCTCAAACTACAAAGATTCCTTCTAGGCGCACATTTCATAGTAGAAACCGATCAGAAAGCTCTTACGGCTATACAGAGTAAAAATTTGAAGAGCTCGAGGTCTACTCGATATGAAATTGCTCTTCAACCTTTTCATTTTTCATTACGAGCTATCCGTGGATCAGATAATGTGATGGCAGACATTTTGTCTAGATGCCCACATGATTCCACCTAACTGTTGGGTCTTGGGCTCCTTAACACATCCAACTCTACAACAATTTTGTCTTTTCTATATCAAGATAAATACACATTGTAATTTGTAATATAGTGATTGTATCACTACTATCACTACGTTCATTGATATATATATTCACCGATACTCGTTGATGATTTTTCTTTTTTGTCAATCATGTACTTATAATGCTTAAATATGAAATTGTTATATGCATTGTGTTATTGCCAGCATTGTAGTATACGTTGGTGGCACCTCCCTGGAAACATATATTCTTAAGAGAAATGCTTTCTCGGAGAGGTTGAGATGTATTCTCACCAGTCGATCTATATTTCGACTTTGCCTTAATTTGGCTTATAAATTCCAGATATTTCTCATCTGCGCAGTACTTGTGCGTTGTGAGCCTATTGTATGTTGCTCTCAGATGGAAAAAAAATGATTTTCATTTTTTTTCCGGGGGGTGTGGTAATCAGTTGCGCACATATTCTTTTGTGTGGCGCACGGATTACGGTTGTTACGCATACAAATGTAAAATGTAATTATTTGTCTGATAAAAATATATTTATCTTTGAATTCACGATTCTTAGCCTAAGGGACGGAACTCAGATTAGTCGATGTGTATTCATTCTATGAGTTATCTGTTCTTGTATCTTTCCTGAATATCGAACTCAGCGTAGAAATCTAGGTTTACAGCGATCTATTCTTTGTTTGGTTAGAAATAGATTGTTCTTGCTTCAGAATATCTATGACCCGAGTCTATGTTTATTCCTTGTCTATTTAAGGCGATTTAGTCTTTGGTCTTTATATCTTTTCATGTCTAGGTCGGACTATATTCTCTAAGCTGAACACTGAAAGGAGGGGTTGTTGTTTCTGCGCATGCGTCGACTGAGACGAAAATACGAAGCCGTGTGTCATGTCGTCCCGATGAATGGTGTACCGGACTGAAGTCCGAAGATTTATCTCTGTGTTAGTTGGGGAACGAGATAGTCTCTTTATACTTATCTTGTATTAGGATTCTCCCCAGTGTTTATTCTTATTGCCAAGGAATGGCAGGTGCATGTGCTAGGGTGAATTTCGATGACAAGGTAAAGTCGCATTTCTTCTGAACTTTTCCTAAGCCATCGTATTAGAGATGGACAGTCGTATTATCGTACGTCCAGATGATTTTTAAACAGATGACGATTACATGTATACCTAGCAGCACTAAATAATATGGTGAAACCAGTATTATTGATGGAAGAATATATACAGCTCTATGAGGATATCTATGAACGATCAGCGCTTTGATTTCGCTTTATAGTTTGCATCCTGGGTGAGCGAGAGCTCACTGATGAAGAAGCCATTTTTGGAATCCTTCTTTTTGTCGATCATCAATCAGAGAACAGGGACCTCCTTTATTATCAGGTGATAATCAAGAGATTACTGCTGTAAAAGAGTACCCACTACTTGTGGTTTAACATTGTTACCAGAGATATTTGTTGTACTTTGCCTAAAGGAATCTTCGCTAGAAGAGGTTCGGTCTAGGAACCATTATTAAACATTATGTATTCACTGACGCGATTTGTCAGTAAGACCTGAGAATTATGTATGCACTGGAACTCTGAGTGCTGGTCTATTGACATTGCATTGTACTTTTATTCAACATGAATGCCCATATAATTTTGTAGACCATTGATCAACTGTGTGATGATTTGTGCCAACCTGTTTACAGTAACTGTACCTGTGCTGTCCGAGTGTGTGTCAAATTAAACTGTACGAAAACGACCACAGTAGTTTATCAACGTCTCTGACTTCCAGCCATGTGTGAGTGAGAATGTTCTTTTGTCAACTCTACAGAACATTGCCATCATTCGCGAACCTTTGTATTCTCACTCCAAATCTACACACCACTGCGTAGGTCGAGTTGACCTTTGTTTGTCTTCATTGTACAACAAACCTTACAGTAACACTGGTGTAAATATAACCAGGCCTTATCAACGTGGTGGGCCAGATTTCTTGGTTTAACCTGCACAGTGGACATTGCCAGAAGTCAACAACTACCGATACCAGACGGTTTCCTGTGGCCACATACGACACATGTACAAGTTTGCAGTACAACTCTACAGTCGATGTCAGCGTGACCTGTCCTATCGAGCATATACTGAAACTAGGTCAGTGTTTGTTGACATTTCTGATGAAACAGACAGCGTTACACAGCAAGTTTGTTTATAAGAATTAACAGTGTTAGCGAGAAGTGCTATGGAACTGAGAGGTCTTACACGTCAACGGTGGATCTTCTTGTGTTCTACATATTGTTGAACTTTGTAATAAATTTAAAACAGAAAGCTATTGTTTATTAAAGTGGCAGTTTAATTTGATTGGAAACTGAACTATATTAATGTAATACTGAGCCTTCTCTGCAGACACTTCTACAACACATTTCATTATATTATATGCATTTATATGACATATATGTATTTATGTTTAATGTTTACATGTTATTTGTTGGTGTATTAAATTAGTTTATATTTCTGTGGCTGGGAAGGTGACTATTATATGGTATAACACGTAGAGAGGTCATATAATAGCGTTCTATAGGTGCAATTTTCTTGACTGAAAATTTGCTGCAACATCTGTTGCTATTTTTGTTAGCTGTGATGATCTGTCCCATCGTTGTTTTCATAATATTTTTTCTGTTCTTCAGTTTTGTTTTGATTTGTTCGTATTTGTAGATCTACCCTGTCCTAAAATTTAGTTCTATACACATTTATATTTATACACTGTGACGTCATTTGTGTTGTTTATTTCATCGCGGTTATCATCACAGGTTCTGTGATTATTTTGTTTCAGTTTTCTATTTAATTTAGTTGATTTCTGCGAATGTTTTCGTATTGTTTTTCTTGATTGTCTTTTGTTTATGTTGGTGGTTGACATATACTATAAAATATAGTTGATCATACACTACTAGCTGTGTAGTGAACTTATGAGAAATAATCAACTGATGACTAATTGTTGTTACTAGAGGTACACAGTTGATTATACAAGACCTTGTTTAAAGGCTTGTTGCCAACAGAGATTCGGATTGTGAGCTAATTAATCAAGTTCATTTAGAACTTGTTCCTGTTTACTTGGAAATAGATTACATTATTGTTTCAAGTGATTGCTATCATTATTAGACATCATGTCTACATTGGAATACTTTATTGCACAAGGGAAATCCTTTGATAAGTCTGGTAAGGAATTAGAGGAGTTTGCAACTGCTCAATTTGCCATGGTATTAAAGTCAGAAGAAAAGAAGCAAAAAAGAGGAAAATAAATGGAAAGCAGAAGTTGAACAAAAGAAGATAGATGCTGAGAATTTAAGATTGCAGATGCAAGCTGAGGAGAGAAAAGCTGCTGCTGAGGAGAAAAAGCTGCTGCTGAGGAGAGAAAGCTTCAAATAGAAGAAAAAAAATTATAAGCTGAAGAAAGGAGATTAGACAGAGAAGCTCAGGAGAGAAAAGCAATGAGAGAACATGAACATCAAAAAGGACTTTTAGCATTTGAGTTAGAAAAATTGAAATTTACAAATATGAGTAATGTTAATCAGTCCTCTAGTGGTAATGGTAAACCCTTTACTTACAAGGTCAAGATACCAGCGTTCAATCCTTCCAGTGACGATATTACATTCTGGCTGGATCGTTTTGAACGTTCTTGTCGAGCTCATAATGTGGATAAATCACAATATGCTAACCAGTTATCAGAAAATTTGAAAGGTGATTCTCTGACTAGTTTAAGTTTGGTTGAAGAGGCTGACAAGGATAATTATGATGTTATTAGAGCAGCTTTATTGAAAAATATCAATTAACAGAGGAAGGTTACCGTATTTTGTTTAAGAAAATGGTACCTGAATTAGGGGTAGAATTCTCAGACTTCATTGCAAGGACACGTCTTACATTTAATCGTTGGATTGAGTTGTCCAAAACAGAAAAGACACATGAAGCCCTTATGGACTTGTTGCTCAGGGACAAGATTATGTCAAGTATTAATAAACCATTCCTTGAATTCCTACATGAGCGTAAACCCAAGATATTAAAAGAAATGGAAGAATATTGTACCCAATACGTCACGGCACATCCGGACGTAGCTTTTAGCAATGCTAAGGTTAAAGAAAGTATGCCAGTTGCATCAGCAACACCATACAACCCTAATTATTCACACAAATTTCAGAGACCACAAAACAGGTTTGATAAAAAAGGTAACCATAATAGTTATCAAAACCAAGGTAACCAGTCATTTCAGGGTTCTTCTGCGAAGTACTGGAGACGAGCTGACAGCCCTCGATTCAGGGGTGGTCATAATTATAGGAATTTCCGCAGAGGAAGTCATTATAGAAACTATCCAAGTCATCCATCATGGAGACAACAAGACCATAGTTATAGAGATACTCATTATAATGAATATGATAATGGTAACCATGAGAACTATGACTCAAACCCAAATAGGGGTTACAATAGAGGAAACAATAATGATTACAGAGGCAATAATAATCGAGGTAGATCACAATATAAAAAACATAAATCACAGTATCAGGCAAACTCTGCACAGCAAGAGTCACATGAAGCCTATAAGCAGACTAAAGATAATAATGATACTAATAATATGGCATGTTCCGCTTTTGATTTTGGGAGAGCATCTCAGTGCCTCCAATGCAAAACATTATTTGAACCAACCACGGTGTCCACTTTAAGTTGTGGCCATCCTCTTCCCGCTCTTCCTGCGTCAGTCGCGCAAGATGGAAGAGGTTCTCTTGTCTTACATAGAGGTTTAGTAAATGACAATCCAGTCTCAGTTCTTTTTTATTCTGGATGCACCACAATTGGTGTTAGGCAGTCGCTTGTAGATCCTTCTCGTGCCACTGGAAAAGTAGTCAAATGTGTAACGTTTGGCGGCACCTTAGAGAAATACTCTACTGCTATCATTAGGATTGCTACTCCTTTCTTTACAGGAGATGTACACGCATGTCTTCTGCCGAATCCGATCGCTGATCTTATCATCGGTCGTATTCATGGAGTCAAAGAATGCACTCCACAACAGATTTCCGTTTGGGAAAAACTAAATATGCAAACTGCTAATGCTGTAGTCACTAGAGCTCAAGCTCTTAATATGCCTCAAACTTCATCTACTGAAGATAATGAAGTGCATAACCAAGATGATCCCTTGGTAATTTCTCGTGACTCGTTTATAAAACAGCAAGAAGATGATCCGACTCTAAAGAAATTCTTCACTCTTGCAACAAAAGGTGATCCGAATAAAGATACAAAGCGTAAATCTTGGATTACAATGAAGATTGGCGTACTTGTATGTATGGTGCAAGACTCCACTAAGTCAAGTCATTCTCAGATTCTTGTTCCCAAGAATTTGAGAGTTAAAATTTTGCAGCACGCTCACGACTCTCAGTGTGCTGGACATATGGGTTTTTCCCGTACAAAGTCAAGAGTTCTTGCGGCTTTCTTTTGGCCTTTTGCGAACAAGGACATACGGATTTATTGTCGATCTTGTATAGTATGTCAAGAAGTCAAATCCAAAGGTCCACGCCATGCTGCACCTATTCAGGCTGCAGACATTCCTATTCGGCCATTTCAGAAAATGGCGATAGACATCATTAATCCATTTAAGATCAAATCTGCTAGAGGACATCAGTTTATCTTAACGTGTGTGGACATGTGCACACGTTGGCCAGAGGCTATTCCTCTGAAGAGCATTACTACTGCTGACATTGCAGATGCTCTTTGGCTTATATTTTCTCGTCTGGGATTCCCCGGAGAAATATTGTCAGACCATGGCACCCAACTAATATCGGATACCATGTCTCAAGTGATGTCGACTCTGCAGATAGAGAGATCTTTGAGAAGTATCTATCATCCTATGTCCAATAGGATGGTCGAACGGCTAAATAGAACACTCAAAAACTTACTAGGGAAGATAACTTAGGATCATCCTCAAGATTTGGACAGGGTTTTATCCGCGGCCCTCTTCGCTTACAGAGAGGTCCCCAATGAACATACAGGATTTTCTCCCTTTGAACTTGTCTTTGGCGCGCGACCGCGCGGCCCTATGTCTTTGCTTCATGATCTCATAACCGCTGATAATATTACCGATGACACAAAATCTTCTTACGAATATGTCATCGCGCTGAGACGAAAGATTATCGAAGCATTCAAATTGGCAACTTCTTCTTCTGAATTTGCTAAGCAGAAAGCAAGACAATTTGCCAATAAGAAAAGAACCTTACGACAACATTGTCCTGGTGACAAAGCATTTGTTTTGCTACCTTGTAGGGAAAACAGACTTCTTATTTCTTGGAAAGGTCCATACGATATAATCTCGAAAATTTCCGATGTTGACTACATTGTCGATATTGATGGAAAGCATAAAACCTTCCACATCAATATGCTTACGGAATTCCATGAACGTCCGGATTATTTACAGCCTATTTTCCAGGCAACGGACGATTCACCAGTCCAACATGGTCATTACTCATCACTGTCCGTAATACAGGATGAGGAAACAAGTTTTTCGGATGTTAATCTTCCGCTTCCGATGATTCCACTTCATTCTAGCGAATCATGGAAAAACTTTACTGTTTCTCCGGATTTGTCTCTAGGAGAACAGCGACAAGTTTCGGCTATGTCACAAACATTTCAGGATGTCCTTACTGACATTCCTGGACAAAGTCATATCATTCAACATGACATTATTCTAACTGACCATAATACTATTAGGTTCAGACCATATCCTATCCCTATACATTTTCAAGCACAGGTTGAGAAGGAGTTGGATGAGATGAAAGATTTAAAAATAATTGAACCATCCACTTCTGCATATTCTTCGCCGATGGTTATTGTTTGGAAAAAAAAGACAATAACATACGTCTTTGCGTTGACTATCGCAAATTGAATCAAGTTACGAAGTTTGATGCTGAACCTATGCCTTTACTAGAAGAGCTACTTACTAGGCTTTCTAAATCTCATTTTTTCACTAAACTAGATTTGTCCAAAGGATATTGGCAAGTTCCTTTATCTGAACGCGCCAAACCTTTTACTGCTTTTTCTATACCTAGAGGCCTATTTCAATGGAATTTCATGCCTTTCGGCCTTATGAACGCACCAGCTACATTCGTACGCATGATGCGTCGAATCCTATCTTATCGGACAGATGTCATCGCGTATCTAGACGACATTTGTCTTTTCAGCGATACTTGGGAAGATCACTATTTGGGGTTAGTTGAATTACTATCTACTTTACGCGAGTATAACCTGACAGCGAAACCCTCTAAAGCCTGCATTGGTTTTAGCGAAATTTCTTTCCTAGGCCATCGAGTTGGTCATGGTTTCCTAAAGACAGAGGACCATAATATCACTAAGATACTTAACATCTCTATTCCTAAGACAAAAAAGCAAATACGAAGTCTCTTAGGTCTTAATCAATTTTATGGAAGTTTCATTCCGAATCTATCCTCTATCATGGCACCTCTTTCTACACTACTAAAGAAAGGGTCACCTAATATGGTCCACTGGTCACAGGAATGCCAATCCTCTTTGGATAAGATTAAAAATTTGTTTTCAACACCACCTATTTTGGTGTTACCTACTACAGATAAGACATTTGTTCTTCGTAGTGACGCTTCATCCACTGGGATTGGAGCGGCACTAATGCAAGAGTACTCAGGAACTCTGCATCCAGTAATGTATATCTCTAGAAAACTTAATGCTGCAGAAAGGAATTATTCGGTTTTAGACCGTGAACTATTGGCTATGGTTTGGTCAATTCTCAAACTACAAAGATTCCTTCTAGGCGCACATTTCATAGTAGAAACCGATCAGAAAGCTCTTACGGCTATACAGAGTAAAAATTTGAAGAGCTCGAGGTCTACTCGATATGAAATTGCTCTTCAACCTTTTCATTTTTCATTACGAGCTATCCGTGGATCAGATAATGTGATGGCAGACATTTTGTCTAGATGCCCACATGATTCCACCTAACTGTTGGGTCTTGGGCTCCTTAACACATCCAACTCTACAACAATTTTGTCTTTTCTATATCAAGATAAATACACATTGTAATTTGTAATATAGTGATTGTATCACTACTATCACTACGTTCATTGATATATATATATTCACCGATACTCGTTGATGATTTTTCTTTTTTGTCAATCATGTACTTATAATGCTTAAATATGAAATTGTTATATGCATTGTGTTATTGCCAGCATTGTAGTATACGTTGGTGGCACCTCCCTGGAAACATATATGCTTAAGAGAAATGCTTTCTCGGAGAGGTTGAGATGTATCCTCACCAGTCGATCTATATTTCGACTTTGCCTTAATTTGGCTTATAAATTCCAGATATTTCTCATCTGCGCAGTACTTGTGCGCTGTGAGCCTATTGTATGTTGCTCTCAGATGGAAAAAAAATGATTTTCATTTTTTTTCCGGGGGGTGTGGTAATCAGTTGCGCACATATTCTTTTGTGTGGCGCACGGATTACGGTTGTTATGCATACAAATGTAAAATGTAATTATTTGTCTGATAAAAATATATTTATCTTTGAATTCACGATTCTTAGCCTAAGGGACGGAACTCAGATTAGTCGATGTGTATTCATTCTATGAGTTATCTGTTCTTGTATCTTTCCTGAATATCGAACTCAGCGTAGAAATCTAGGTTTACAGCGATCTATTCTTTGTTTGGTTAGAAATAGATTGTTCTTGCTTCAGAATATCTATGACCCGAGTCTATGTTTATTCCTTGTCTATTTAAGGCGATTTAGTCTTTGGTCTTTATATCTTTTCATGTCTAGGTCGGACTATATTCTCTAAGCTGAACACTGAGAGGAGGGGTTGTTGTTTCTGCGCATGCGTCGACTGAGACGAAAATACGAAGCCGTGTGTCATGTCGTCCCGATGAATGGTGTACCGGACTGAAGTCCGAAGATTTATCTCTGTGTTAGTTGGGGAACGAGATAGTCTCTTTATACTTATCTTGTATTAGGATTCTCCCCAGTGTTTATTCTTATTGCCAAGGAATGGCAGGTGCATGTGCTAGGGTGAATTTCGATGACAAGGTAAAGTCGCATTTCTTCTGAACTTTTCCTAAGCCATCGTATTAGAGATGGACAGTCGTATTATCGTACGTCCAGATGATTTTTAAACAGATGACGATTACATGTATACCTAGCAGCACTAAATAATATGGTGAAACCAGTATTATTGATGGAAGAATATATACAGCTCTATGAGGATATCTATGAACGATCAGCGCTTTGATTTCGATTTATAGTTTGCTTCCTGGGTGAGCGAGAGCTCACTGATGAAGAAGCCATTTTTGGAATCCTTCTTTTTGTCGATAATCAATCAGAGAACAGGGACCTCCTTTATTATCAGGTGATAATCAAGAGATTACTGCTGTAAAAGAGTACCCACTACTTGTGGTTTAACATTGTTACCAGAGATATTTGTTGTACTTTGCCTAAAGGAATCTTCGCTAGAAGAGGTTCGGTCTAGGAACCATTATTAAACATTATGTATTCACTGACGCGATTTGTCAGTAAGACCTGAGAATTATGTATGCACTGGAACTCTGAGTGCTGGTCTATTGACATTGCATTGTACTTTTATTCAACATGAATGCCCATATAATTTTGTAGACCATTGATCAACTGTGTGATGATTTGTGCCAACCTGTTTACAGTAACTGTACCTGTGCTGTCCGAGTGTGTGTCAAATTAAACTGTACGAAAACGACCACAGTAGTTTATCAACGTCTCTGACTTCCAGCCATGTGTGAGTGAGAATGTTCTTTTGTCAACTCTACAGAACATTGCCATCATTCGCAAACCTTTGTATTCTCACTCCAAATCTACACACCACTGCGTAGGTCGAGTTGACCTTTGTTTGTCTTCATTGTACAACAAACCTTACAGTAACACTGGTGTAAATATAACCAGGCCTTATCACTCACCCTGTGTTGACACATGTTGAGAACCCAGCACTGAGCACTAACTTTGGGGGAGTCATATGAGCCCGCGATTTAACTCCAGATTTTACTCAATTTTCTGCATGCAGGAGCATCTTACGATGAATGGATGACAAGCAAGGAGATCACGGACTATTCCTTAATACAGCATAGAACCAGAGCATAATATTTTAGCCTTACATATTTTGAGAGACCCATCGATACTGGAGAATGAACATTATGCCATACCCCTCCCCGTTTTCAGCTTGAAATCAAATTTTAGAATCCGTTAAACATATGCCTTGGGGGGGGGGGGGGGGGAATAGGGAAGAGGATAGAATATCCGGCAAGGAACTGGGAGCTCATGACTCCCAACTCAGTAAGTTTTTAGAATGGCGGAAAAGCCAGAAGAAAAAGTCTTTCTCTACAATGTGGATAATACTAAACTTTCTTCAACTTGGTATTGGCTGCAGATTAGAGAGCAACCCTAGTTAAACTACAACAACAAAAACAACATCAACTCCAGCCAGCCCTATCACAAGAGGCGACTACGGTGATTTGTGGATGGGGATGGGAACCATATCATGTGAAACAAGTATTCCAAAATCAAATTTTCAAGTATCTGAACATTGTTCTTTCGGAATCTTTTGTTTCAAATGTTGTTCTAAATTACTTGGTTTTGTTCACATTTCTTTTATTGATTTAAAATTTATGCAATGAATTTATTCAAATGTGTTGCCGGAATATTTGTGTGCCTAATTATTACTGTTAGTCTGTGATATTTTAAATTCACTTCTCTTAACACTAAAAAGGTTCACAACTAACACACTATTACGTTTTACACATTTAGCTTTGGCTGTCTCTGACCTAGGGTGCCTTCTGACTCTGATTTGGACAAACATCTCATTCACGCCAGCCTTCACGTTGGCTGATTACCCTTCGATGCAGCTGGCGTTTTTTACCTGGTAGCTGCAATGCCGCACGTCACGATCACACGAGTCATAAGTTGGATCACTGCCATAATCACGGTGGAGAGATGTCTATGTATTATAGCGCCGTTACGGGTACGTGTACTTGAGATATGATGGTGATACGGGCTCACTAGCAACAAGTGAGAAAGTGCTTGAAGAAACAGCTACATGAATTGATTAATACAATAGTGACAAATTCAAAATAGTAGCCCGACTCTAAACACATGCAACAAGATATCATAAGTAATAGTTATTTCGAAGAATCATAACTCTTCAAAATGCATCATCAAAGTCAATAGGGATGTTTTGAAGTACGTTCAAATACCTGTGTGCATTAAAGACGTTAGATGGAAGTTGGATTCTGAGCTTTTTTTCGCTTTGAAGTTTTTGTATTCTTGTTTAACGTGTGTGTGTGTGTGGGGGGAGGGGGGGGGGGAAGAGAAGAGAGAGAGAAGGAGGGGGAGGGGAATGGAAGGGGCTCAGGACTATCCATAGTTCGCTTGGACGACAGTAGACATCCCTGAAGAACCGGGGATTAGATTGGAACCAGGCCAGGAGAAAGACCGTCGATAGAACATTATGACGTTCTCTCTGGCAAACTTCTACACCCCATGGTAGAAGAGGAACAACTAAATAAGAACATAAGTAAAGATGGCGGGAGGGGACTTGCTGTTTAACATAGACCTAAGTACGTCGTTTAGATCAGAGCTATTTTGCCTGTTAAATATAAGTGAGCTCTGTCAACTATGGTACAGTAATGGTAAATACAAAGCCATAATAAGGACTAATAGAGTCTATCAGCTAGTAAGCCGAAACATTCTGAACGGATAGTCCTGAAAATGGCTGCTTGCATTTGCAGCGTTGATAAAAACTTAGCATTGAACAGGACAATTAGTGTCTATCCGCTAGTAAGCCGAAACATTCTGAAGGGATAGTCCTGAAAATGTTTGCTTGCATTTGCAGCGTTGATAAAAACTTAGCATTGAACAGGACTATTAGTGTTTATCCGATAACATAACGAAACCTTGCTTAGGGGCTAGTACTGACAACGACTGCTAGTTGCATACATTGTGTCGTAAATTTTATCTGAGAGGGTGCTGATGGATATTGGTCCCTTTAGAGTGTAGAGGAATATTGAAGGCTCTGTGAGAATAAGGATTTAGGAGAATGAGGTAGTAGATTCACAAGCGCTGGGAAGAGCAAGGACAGTCTCTTATTACGACAATATCTGTTTCTCACAGACTATTCCTATCTCTCTTCTGAACAAACAATTGTTTGTCAGTTCCAGTCGCTCAGGCGCACTCACCGATTTGGTGATTCTGTCGCACAACGTACATGAATACAGCCTACACAGATGGAAATGTTTGGAGTTTTGGGCCAGCCGACAACCAACACAAATAAAGATTAATACCTTTATTATCATAAAGCAGTCACAAATAATTATACATTTACAGTCAAAAATCAAAGGTTACAGAATAAAAATATGATAAGGGAAGAGGGGGGTTTGAGGAGAAATATCCCATCCACCGTTTCCCGTTTGTATTTACTAACAGACAAGACATGGTCCAAAAGACAAGAAAGGGGGGGGGGGGGGGGATCAGAGATAGGCAATTTAACCCACTGGTAAATTTATTACTCTGAGGCAAGGGGTTACAGTAAAAGGGGGGGGGGGTGTAGAGGAAAAGCTAGGGTTCTCAAATGTCTCCCTTTAATCATACAAATTTTACGGGAGGGGGGAATGAACACAGTTACACAATCCCGCTAGGAGAAATCCCGTACAAGGAATATAATGCACCTTAATACTAGGTCGAACTAATTAAAAGGGTAAACAAAAAATTAAATCTCCTTTCATTCAAAAAAAACATACTAGGGCTGGCCATCCCACAGACATACACGCAGACTTACCAAAATGGTGAATTCTAGCACTTTAGGAATCATTTATTACAGCAGATAATACCGTGGAATAATGGACTGGTCCTCTTATTTCTTCCGTGTCAGGCCCCAGATTTAACGAGGTAACAAATAGTCTCAAAAAATCGCCAGACGGTGAAGCGTAAAGGCTACTGTTGGTTTAGATAAAGTTCCTAATGAATGGCACAGGCATTTGGCTAGGCGTGAGGTATGGTGTGGTTCCTAAAAATTGGCACAGCTGGTGGAGATAACTTTCTTTTTCCGTACTGTCAGAAGTTAAAAAAACACTGAGGTAAGTCCTTCTTCGGGGGGTGTGTAAAATCCACTGAATATACTTGACAGACAGTGTTCAGGTAGACCTATGTTTTTTCTTCACAAATAGGGCAGTGAATAAAATATGTTCTGCTTCCAGTTTACTTTAAGGACTAGCCTATATGAACTAGTATTTTAAAAGTGTTTCTTGGGTGGCTTTATTCTCAGTTAAATTCAGAGGAGCTGGGCCCATTACAGGTCGCCACAAGTTCAGCTTAAAAAAAGTTCATATGTTACTGGAGTTATCGAATTGAGTTGGCAGAACTCTGTATATAATTTATAATTGCTGGGATGCAGGTTGAATGATCGTTCTGAATGAAAGATAATCAAAACAAGAAATGCATTACAAATCATATTATAATCTGACACGCGATAAATTATAGTTAGCCTATTTACTTTATTAGCGTCGTCAATTAACAAATCAGGAAAACTCCCAGTGAGTTAAAATAATTAAAAGCACATCTATCTATACAGAACTAAACTGGATTTACTGGTTATAATTCCTTTTAACGTCTGCAAAATTAATTTACGCGTCAAGTGTATTAGGAAATACTTTTAGCTGTAACATTAGTTTGCACTAGAACTTTGAAAATGGGTTTATTTAATAAGGCTAAATTTACACCACAATCCAATGAAATAAATTGAAATAACTAGACCACTGATCACTCGAAGCTAATGTATAAATTACTGTCTGCGCAGAAAGAATACACTCCAATAGTCAACGAAGGTAGATGAAATCTAGCAGGAATCCGACTATGCTAGTGAAACTAGGATTCTGTCAGAACGAACGATGAAATGCAGTTTTCGGAGTTCTTGATTTATACTTCTCAAATGTAACTTAAATAGGACGTGTTAGGTTTTCACACTTTTCTTGAAGGATAGCAAATCCGAGGTACCTCGCCGTTGTGTTAACCGCTGCGATTACTCCGTTTCCCCCGGTCTACCGATTTTCTTCGTCTCAGGCTGCTCGCATGAGAGTGCGAAAAAATTTCTCGAGAAGCTAACTACGTTAGCTGGGAGTTCCCTGATTTCTTTAGATCGTATACCGCCCCACGTTGAATTCTAAAGATCAGCCTGTCTTTGATCCAGCGTGTAAAACTCTCGTGGAAATGCTGCATGCGGGTTAAAGTTACAACAAATGATCAGGGGTTCTAAAGTTATGAGATGCCAATATTCTGTTGTCATCCATCGGGTCAAGGAAATTCATTTGTCATACTTAGACGTACGTCACACATTGCCCGGACCCAAAGTCATCACACCCAAATGTAGCAAAATGTAGCCTCAGAAGTAAAGAGCATAAAAGCCTAAGCAGTATCATTAAGCCACACAATAAAAACATTGTTTGCAACAATCTTAGGCAATAGGGGTATGAGAAAATGGTCAGGTGTCATATAGTGCAAATTCTGTCATGTGAAGAATTCTGGGCAATATGTAAACGAGGACAAAGGACAATGGAGTCCACATTGTTGTGCTTTTACATTAAAATGTTAAAAAAAATGAAGGAAAAAGATGAGAGTAATTGCACTAAAACGTGGGTGTAACGTGGATGGATATGAACAAAAATCGAAAGTAGGTGATTCGTTTTACTAGCACAAAAGATAGCCAACAATGCAGGAACAAGGCCTCCGTCTGGGAAAAGGAAAGAAAGCAAGAGATAAGTATTAAACATGAGAAAAGAAATAAAATGTGGGACCACCGCAAAGATCCAATAAGACCTAGAATAGCCTAATACCTAATAGGTCGAACAGAGATCGCTTTCTTTCTTTTCCCTAACGAAGGTCTTTTGACCGCAAGGTGGGCTAAATGCTTTATCCTTGGTCCTATTAAGGCGAATGACCTGTTTCGATTTGTTCATATGCGTCTACCTTAAGAAAAATGAACAGCTAATAAAAGAATAATGAGTTGGCATGAACATTGCGCAAAGGATGCGAAGGAATTCACACTTCTCGTGCATTAATTGTCGCATTGGACAATACCCAATACTCTAAAGCACATCCGCGTGGTGCATCCTCGAAACAGGCAACCTAGGAGCTTTCAGGTTTCCTGGCCAACCATCAGAGATTAATTAGCTGCACTAGAGGGGTCCTAAACCAAGATTCCCACTGTGGTGCAACATTTGAGAACCCAACATTGCTCGTCACGCTTATGGAGGATAACTCAAGTCTCAGAATTTATTCTTTCCAAGACTTTCTTGGTCGACTGCATGCAGGCTGATCCCACAATGGATGAATGATAGATGAAGGGAGATAGGAGATGATTCTGTGCATTTTGTAACAATTATTTTAGAGAGCCTAGAATCTGAATACAGTATGTTAGCCCAGTATATTTGGAGAACTTTCCCGGAGGCGGAGTACGCACATAATGCTACTTTTCTCATTCTTAACATCCGACTTTGACTCGGGAAGTTTCCGTGGTCTTTGAAGAGGCAAATAAAGAATAGAACGCCTGCTCCCTGAGGCATGTCATCCAGGCGAGACTATGAGGTGGTTGTCACGAGTTGAGAAAAAGAATCTGTCTGCAACAAGACAAAAGTTTGAGTGAGGAGATAATAGATCTGTGCCTGAAATAGAAAATATGAATGTTGAGTGGAAGTGTAGCATTTAGGAGTACAAAGTTGATAAATAATCTTTTATCCCGGCACCCGGACATCTTTGAAATGTTAACCCCACTCACCCTGTCTTCCATACATATATCAACAGTTGAATATATATTGAGTAAGGGCTCATACACAACAAATGACTTCACATTCAACAATAACAAATATAGAGACAGAGAGAGAATTCTGATCAGCGGATACTTTTTCTATGTTTATTAAAGTGTAAATAAAAAATAAAAAACTATTATGCCTGTGCGATGCCAGGGACACAAAATAAATTTAAAATCACTAACTAAAGAAGACCACACAACAGAAGAAATAACCTGAAACAGATTCTGGTTTACAATCCAGATTGGCAGCCTAAGTTGAATAAAAATAATATGTTAGAAAATCCACAGGAGGTACCTAAAATAACACAAACACCCCGTACTAATCTATGACCCTTCAACGGTCCACAGTCTCTGTGATGAGACGACCGTGATCTAGGCTTCACAGAAAAAACCCCAAACAAAACAAATCCCAAAGAAACAATGATGAGATGTAAACACTCTCTCTTATAAGCACAACCCAGAACTCATTCGATAATTCATTAACTCTCACCCCGTCTCTGTGTCCCTCAGTCTATATTTTCCCTTTCCGTCAGTCACGTATTATTCCTCTACACTTGAAAACTATCCTCTTCCCTTTCTCTATTCCGACGAGGTATGGAAATCAATTTAATGCAAGGTTGACGGACGTCAGTGGGGAAAATATCCACGAGTGACTCAAAAATAAATAAACCCTGATATCCAGCGGGTTGAACGAGTCCAAACTCAGATTCTGTGTAGACAATGCACCCTACTATAACCGAGAGACGCTGGCCAGTCAGAATGTGACTGCGCGTGAAGTGATCAGGACCAAAGCTACTTCCAAATCAGGTTAGGAATGGCGCACTATTCTGAAGTTTGGTGAGCTTGAGCGTTGGTTGTCTCTGGGGTTTGTACTGCAAGAAATGGTATAGGTTCCCAGAACCAAACTGGACCCAAATCGGGAATCCAATCGGGTCCGGTAATTTCCAAACAGGGATGGTAATTCAGGATGGGACTTATTGTCTCCCAGTTTTCCTTTGGTAGTGTATGGGAGCTTCACTGAAAATACAAAAACATACAACCGCTATAAGCATCTGTCCTTACATAAGGGTTCAATATATAGTTACAAAAGTTTATTGTACATCAAGCACTGTTTACAGTAAACAACAATGTACGTTCCCTCTACACATTAGCTAGGAAAGTCTAACCGATCCGCGCCGGCTGATCCACAATCACTCACACACAACCATCTCCCTTTCCCGTGGTATCGACCGATCAATCGCCGGTGACTGTGGAGATCAGACTTACAGAGCGATTACGTAACTATGTCTAAGGCTTGAATGTAAACAAACCCGGTGCCCTGTTGTGCTTGACCCAACCCGGCATGCGTGAAAATTTTCGTCCGCAAGGCGTCTTTTACAACATTAATAACAACAATACAAGGCCCATATCGGGTTACACCCAGTGGCTGATACAAACTAACCAACAACAATATTTACATATATGCCATACGACAATAGACCTTTTAAAGGTACTCATGGGTAATCCTCTATGTTGTTTGTACAGTATACTCATCAATATAGCACAATTATTTACAACACTAGGAACATTCTTTACATGCACTCGCAGCAGCACTTGGGATTACCGTTGTTGGGAAAAATTGACATAAACACACACCCACTTTCCTTCTAATAAAAGTTACTGATAGTCACATTCTAGGTAATATAGTGGTAAGTAGTGAACTTATCAATTATTCACTTTCCTTGTTGATAAGTGATAGTAAAAACGTAACACTATACACGTTAACCCCTGATAAAGATTGTGAAGTTGTTCCTAACACACCCTCTATCTATTTAATGAAGAGCTCTTACCCATAGGTAAAGAATTCAAATAACACCAAAATGTAGCTGGTCGTCAGTACTAGTTATTGAACAGTGCCCACTCTACAGCAGAAAATTCTGGAGATATTAAGTGCTAGACAAAGTGAGTTGCTCAATTATATAGGAGACTAAAGCCTCCAGGTGTTCGTCTCACCTGCGGGTCAAAGTCCCCGGAAACATGGTGCATGTGTAATAATGACGCAAGAGCGCCGGGAACTAGGTTTCCCGTGTTTACTGGATGAAAGCAATACTAAAGTTGGACGGACACTCTGGCGTAGAGTTTCTAGCCATGCACGGTGACATGAAAGGCAACGTCTTTCTCCAGCGTCAATGTTCAGGGGACGCGGCCGCTCTTCTACATGAAAGAGAGTGCCGAGTTCTAACGCGGTGTCAAAAAACTCTACGCAATATCGTCGCCAAAAGCAACAAAAGAGTCCCGAGACGCCTTACAAATTATGCCGACCAGCATTCAGAAGAGATGAACGAACGAACGAACTTTATTTTCGAAGGGTTAAGAATTGGGCGCGCAGGCCTGTGTAACATTCTGCCCTACCACTCTCATTTACCTTGGATATTATTTCCTTTCATTCTCACGATACTTAAAGCATTAATATAAAGGGATGCAACATTATACAGGTAATATAACAGCGTACGTTTACTGTATGCAGTCATAAAAGACTTAAGATACTCCCCCGCTAACTTACGCTAGAGAAAGTGGAGTTAACCTTCTAATTACAAAGTGAGAGGCCAGTGTCCCAAATCTACCGCTGTCACGAGACAAAAAAAAAAGAAGAAATGAGAGGGACTAAAAAGACGAGACTAGATAAGGGGCGGTCTTAACCGCCAAAGTGCCAGAACTTTCTTAGCCAAGCGTGACAGTTGTGCATGAGGTTGGCGACCTCATCATGTTAAACAAATCGATAAATCAGCATGTGAATGTTTTATGCAGCCTTCCTGCAAAGGGACTAGCTACAGTGGTAGCTTTATGCTAAATAAAGAGATAAAAAGGAAGATGGTAATTTCAATGATGTATATTACTCATAAGTTAATATCTCTTGCCTTTTTTAAAAATTCGTCATTAAAATTACTCATTCTGCTGTTCCATTCTTTTCTTCCAGGTCAAAAGCATCATCACACCAACGCGAATATCTATTGTGATCATCTGCATCTTTATATTTCTCATGTTTTCTGAAGCCCCTGTTTACGTAGTAAACAAACTGGACATGAGTTTTTTTCCGGGAAGAAACAGAACTCTTCTTGGTCTTGTCTCCACCATGGTTCGTGAAAATGTGGAGACAATTACTTTTGCAATCAATAATTTTGTTCTGCCTTTTACTGCGTTTATTATTATCATTATTTGCACTGCAATACTAGTCATTAACCTGCAAAGAAGTACAAAATGGCAGAAAAGATGTACTGGACGCAATAAGGTCTCCATTCGTAACCAGAGAGTGGCCAAGATGGTTGTCATGATTTCTACACTGTTTATTTCCAGCTTCGTTCCTGTAACCGTTGTTATGCTCGCTATAACTTTTGAACACGGCCTTGCAATTGGTGGGAAATATATAAATATTGGCATAATAGTGGGTGGTATAGCAGTTCTGCTAGAATCTATTAATTCGTCTGCGAATATTTTTATATACTATAATATGAGTTGTAAATATAGGGACACATTTCGACGTATCTTCTGCATGTATAAAACTGAAGATAATTGGATACTCTGAAAGGTCTCTAGAATATTTTAGTCTGTGTGAAACAATGCGACTCAACTCTTTGAACGCAAGGGAGATAGTGCCTTGCTATCTACATGAGGCAGTTGATAGCGCTTTTCCAATTCGTTCGATCTCTCTGCTTCACTTCCTGTGGTTTTTCGTGATTAGTAGTACTGGCAGAAATTAATAGGACTAGTGAAACAAGTAAACCGCATCAGCCATAAATATGGATTGGACCTTAACACTGAAAAAAGAGAACTATGATAATTAACAAAAGCAGACGATAAGCCAAAGTTATATACATGAACTCACACACGCGTTAACAACTTATACTAACTTTTTCCTTCAGGTGTATAAAGCATAGCTGTTCTTGTAATGGCATCGGGGTCTCTTCTGAGGACATGACCAACCCAGCTCCAGCGTCTGCCAGCTATGATGGTGTGCATGTCCTCTTGCTTGCTACGAGTAAGCAGATCTTGGTTAGTGATGGTATTTGGCCAAAAGATTCGGTGAATTTTTCTTAGGCATGTTGTGTGAAAAGAGGACAATTTCGACATTTCCTTCTCTGTAACTCTCCAGCATTCCGCACCATAGAGAAGCACGGAAAGCACATGTACATAATGAAAGTTAATTGCACATCAGGAAAATAGTTATATGAAAACAACACGATAAGGTGTGTAATGCTGTGTCGCATGGATCATTCCAGATAATCCTACCAGGCATCCATGTCGTTGTCAAAGACGAAAGAACAGAGAATAGCGTAGAAAAGTGAGGAACTTTTTTATGAAAAAAATAGATACAAGTTAACTGAAATGTTTTGTCAACGAAACCGGTGGCAAAAGATGATCTAGAAGAGCATTAGCTGAGCATCAGAAATAGTATTTCTGTTCAGACGAAAGGTTTAGATAACTGTATCCTTAAAGCTAGAAGAGCTGATGAAATATCGTGTATCAAACAGAAAACGTAATGTAAGATAAAATAAACTTACCTGGTGTCGGGGATTGTCTCCCCTGCTTTGCAGTCGTGGTGGCCCAACAGTGGCAAAAACTCAAGAGTATTTAAACTGGGTCGTCAAAGGTGTTTACCTTCGCACAAGATTACTCTTGGCAGAGATGTAGACAGAACTGTAATGTCGCTTCTATCCGAAAGTAGCGTTCACAAGATAATTCAGAAGTCAAGAAGCGCTGAGCATTGGTTAACTTATATCTGTCCGTCGCTTTTTGTGAAGGATTTAAGAATTGATTTTTAGCCCGTTCAAGCCCCAAGCTGAGTTAATTCAGCGAATTTCCTCTTATAATGGTATAGATCTGTTTAGTAGTAAATGTATGTCTAAGTTTATATATATATTAAATATTCTGGCTTATTCGTTTACTTTCATATATATAAAACTGAAGCGACTGTTACTGTTTAATTTTAAAACAACATGTAACAATTTTAATAATGAATTAGTCTTTAACTCTTTAAGTCCCAAAAGCAAATACATTTTGGCCCAATCAACGTTAAATCAGCTTTCTTACCTTTTGCTCCTGTCTAGAGCTGTTTCTAATTTTAACCCAAAACATCATTTCTGACAGGAATTACTTTCTTTTAAATACCTCGTGTATTTACGCATATGAACATTTAAAAATTCAAACAACAACAATAAAAAAGCACTGGGGTGGCCATTTTTGTTTGGGCCAAACAAATTTTTTGCTTGGGACTGAATGAGTTAACAGTTAAAATAAAAATGGAAAGATTGGTGAAATTTAGCTGTAAAGTTTTCGTCACGGAGACGAATGTGGGGATTTATCAAAGTCCGCTGCTTTCGCCTATTTTATAAGAAAACTTAACTCTAGGTGAGTCCAGTCGCCGTAGTTTCCGTCCTTTCCTTTTGGCGATGAGTGGACTTCTTCACACAACTCGTCTAATGTAAGCGGTCAGTGTTGATGCTCTTCTCTCACACTAGCGGCGTAGTAACGTTAGTACTTCAAACCGTCTGATCCACGTACTTTTAGAAAAACCAAAAAGACAAATGCCTCTACTGAGTTGGAAGCTTAACAGGCGCATCCTCTCGCTGTCCACCCACCAATGTTAATCTCTCAGAAGAATGAAATTCTTGAGTAAACAGCGAAGCTCAAGAAAGATGATTAAAAATCACAAGTACTCTTCTGGGTATTAAACTGGGAAAATGTGTCTGGACATAATGAAATAATGGAATAATGATTTGTGCCTGAACTAACTGTGATGGGGCCGTAAAGACGCCCCCTTCATGTTCAAGGCATATTTATCGCCCATATATTTTCGATGTGCGCGCAGCACGCTGGGATGTGAAGAGTCTGACTCAGTAGAAGATTTATTACTAGGCCATAATAAAGCCTAAAAATTAGTTATATTTGATAGTTCTGTGTTATATTAAATAGCTATAGGTTTTATTTTATTTTTCGCTATTTTTAGAGCGATAATCGCGTGTGTTATTTGCGTTGCGCAATTAATCCGCGCAGCGCACTAAATTTGAGTGATTAGCCTAGAGCTTATATCAAGAGATAGCAGGCGGCGAACGGGGCTATTTAGCAAAAGCCGCCCAGAGAGAACAAACGAAGTTAGACACCAGAGCCAAGCTGTAAATGCCTTGAGCACTCGTTGCTTTGTTTGCTTCTTCAGATTAGCAATCGAGCACAGGCTGGATGTTTGTTTGATGTATGGTTTGTTAATTTATTTGTTTAATGTTTGTTTCGTATGGTTAAATGTCACTGATAGGGTTGTAGAAATAAATACAGACCCTGCCTCAAGAATCAGAGTTTTATTGTTGAATCGGGTTGGTTGCGAGTGTGCAAGAGAGTGATCACATATCACAACAGCATCATCATCATCTCGCCCATCCTGTCACATAACATTAACAAGCTACATATATCTCTTCAGATGATATGATACCCTTGAGGTAAAGGTGATGTAATAATCACTCATCACTGCTCAAGTCGAAGTCTGGGTCAACTCTGTTGTCGGGTTTTCTGCACGACTAGCCAGAAACAATCACCAGCGCTAGCTGTAGTGGTTCATGAATATAATAATAATAATAAATTCTTTAAGCACCAAACACGGCGCATAAGGCAGAAACCAGTGCTCTCCAGGTTGTTCGTTGTGACGCCACTCCTCTTAGCTCTTGCACATTATTTAGGCCCAACGTTCTTCCTTCTCTTATTATTGTTCTTCTGAGTGTTTCTTTTGGTCTTCCTTTTTACCTCTTACCCTCAGGAATCCAAGTGAGCGCCTGTAGTGGTATTCTGTTGTTTTGCATTCGTAGGACATGACCGATATATGACCATCGTCTTTTCCTTATATAGTCGGAGACATATTTCTGCCTAGAGTCTTCTCTTATTTGTCGATTAGTCTTGAATTCTTTCCAACTGATGTTCATGAGTTTTCTAAGACATTTGTTCTTGAATGTATTCAGCTTGTTCTCCAATGATTTTGTTATTTTCCAACTCTCACAGCCGTATGTTAACACTGAGATAACATTTGAATTAAACAGACGAAGCTTGGTTCATGAATATACTATTTTCATATGTTGAGGTTGCCAGCCTCATATATAACCACTAAGCAAGAAAAACTTGTCAAATTCACATTTGTACAAATAAATGTTACACTTACCCCAAAATTTTGGGTTATACACAATCTCCTCGCACAGGTTTCGGATGGACACAAGCAATTTAGGTTCATATGCTATCGAATCATTTGGTTGGGACATTTTGAATCCCCTTTTATGACGGTTGAATCTGCGAAACACTTGGTCTGGGAAAGTTATTCTATTGATAGGTGATCTAATTCCTAGATTTCCAGTCTTGATATTTAAAGTCCTGGTCCCTCAAGTTTTCAGTCTTTGTTTTTATAAAGGCGGGCTTACATTTTAAGGTTTTAAGTTTCCCAAATACTTCGATCTGTCACTTATAAATATGGAATTCTAGGACCGATCCTTCTCTTTCTGGCGTTTTGGGAGTTGCTCGTTTGAAGTTGCGAAGCTGTCTGTTCTGTGTCTCTGAGTTTGCTAGATTTTATTTTCAGTTTCCAGTTCAAATCACAGATTGTACTTCCCGGCAAACTTGCCAGTTAGATTCAGTGTATTATCCGGCTCTCACTTCAATCCAATCAAAAGCTCTTTTCGTACTACGTGGGTTGAGGTGGTTAATTCATAATCTCCCCCGCGAGTTTAAAATATTAAATTTAATATCCCCACGCGTGACCTCTTTCATGTCATGCGGTAAAATTTCCGCCGGCTCACAACAACATGTGACCATGTTTGCCTGGCGTAATTTCTTCAGCAAAGATTATTTACACAGACAAATTATCTGTGATAATGATACAGACAGGGACCAGCGGATGCGATAATCTAATTATCGCCTGTGTGCGTGACTCCCCCAGATTGATTTCCCAGACGGACAATACGGTCTTCCTATTCATCCTCGTAAGAGACCATATTGTCCAACGAGGATTGTCTCCTATCAAATGTGATCAGAATTATTTAGTGAGATAAACGTTTTACCGCTGAAAGGTGATAATGACTGGGTATTGTTACGATAATACCCCAGTTCACCTGGCGGAACGTAAATAAGTCTGAGGAGAGGTAACGCTAAAATGTAAGAGATAAAGATTGACCCATAGCAGATACTTCCGTAGGGGAGTGGAGTGTTAGAGACTTCACACTACTAGATCCAGCATAGAGCAAAATAATAAATGAAAGGGCAAAATATTGCCAAATAATAAGCGATCGGAGAAAAAATGGGGAAGAAATGGTACTGCCGTAGGGTTGAAGGTGTGAGAGATCACACAAAATACATACACAAACTATTCTGTCACACACCCCATCACTTAAGATATTGCATTAAATATCCAGGTTTGGGCGTGAACTTTTCCGTAGTTTTTTAGCACTAGTCTCTCTTTCTGCCGTAGAGTTTTCCTCTCTACTGGGTGTCTGCTTAAATAGTCAGCTGCGACATTTTCCTTTCCCGGTATGTAATCAACCTGAAAATCGTACATTTGGAGAAGAAGACTCCAATGCACGAGATGTCCATTTGAAGACTTATACGCAGCCAGGAACATGAGCCGTTAGTGGTCACATTGTACCACGAATTTTACCCCATATAAGTAGGCTTGGAACTTCTTGATAACCCAAATGAGTGACAGACACTCCTTCTCTGTAGTGGAGTTATTACGCTCAGCTGCGTTTAGATTCCGACTGGCATAAGCGACCGCGAAGAGGGTCGTGGAGTCTCTGATCCCTTGTTGTAGCAAGGTAGCTCCCACCCCAATGTTACTGGCGTCCGTACGTTAAACAAAGGGTTTAGTCAGATCTGGAAGTTGTAGGATGGGTGTGGAAGTGAGATGCTTTTTCAACGCCGTGAAGGCCTCTTCACACTCCGCAGTCCATACCACCCTATCGGGGTGTCCTTTCTTCGTCAAGTCTGTGAGGGGGGCGCTAAGGGCATTGCCGTTTTTCGTGTACCTCTGATAAAACCCACATAGCACGACGAATGACTTCACGTCTTTCTTAGTAACGGGCCTGGGTGCGTTAAACAACATTTCCACGTTCTTTTCGATTGGGAACATACATCCGTTCGATATGGTATGCCCTAACAATTCCAACTGTTTGAATCCAATATGACATTTAGAGGGCCTTGCTATTAATCTCGTGTCCTTCAGTCGTTGTAACAGAAGTCGTAGAGCGTTGACATGCTCTTCGAACGTTTCTGTCGCTAACAAGATATCGTACATGAAATTATGGACTTCAGGGTGAAGCAAAGGGGCTAATAACTCTCTCATCATACGAGTACACACTCCGGGTGCATTACTCAAGCCGAACGGGAGCACATTAAACTCGTAATGTCCTTCCATTGTGCTAAACGTGAGCAATGGTCGAATCTCTCTTTTTACAGGAAATTGATAGTAACCGTTATTCAAATCTATCTTAGAGAGGAAATGAGCTTTGCTCAGTTTAGCAAATAATAGGTTCTGATCTTTCAAATGCTGTGCCTGGTATTCCGTTATTGCGTTTAGCCTCTGGTAATCAATACAGAGCCTGTGCTCTCCGGATGGCTTCCTGAGGAGTTCCACACTAGAGCTGTAGGGAGAGTCCGATTTAGCGACGATGCCCACTTCGAGTAAATGCTCAATTTCTTTCATCAACGCGGTGGCTTTAGCGTAGGGGAGAGAATATGGTTTTACTCTGACCGGCGTCGGATCTAACACCTTCATGTCAAATTCGACTAAATGGGCGAGCCCGGACTTGTCGGTGAGCACTCCTCTAAAATCTCTTAAGTTGCATCACCTAGTTATTTTAAATCTCTGATAGTTGTGGGCACGTTTTCACGTCCTCATATGTTTTTTGTTGTCGGAGTGTGTACCCCACTTCGATATGAGTTTAAAAATCCACTTCCGACGCGAGAGCCAGAGTCGTTAAGTGTACAGGTTCCGCCACAGGTCGTTCGATATAGTGCTTAATGAGGTTTATATGCAACATTTGTTCCTTTCCTCGGACGGCTATTTTATAGTTGGTCCGGGAAATTTTATCTACGACACCGAACGGTCCGTGCCATCCTATTTGGAGTTTTTTTGTGCTGCTGGGCAGAAGTAGCAGCACTTTATCTCTCACACTTAATATTCGGTCTTTCGCCTTCCTAATGAAGTGGTGCGCGTGCTTTTGACGTGCTTCACGCACGTTTTCGGCGGCTGTCTCCCAGCCGAATTTCAACCTTTCCTTCAGCTCTGTGACGTACTGAGAAGCGGTAGTGACAGTTTTATCTGCCTTGGCATAAGTCCACGTCCTCATCAGAGCCTTAAGTGGTCCTTTGATGGGTCGCCCAAACAGTAGCGTGGCAGGAGGCATGCCAGTAGATTGGTGGGGCACCTCTCTGTAGGCAAACAGGGCTGCCGACAAGAACCAATCTTAGTCTTCTGGTTTCTCTTGTGTCAGTTTGCGTACTTTAATGATTTGTGTGCCGTTGAACCGCTCTACATGGCCATTGCCTTGGGGCCGAGAAAGACTGGTGTGAATATGCTTAGTTCAGAAGATCCTAAACACCTCCACCATCAATTTCTCACTAAATTGGGACCCGTTATAAATCCGAATTACCCAGTCTCGTAAAGATCGAGAGTAAGGCCTCTGTGATATGCACAGAATCGATGGAGGAGACAGCGACAGCTTCTCCCCACATGGTGCATGTATCTACTAGAGTCAAGATATAATGGTTTCTCCTCCTAGTTCTTTCGAACGGTCCCACCAAATCTACCGCTACTCTTTTAAAGGGGAGAAGTAATAGGAATATCTCCTAGCGTGACGGGAGCCGTCCAATTTTCGGGCGCCATCCTTTGGCATTGGGGACATGACTTAACATAACGCTGGATGTCAGCGTTCACTCCCGGCAGAAATAATGGGCCCTGATGCGTTGCATGATAGCACCCTGCCTCATAGGGCCATTAAATGAAGCGGAATGCTCTATGTCTAGAACCTGAGTTATGTATGAGGACGGCACCACAGGGTGAGAGTGCTCTTGACCCCCTCTCTCATTTTTCGGTACAAAAGCCCTTCTTTCGTGTAGAAGTCACCGGAGCGAAGAGGACGGTGGCCAGTAGGCAATTTCTTGAAGCATGCAGTCAAGATAGGGTCTTCTTCCTGAGCTTTCTTAAGTATCTCGGTGCCGGGTTTAGACACCTTATCTAACTCTTCAGCTTGCGCCTTAGTCTGCACAGCGGCCAGAACTAAGGGCTGGGAAGGATTTCTCAAATAGACATATTTGCACCCAAGGATTATGTCATAGATGGGATCCGTAAGAATGGCCGCCTTTATTCTGCCTTCTACATATCGTGATTGAATATCAATCATCGCAACTCGCAGTTTAAGGGGCGCAGCGCTTCAGTCCGCACATCGTATCTCTACAGTTTCTTCAGTAATCTGATCGGGCCTCATGAGGGCCCTGAAACTACAGATTCATAGTCCAGCTCTGAATCATATACGCATGTAATTGGGACCCCATTCACGAGGACGTCCTCAGTTACTGATGGGCGGAGGAGGGAGTCCTCTTCAGACTTTAGGGCCCAAGACTTGTCCTCCGTTCCTGGCAACATGGAAGCTACATAATGAGGGGTTGATTTTTTGTCCACGAAAGTCCACAGTGTTATGAGTATTCGTTTTGCAAAATTTGCAATATTTTTTGCGGGGCCTCTGGGGCTGACTACCTTGAGGTCCCGAAGGTTTCTGTTGGCCCTATCCTGGTTGTGTGGTTGTGCTGATTTATTAGCGTACGTACTTTTGGGTTCCGTGAAGGAGCACTCCTTTTGTTTAGTGTGGCTATCGTTGTGGTGCCTTTTAGCTTGGTTAGCTTCCGACTGGGCGCTCTGGTACCGATCAGCAAACAGTACCACCTGATCAAGAGTTTAGGTCCCGTGCTCCGCCAGGAACCGTCTTTTGTCTGGGGTGAGCGAACCAATAAACTGCTCTACCATAACTATTTCTTGCAACCCTTCATATGATTCGTCGAAGGCGCTGAGTTATCCCCACTTCTCCAAGTACATAGCCACATGTGTAGCAAACTGCTTGTACGATTCGTCTTTTTGACTCTTGGCCTCCCGGAATTTTAACTGAAACGTTTGAGCGTTTACCTGCAAACGTTCAGCAAAGCTTTTTTCAACATATAATTGGTGTTGTATTCCGGTGCCATTTTTAGGAAGACATCGTAAGCAGATCCTCGCAGGCTCTGAGATGTTGTATCTCTCTCTTTCTAATCCATAGATGGTAGCTAAAGACTCAAACCAAGCAAGATAAATGTCTATTTCCTCTGAAGCCTCAGAGTAGACCTCTAACGGAAAAGCGACCGCGCTCGGACCAATCGCGTGAGAAATACTTCCGTCATCACTACCTTGATAACTCCCCGACCCATTAGTACTAGAGCTAGATTCGAGTCTTCTTCCTTCAATCTCTAGTTCTTTAAGCCTGAGTGCGTGAGCTCTGTCAACCTGTTCCTTCTTTTCTGCGTGTGCTCTCTCCTGTTCCTTTTCCGCTCTTTCGACTTCCTTTTCAGCCTTCAGTCCGTCAGCCTGTTCCTTCTCAACAGCTCTTTGCTTTTCAGCCTTCTGTTCCTCACATGCTCTTTCTCTTCTTTCTCTTCCTTTTCGTGTTCCCGTTGCTTCTCCTTCTCTTCCCTTTCCAATATTCTCTCTTCTCGGGCCATGGCTTTCTCGGCTTCCTGTTCTGCTTTGGCCTCTTTCACAGAAGTGACAACAAAGTCTGATTAATCTTTGCCTGATAAGCCCATCTCTTTAGCAACATTTAAATAAAAAGTATACAGATTTTGTGATTCGGCCATGCTGTGCAAGGAGATTGTTTACAGGCGACACGAAAATTACAATTGCTACTGGTCTAAAATAAAATTAGCCGCTCTATCTGACTAAAATTATACACTCAACCACAATGACGTCAACAGAAATAAGGCTTCAGCTGATTTTAATAATGAAACATCCACAACCACTTTGCCAATAACTTGCGATGAATTCACGCTGGACGAGATCAAACAAGCCGTTAAAAGATTAAAAAATTTTAAAGCTGCTGGAGTTGACGAAATTTCAGGGGAAATGATTAAAGCAGTTAATGACAACAACCTCTTGAGAATTTTAGATATTATAAATGAAGTATGGAGAGAGAAGAACAACCACCACAACAATGGAAAGACAGTATTATTGTAAAGTTACCGAAGAAAGGTGATCTATCAGACTGTAATAACTGGCGTGGTATATCTCTATTATCAGTACCTGGAAAATTATTATGTTGCATGATGTTAGAAAGACTTAAATTGCATGCTGACGAAAAGATCAGAGAAGAACAAGCGGGTTTCAGGCCGAAACGATCATGTATTGATCAAATATTCACACTAAGAACAATTATAGAAGAATCAGTGGAAAGGCAATCGCCACTTATTATCACCTTCGTCGATTTCAAAAAGCCTTTGATAGTCTACACCGCCCATCATTGTGGAAGATACTTACAATCTATGGTTTTCCAACAAAATATGTGAATATAATCAAAGCGCTATATGACAATGCAAGATGTTGTGTTAGAACAAATAAAGGGAATACAGAATGGTTTACAGTAGAAACAGGGGTGAAACAAGGCTGTATTATGTCACCACTACTTTTTGGAATAGCTATTGATTGGTTATGAGAAACTATACCCACAATGAACAATTGGGTATAAAATGGACAAATGGAAAATTCCTGGGGGACCTGGATTTCGCAGATGATGTAGCATTCTTAAGTTCAACACCAAGACAATCCCAAGAAGCAATAAATAATTTGTGTCATCTCTCGGTTAAAATTGGTCTCCAAATAAATGCCTCTAAAACTAAAGCTATGAACTTTTCTAACGAGACCTTTGATATCATCTTGAACGGGGAAAAAAAACAGAAAGTTGAAAGTTTCAATTATTTAGGCAGTAAAATGACTCAGGATGGTAACACAACAAGAGAAATCCATACTAGAATTGCTTTGGCAGCTAGCGCCTTCAATAGATTATCTAACATTTGGAAATTACGATCATTGAATATACATACCAAGCTTCGTCTGTTTAATTCAAATGTTATCTCAGTGTTAACATACGGCTGTGAGAGTTGGAAAAATAACAAAATCATTGGAGAACAAGCTGAATACATTCGAGAACAAATGTCTTAGAAAACTCATGAACATCAGTTGGAAAGAATTCAAGACTAATCGACAAATAAGAGAAGACTCTAGGCAGAAATATGTCTCCGACTATATAAGGAAAAGACGATGGTCATATATCGGTCATGTCCTACGAATGCAAAACAACAGAATACCACTACAGGCGCTCACTTGGGTTCCTGAGGGTAAGCGGAAAAAAGGAAGACCAAAAGAAAAACACTCAGAAGAACAATAATAAGAGAAGGAAGAACGTTGGGCCTAAATAATGTGCAAGAGCTAAGAGGAGTGGCGTCACAACGAACAACCTGGAGAGCACTGGTTTCTGCCTTATGCGCCGTGTTTGGCGCTTAAAGAATTTATTATTATTAATGGACAGTTATTTCCTCGTCCAATTTATTTTAGAGAAGTATTTTTTGATTTTATCAATTATTACTTTACTCTTACACCTTATTTATTTATTTGTATGAGCAGATCTATATAAAATTATAACTAACAATACTCTTTCATTAAATCTAACATTTCTGTCAGTATTCTAGGGAAATTAACCATCGGGTTTCTTTATCCCCGGACATGCTCCAATTGTTACGGATTGCCTCCTCTGCTTTGCAGAAGTGGTCCAACAATGGCCAAAACTCAACAGTATCTAAACTGAGTTGTCAAAGGTGTTTACCTTTGCACATGATTACTCTTGGCAGAGAGGTAGATCCCACCCCTTACAGACCCAAGTAGAACAGTCCCAACTAAGATGGTTTGGCCATGTCTGCAGAATGGAAGAAGATCGGCTACCACGACAAGCATGGGAAACAAAAAGGTAGGGATCCGGACCCCCAGGACGACCCAGAGTCCGCTGGGAGGATAAAATTAGACAATCTTTGAAGGACCGAGGACTAGAATGGAACCAGGCCAAGAGGAAGACAGCCGATAGGATAGTTTGGCGCTCTCTCTTACAAACCTCTACACCTCGGTAGAAGGGAAACGACTAAGTATGTAAGTAAGAGAGGTAGATAGAAGTATACGACGCTTCTATCCGAAAGAAGCCTTCACACAATAATTCAGAAGCCTACAACCATATGGCCCAGCGCTGAGCAATTGTTAACTTGTTTCTGTCCGTCGCCGTATGTGAAGGATTTAAGCAATGGTTTTTAGCCCGTTCAAGCCCCCAGCTATGTTAATCCAGTGAATTTCCTCTTATAATGGTATCTTTCTGTTTAGAGGTAAATATATGTCTAGGTATTTATACATATTAAGTATTCTGGCTGCGCAATGGGCTAATTACCCGTTTGTCAAACATTTTGATTACATGTTTTGCCCAGGAACCTTGTGCTCTTTGGGTCACCTCTACACCCTGTTTTACAGGGTAGAAGAGGTTCCGATTATGAGATGAGAAATATTCTGGCTCATACGTTTGCTTTCATACATAAAACAAACTGAAGCGACTGTTATTGTTTAGTTTTAAAACAACATGCAACAATTTTAATAATGAATTAGTCTTTAACAGTTAAAATAAAAATGGAAAGATTGGTGAAATTTTGCTGTAAATGCAAGTTTTCGTCACGGAGACGAAGGTGAGGATTTATCAAAGTCCGTTGCTTTCGTCTATTTTACGAGGTACAATAAAACTTAACTCTAGGTGAGTCCTTTCACCATGGTTTCCGTCCTTTCCTTTTGGTGATGAGTGCACTTCTCCACACAACTCGTCCAATGTAATCGGTCAGTGTTGATGTTCTTCTCTCACACTAGCGGCGTAGTAACGTTAGTACTTCAAACCGTCTGATCCACGTACTTTTAAAAAAACCAAAAAGACAAATGCCTCTACTGAGTTGGAAGCTTAACAGGCGCATCCTTTCGCTGTTCACCCACCAATCTTAATCTCTCAGAAGAATTAAATTCTTGAGTACACAGCGTAGCTCAAGAAAGATGATTAAAAATCACCAGTACTCTTCTGGGTATTAAACTGGGAAAATGTGTCTGGACATAATGAAATAATGGAATTGTGATTTGTGTCTGAACTAACATTAACAAGCTACACATATCTCACAAAATGATATGATACACTTGAGGAAAAGGTGATGTAATCATCACTCATCACTGCTCCAGTCGGAGTCTGGGGTCACCTCTGTTGTCGGGTTTTCCACACGACTACCCAGAAACAATCACCAGCGCTTGCTGAAGTGGTTCATGAATATACTATTTTCATATGTTGAGGTTGCCAGCCTCATATATAACCACTAAGCAAGAACAACTTGTCAAATTCACATTTGTACAAATAAATGTTACACTTATCCCAAAATTTTGGGTTATACACAATCTCCTCGCACAGGTTTCGGATGGACACAAGCAATTTAGGTTCATGTGCTATTGAATCACTTGGTCTGGAAATTTTGAATCCCCTTTATGACGGTTGAATCTGCGAAACACTTGGTCTGGGAAAGTTTCTGTAATGATGGGTGATCCAATTCCTTGGTTTCCAGTCTTGATATTTAAAGTCCTAATCCCTCAAATTTTCAGTTTTTGTTTTTATAAAGGCGGGCTTATTTTTTAAGGTTTTAAGTTTCCCAAATACTTCGATCTGTCACTTATAAATATGGAATTCTAGGTCCGATCCTTCTCTTTCTGGCTTTTTGAGAGATGCTGGTTTGAAGTTGCAAAGCTGTCTATTCTGTGTCTCTGAGTTCGCTAGATTTTATTTTCAGTTTCCAGTTCAAATCACAGATTGTACTTCCCGGCAAACTTGCCAATGGGATTCATTGTATATTCTGGTTCTCACTTCAGTCCACTCGGAAGCTCTTTTCGCACTACGTGGGTAGGAGTGTTTAATTCATAATCTCCCTCGCGAGTTTAAAATATTAAATTTAATATCCCCTCTTTCAAATCATGCGGTAATATTTCCGCTGGCTCACAAGATGTGACCATGTTTGCCTGTCGTAATTTCTTCAACCAAGATTGTTTACCCATACAAATTATCTGTGATAGTGATACCGACAGGGACCAGCGTATGCGATAATCTAATTATCGCCTGTGTGCGTGACTCCGCCAGACTGATTTCTCAGACGGACAATACGGTCTTCCTATTCATCCTCGTACGAGACCATATTGTCCAAAAAGGATCGTCTCCTATCAAAGGTGGTCAGACTGATTCAATGAGATAAAAGTATTACCGCTGACCGGTGATAATGACTGGGTGTTTTGTATGCTTTTGCACACAGACGTATGCCCGTTCTTTTTTGGAGATACGACTGTCTGCATTAGCTAGTTTTTGTGCGTCAAAGCACTTGTATTGAACGCCGCGACATTATTATGTAATTGGTAAACTATATGACGTATGCGTCGTCCGCTATTAGTCTAACAGCTAATTTTCTGGCCCTTTCATTTTTGTACGCTGACTAAAGAGGACGTACATTTTATGCTCCCAATTCCTGAAGACGTTTTATGCAGGCGATTTCATGTGGCCATGTTAGAGAGGCCGCCACAAAATTATTATTGGTAATTATGGTTTACTGTCTTAACAGAGAAGTATAATAATAATAAATTCTTTAAGCACCAAACACGGCGCATGAGGCAGAAATCAGTGCTCTCCAGATTGTTCGTTGTGACGCCCCTCCTCTTAGCTCTTGCACATTATTTAATCCCAACGTTCTTCCTTCTCTTATTATTGTTATTCTAAGTGTTTCTTTTGGTCTTCCTTTTTTCCTCTTACCCTCAGGAACCCAAGTGAGCGCCTGCAGTGGTATTCTGTTGTTTTGCATTCGTAGGACATGACCGATAAGTGACCATCGTCTTTTTCTTATATAGTCGGAGACATATTTCTGCCTAGAGTCTTCTCTTATTTGTCGATTAGACTTGAATTCTTTCCAACTGATGTTCATGAGTTTTCTAAGACATTTGTTCTCGAATGTATTCAGCTTGTTCTCCAATGATTTTGTTATTTTCCAACTTTCACAACCGTATGTTAACACTGAGAAAACATTTGAATTAAACAGACGAAGCTTGGTATGTATATTCAGTGATCGTAATTTCCAAATGTTAGATAATCTATTGAAGGCGCTGGCTGCCAAAGCAATTCTAGTATGAATTTCTCTTGTTGTGTCACCATCCTGAGTCATTTTACTGCCTAAATAATTGAAGCTTTCAACTTTCTGTAGTTTTTCCCCGTTCAGGATGATATCAAAGGTCTCGTTGGAAACGTTCATAACTTTAGTTTTAGAGGAATTTATTTGGAAACCTATTTTAACCGTGAGATGACACAGATTATTTACTGCTTCTTGGGATTGTCTGGGTGCTGAACTTAAGAATGCTAAATCATCTGCAAAATCCAGGTCCCCCAGGAATTTTCCATTTGTCCATTTTATACCTAATTGTTCATTGTGGGTATAGTTTCTCATAACCCAATCAATAGCTATTCCAAAAAGTAGTGGTGACATAATACAGCTTTGTTTCACCCCTGTTTCTACTGTAAACCATTCTGTATTCCCTTTATTTGTTCTAACACAACATCTTGCATTGTCATCTAGCGCTTTGATTATATTCACATATTTTGTTGGAAAACCATAGATTGCAAGAATCTTCCACAGTGATGGGCGGTGTAGACTATCAAAGGCTTTTTGAAAATCAACGAAGGTGATAATAAGTGGTGATTGCATTTCCACTGATTCTTCTATAATTGTTCTTAGTGTGAATATTTGATCAATACATGATCGTTTCGGCCTGAAACCCGCTTGTTCTTCTCTGATCTTTTCGTCAGCATGCAATTTAAGTCTTTCTAACATCATACAACACAATAATTTTCCAGGTACTGATAATAGAGATATACCACGCCAATTATTACAGTCTGATAAATCATCTTTCTTCGCCAACTTTACAATAATACTGTCTTTCCATTGTTGTGGTGGTTGTTCTTCTCTCCATACTTCATTTATAATATCTAAAATTCTCGAGAGGTTATTATCATTAACTGCTTTAATCATTTCGCCTGCAATTTCGTCAACTCCAGCAGCCTTAAACTTTTTAAATCTTTTAACGGCTTGTTTGATCTCGTCTAGCGTGACCCCATCGCAAGTTATTGTCAAGGTAGTTGTAGGTGTTTCATTATTAAAATCAGGTGTTACTGTTGGTGGCGGTCTGTTTAGCACCTCCATGAAGTGCTCAACCCATCTCTTCATTTGTTCTTTTTCTGTTGGTATTGAATTCCCTAATTTGTCTTTAACAGGTGTTTCCATATCAGTAGGCTGGTGATATAGTTGTTTTGTAATTTGATAAAGGCACCTACCATTACCAGTTCTTGCAGCATTTTCAGCTTCTATGGCCAGTTCATTGATGAAATGTCTTTTATCTCTTCGAGTTTTTGTCTTCACTTCTTTATTTAACAAGTTATACGTTAGTTTGTAAGATTCCACTGCACTATGTGTACTTGCCGCTAGTAGTTTAAGTTTTGCTGTTTTCCTTTCTTGTATTTTATCCCAAGTATCTTCTCTCATCCATTTTTCCTTTTTATGTACCAGGTATCCGGTGGTTGCTACAGCTGCTTCTGTCATTGCTGTTCTCAGTTGTTCCCATTTAGTATCGATTGTCTTGGTGGTGATATCGTTGTCAATTTTGCCTAAAACATCGAAATAGTTGTTCATTTTGACATTATATTCCTCTTTTATATCATTTGGTTGCAGTCTGTGTACATCTATTCTTCTATTTTTATTCGGTTGGTATAACTTCTTCAGTTTAATTCTCAGTTTAGCTATGCAGAGGTTATGATCGCGTCCGATCTCTGCACCTCTGTATGCTCTGACGTCTTGAACTGATGAGCGAAATTTTGTGCTTATGCAGAAGTGATCTATTTGGTTCTTAGTTCTGCCATCAGGTGAATTCCATGTTATTTTGTGGATATTCTTATGTGGAAAGATGGTGTCTGTTACAACAAGGTTTGATATTTCACAAAGTTCTAGAAGTCTTTCACCATTTTGATTTATACAGCCTATGCCATGAGTACCGAGATATCTTTGTACTCCATCGTTGTTGTCACCTACTTTGGCGTTAAAATCGCCCATGACCACTATTATGTCATGCTTGGGTATTGTGTTGATGGTACTTAGAAGTGCTTCATAGAAGTCATCTTTTGTGGTATAAAGCGCGTCGTTAGTTGGTGCATAACATTGTACAGTTGAGAGCTTGAAAAATCTAGTTTGAAATCTAGCTAATATTAGCCTCTCGTTAATAGGTACCCAGCTAATGAGCGATGCTGCTGCTTTCTGTGTCATTAAGATAGCTACTCCCTCTGTGTGACGATTATCATTACTACCAGAGTATATAATTTGCTTTTTTCCTTCTGAAATATATTTTATGCCCTTCCCCGTCCATCTACACTCGCTGACACCCAATATGTCCAACTTATAATTGTCCATTTCTTTAATTATTTCTTCCATTTTTCCGTCTTGATACATAGTTCTTACATTCCAGAATCCAATTTTAAAAATCTCCTTAGCCCCTAAGATATTAGAATGAGTCATGTTCACTGTCATGTACACTGTCGAGCCTGGTTCTGTTTCGATAACAATCGCTTGTTTTACGATAGTGACTTGTTACTTCTCTGATCAACCCTCCTATCCGACCGACCGATTTGAGGGTTTCGAGGTCGGTTATCGGAGAATATCTACACCACTAGATACTCTGATGTATCTTTTATTCTATAATTTAACATATCATGGTACGATCCATCGAAATATACACATTCCTAATGTTTTTCTTCCGGCGTCTAAGGTGAGAAAAGAATTTCACCTTCATTTTGGAAGGGTAGATAGCTCACAAAGAAATGAACAGCAACATAAGTGGTGGCCAGTATGGGGAAAAAACCCACGACATTCGCGTTATCAGCACGATGCTCTCTCGAAATCGAAAGCAGAGCAAGCAGTAGCAGTCAGGAAATGTTGTAACTAGTTGTAACCTGTGGTTTATGCAACCGATTTTATGGATTTACTTATGTTGCGGTACATTTCTTTGTGGCGCAGGAAGACAAAGTTAATATATATGCTGATGAATACAATCAGCCTTGGTCGGGCTTACAGATGGCTGAAAAGTGTGTAAATATGTATATCCATATAAGCGAATGTGACAAGAGTTCTGGTATACCTAAGTAGACTGGAATCACACACCACAGCAAACGTAGAAGTCAGGAAATGTTGTAACTAATGATAACGTTCTACAGTTTATTGACGAGACGGTCACGTAGACATCATGGCAAGACAATTCACAGCATAATCATGAAGGAACATGTAAGTAAATCCATAAAAACGGTTGCATAAACCACAGGCAAATCATGGGGCATCAAGTACAAAATATCCATGGAAAAATAGATTGCAGAACATGGTATCAAAAATCCGTCACATCGGTTGCCTAAACCACAGGCCTCAGCGCAGTACATTATTACAATAAAATATCCTTGACGAACAAACTTCCAATATCTTAGATATCTAGTAAGTACATCCATGGGGGAAAAATAGGCTGCATAACAAAGCAGCTTGTAGTATCTCTTATTTCATAATAATAAATCGTACACATCCGTTAGGAACAAATGTTTGCATGAATATCTTCATCAATGATAATAATTGCGGACGGTATACTCCACGGCCTCAAAAGATATCTACAATATCTATCAAAATTCTCCCCTTTACACAGAAACACACTGGAACGCACTAGCTAGATCGGACATCCATCTCGAAGCCCCGCCAGGAACACACTGAACTCGAGATCACATTCTCACCGTACGATTCAGTCAAAATTCCTCATGCGTGAACTAACCACTTGAGAATACAGCTCAGCTTCCCCGTAACCTTCCCAAACTAACACTAAGAACATTCGAGCACTATCTTATTTTTATCCTTTTTCTTAAAAAGACTGACACAGACTTAGCTTGAGCTATGTTCAAAAATTACAGAGCACACAGCCCCCAACTAACAAATCATCTCATCACTAAGAGCGTGCTTACTAGCGTGTGTACAAAAATCCAACCCGTACATACGAATCTTTAACACTTAACTCCCATTACCAAAAAATATGATTTAACAATGGCATTTGGCCGAAGGGCTGAAAGCCTAAGTGACGCTGGTTAAGGGAAAAACAAAGAAAAGGTAGCATAGTAACACCAGATGGCTGAACACACGCAGACATCAGTAGCCGAATGAATAAAGCTAGAACAGCCTTCGGCAATCTAAACAACATCTGGAAATTATTCCAGTACACTACAAACACTAAATTAAAAATATATGAGAGCTACGTATTTGCTGTACTTCTGTACGGTACAGAACGCTGGAATAAAAAACAGAAACAGATGTGTCCAAACTGCTCTCTTTCCACACAACTTGCTGTAGCGAAAGGTTTTTAAGAGTATACTTGTCAGTAGAAGTTACTAAAAGAAGAAGAATTATGTCTGACCAGAATTAAGTCCTAGTGTCAGAGAAGAGCACTGATATCACAGGATATTCACGGCTGTGAAGGTCTCTACTTCAGATAATAATCAGATAACAGTTAGAGCCTAAGATGCCACCTTTGCTGTGCAACTAACCTATGATAATCAACAATTCAGTTAAACTCAAAATTCAACAATATAAAATTGATGTCAGAGAATTACAATTACTGAATCATGTATTATGTACATCTATCTTTTGTTTCTTCTTGTGCAATTATGAATGATGAAAAGATGAAAATTTAATGAATAAAATTTAATTACAAAATTGAATGATAGTTGAGTTATATTCAATAACTAAATAAGAAGTCCTTTATGGAATCTTCAAAATAACAGAAAATGTTCATCCAAATGTTCCTTTATCACTAAAGTTTCTTTTGTCTGGTCTATTATTTCAGAACTGTGTTCTCATCATAATACACTAATCACTTTGCTTTGACCACTCACAATGGTTGCTTGAATTTCGTTACATAGAATACTTAACATTAAAGTTCTGTAACTGTCCTCTCTGAATTTACACAGCAGGGTTAGTTGCAGGTCTTGCACTAGACCACCAAGCAATGATGGGGCCTAGGACTTGAATCTAGATAGCAATCTCTCATGCTCCTGTGTTGGTTCAGGAATGCAATATTGATCTAGGATTCTAGACCTCTGGTGTAGTATGACACGAATGAACCAGGAGAGAATAGGTGACCAGCCTTTGGACATAAATTGCACAAGCCTATGTGTCCATGAATGAGCATGTTCAGATGTTTGCATGTTTATGAATGATAGATACATGGATCAGTTCTGATTAGGGTAGCGAGACAAGACAGGTGTCTATCTGCATAACATTTCTAAATACTACATGAATAAAATATAATACTTTTTTACATGATCACGATGCTACCTTCGCCTTTCACATTCTGGAGTGCTAAATCCATTATTCTAGTACGATAATTTTAATTGCTCACTCCTATCGACATTCCATGATAAACGGTGGTATGCATCGAATTCCTTTAGACATTCACAACTCAATTTCAGTTCAGTCCTCTGGTCTGATCCTGATACATATTCTAACACAATAATCTGCAATAAAACAAATGAATTATTCATAAATTTACATACCCTCTTAGGATAGATGCAAAGTACAGAACAGACTCAGTTTTGTGATGGAAGAGCTGCACGGCAAACAGATGGTAAAGTTATAGCCTTGGCGAGCGTCCCCCTTCTTCAGTCTATCTGTCTTCTGCTGTGTGGGTGTAAATTTGAAAGTCCGCTGTTGGCCTTTATATCGGTTGTGTGCGGGCGTGTCGGAGAGCAAGGCGACGTTTCTCTTTGCAGACATTTTTTTACAAACTCGTGCGAGTTGGTGTTAGCTGGGTCCCAAAATCTTCTTCATGCTTCTCAACCCTGTTATCCATAACGTTTCTTTATAACTCCTTTTAATTTCCATAAAGTCTGCTTTCCTTTTATATAAAGATTTCCATAATTGGTTCCGACTTCGATTTATATCAAATTTTTAAAGACAACCGACACAACAGTTTTCATCGTGCTGGCTCCTTTACCTTCAATTATCTCCCAAAGTAATATACACAGCAATTATTTCTTTGGAAGGAATTTAGCTGATCTTATCCCTCAAAAAACGAAATTACTGTCATTACTTCTGTCTATCCATTTCCTTATACGACACACGAATCCATGTTATTCAAACATACTTTCCTTTATTCTTGTAGATCGCCATTGTAAAACCCGGTTCGTCTGCATGCGAGCTCCGCGGCTTTTGGTTGGCTGCCAATATTTCCTTTCATTCTATTATAACAAGGCATTGTGTTTACATCACGCTACACCTGCGTAAAGAGAATACTTCGAATTTTCTGACCGAACACCATCATCAACCAAGAACTGTGAAGGCGGAGCCACCAATAAGACATGCTCGCCATCATAGCGGGTAAACGCTGGAATTGGGTTGGCCACAATCTCAGAAGAGACCCAGGCACCATTACTTGAACTCCCATACTATGGACTCCAGAATGAAAGCAAAAACAAGGCCGAATTAGACCAACCTGGCGGAGAACCTGGAAGCAAAGATGAAAATCATGAATAAGAGCTGGGGCACCATACCAATGATGGCTGCTGACCGAGCAAAGTGGAGACAGTTTGTTGCTGCTCAACAAGACGCTGTTAAGCATGAGGGTCCCTGATTGCTTTGTCAGTCAGCGGCCAAGGACCAAAGAAATAAAAGTATCATCAAGACAAGAGGCAAAAGGCGTTGGAGATCCATTGCAGTTGACCTTCAATGTGGAGATGACAGATCATGATACTGAGTGCAGACTATGGTCTGCTAATCAAGCATCAAGCTAAGAAATTGTTTCGCAGTGTGACCGCATGGCCTTCCACGCTAGCATTATCCCTACTACTTCCACGCTAAGCATTTATACGTGCTATAATATGCTACATATAAGAATGACAGAGATCTGTTACACACCAGTTCCGTATGCGTGTTAAAGTTGGTGAAGAACTGTTGCTGGTGTACATAGTGAAATGTAATGATCTGTTTATGTTAGCCTTCAATTTATATGGCCAACTAGTTTATATGAAAGTATGTATCGTCTACCTCAATTCCGCTGCTCTGTGTTGATGTGGAGTACTGTGTAGAATGTAGTCGGACTGAAATGGGCCAAATAGCATGGTAGCCTAATTAGCTCACCAGGCGTTGGTTCTGTGAAGGTGTCATGTTGACATTCAGAAAATAAGGCAGCTCCCAAGGTGTGTAGTCCCCGACAGTTTGTAAATGTTGATGAGGAGGTGTGGATAAATGTACGCGAATGCTTGATGGTACTTTAAGGTAGATAATTCACCCACTCACTCCCATGCAGTAGTCAATGAACTGTGTAACTGCAGTTTTCATGACAACCATTTATTACGTTACACAGTGACATCTACAACAGTCAAATAGACGAGGATCAGGAACAGTACATCAATGGATAAATGACTGGCAAATACATCTAAAGTTCATCCAGCATGACCCATCCATCTAGTCGGACATTATTGACAATAATCTGTCCTTTCGAAGATAGTTCTATAACATTAGTGGTACCACTGACTCAGCGCGTCAGGTACTCTAAATAACTCCCTCGTACACCAGGCGAGTTTTCATTTACATAATCACAATAGCAATAAGCTGCAGCTCATCTGGTCTTCCATTTCAGATAGTTATATTCTTCTGTTCGAAGATATCTGCCATAATATTGGGCCTCTATGAGAAAGTAAACACTGTATATTCCTCATACGTAGACATAATCGTCCATGTTCAAATATACCGCTAACATGCGGGTTTCAGAATAATATCTATTCTCCTGGGCTTCTGTGTAAATATAAGACTAACAGTCTTAGTTGGCTCCATCGAGCATAACAATTAAAGTACTCTGCATCTCAACCATCCGTGAGCTCTCCTCACAGGTTGACTCAAAATATGTTCTGAAAACACTGCAAATAAAGGTAATGTTAAAGTTCATTTTACCTTGCTTCGAATTCCTATCACAACTTAACAACTACTGTCGTCTTCCTGACGAACAGAATAACACAGGGGAACCTTAAACAACAAGTGGAAGAGTTTCCATCCCCAAGGTAATGCAGAGAGCACAAACAGACATCTTGTCTGAACAGAACCCAGATCATCTCTCCACGCAGGAAGAAACCGTTCGCGCCTAGCCACTTCGCACGCCTAGACAGCAATAATCAAAGAAAGAAATGGGAGATAACCCTACATAAACTGTCACAGAAAAGTTATTACCAGTTCCCTAACTTTGCCCAGCAGAAAGTATCAAATAAATTTACAACTTGTGAACCCGTCAAAAACGACGGCAACAACCTCAAAAGCATATAAGACGTTTTTACACAAAACGCAGTATCATTCAAAGTTCAGTTGGCAGTCACTGCTCTAAGAAGGCAAACGTAGGTAAGTCCCAGATAATAATAATGAATGGGTTTTATGCTCGGAAAGTGGGAAATGAATGTTTGTGTGATCTGGTTTTTTTAAAATCCAAATAGTTTACTTGGAAAAGATGACACATGTGAAAAAAGTCGAAATAACAGAAAGTCGTGTGGAAAATGTCGAAAACAGAGAGTCGTGAGCAGAAATTGTAACGTGTGGAAAAAAGAATGGGACGTGTGGAAAAAATGCGAGAAAAAGACAGGAACAGTATAAAAAGGGGAGATGTGGGCGATAAGGAGGATTTCAGGATTAATGATTCCAAGGATTCCATGATTTTAGACTAGAGGATTTTTTTTTAGATAGTGTTAGGTGAACTTCGTCTTTTAGGATATCAAGACAAGTGTTGTTGTTTTTTTTTGAGAAGACAAATGTGCATATTATTCAGTTGGATTATATATTTTTCATTTTGGATAAACAACCATAATTTTGTGAAATTTACAGTGTTTGTCTAATGACATCAATAAACTTTAATATAATTTTCAACTGAATTGCTGTTTGTGGAAATTTACAGTAATTTCTTTTGGATATACGTTGTTGTGCTGAAACTGTTTTGCTTATCACCAAACTTAAAGGTAAAAACAAACCTGGAAAGAAGAAGAGAAATGAGTAAAGGTCAAGTATTACCATCTCTGGCGGAAGGCCAGTTAGCACTTGAACCACAACAACATATGAAGGATTAACTCTAATTAAATTTAACAATCGATATAACTAATTGCTGCCTTAACCTGCCCTGCCACATAACATACTAATTGGTGCCGTGACCTGCGCACAAGTAACTGCCCTGCCACAGCAGATCTCGCAGTTCAGAAGCATTGCTAAATTAATATTTGAATTGCCTTCTTTCGATTGTTCTCTAACATTCACATATATATTTGAATGATATCAATAGAAGATAATCGATCAACATTTGCACGTCACATGATACTTTCTTAACGGCCAACTGCAAGACTTTGCTAACATGTTTTTGAAGATTCTCCGACTGTCCGCTGCTTTTCACATAGTGTATGTCTGCAAGTCTTTTTTTTTGCGTCCATGTCGAGAATCTTCATAGTCCCGTGAACAATCACCTTTGATAGAAAAAAAATAATCTTTACTACGAGTTCTACAATGTTTTGCATCATCGCAATTGTGGTGGGATTGTCTGCCCTCCTTTGCGGTAGTGGTCCACTAATGGCCAAACTCCGAGTAAAAGGATGAAGGTTTTAAAAGGTATCAATCTTCGCTCAAGATAATTCTTGGCAGAGATGTAAATAGAACAATGATGCTTCCATTTAAGGGTGTGTCACAGGAAATTTACAGAATAGCAAGCATAACAACGGAAATCTTCTAAATCTGCATGAACGTATTACTCTCCGCCACTCTTGTGAATAAAATTATTGACTCGAATTTTCTGAGCATACAAATTTAAAACTGACTAGGCTCTGTTTGGTTATGTATTTAAAAAAATAAGAGTCGTATGGGTGCAAAAGTCACTCACTAATGATTAAATCAACTATAGGCTAATTGGTATATATTAGAAGTTTAATAATCAATTATTGGTTAACAAGAGTTAAATAAATAAAGTTATTTTAACAAGGAAATAATCAAATTAATTTTGATCATCATAGCATGATTTGAGGAAAAACTTTACAGAGTTCATCTACTGTTACCAATACTTTGGTACTCAACTGGCCAGGTGTTGTTTTGTCTTTGATGTTTGGTTTCGCCACTGCCGGTTTCCAAAGGTACTTTGCACTGTTTCTTCTTTTCAAGAGTCAAATACTATTGCAGTAGGACGTTCCACCAAGACCGGGATAATTACTTCGGTAGTCAAAGCAAGCGTCTTCAAGGCCCTTATGATGCTGGCAACTTGTACCAAAAACTGAGAGGAAACAATTGCCTCTTTTTAAGTATCGGGTCTCCTGATATAAACGACAGGCAACATCCACTTCCATCCAGCATTTCATCTTCCTCAGAATTTTTACCATTACCACTGAGCATTAAATCTGAATCCATTGAGTGTTATTAAATTGCTTTTTGGACCGTGGAAGACGACCAATGTAACATTTTATGCATATATGTATATACAACTTACTAAACATGTTAGTACAATAAATATACACACCATGATATCATCATTCACTCTACGCAACCTGGGACTACCTCTGCTGTTGATTCCTTGTGATGAGACCCATACAAAGCAGTCACCAGCTCTTGCAGCGGCGGTTCATGAGCCAAGCCATTTTAAGCGATGAGGTTCCCAGCACCATATGCAACTGCACATCCACAAGCACCTTATACATGCTAAATGCAAACTATAAAATGAAAAGAAATGTACATATTGCAACTTACATCAATATGTTTTGGGTTAAGAAGTATATCCACAGACAATGCACAGAAACTGGTCGTAATGTCGAGCAGCTGTTTAAGATGCGTTAGACCTTCAGGTGTGTTGGGTGTCTAACTGGATGCACTTGAAGTAGGATACTAAAACTTGGGGGCGCAAAGTGATGCCACTAGAGTTTCTCCTTTCTAACTTTATAATTCACTTCCAGTCCTATGACCTGTCTAAATTGGATATATTATTCCGCGTTCTTTTCTGTCTGTGATTTCTCCGTGATGCGATTGGAAGTCAGTGCCTAAGTCTTAAAATTATGTTGATTATAAACACAAATTTCGTTCCAACGCACGTGTTTCTATGTTGAGAAAAGATCCGATCAGAAGTAGTTTAGTTTAGCATTTTACTGTCAAACCAATCACAAATAAGTGTCTGATTTAGATAGGGGTTTCCCTCACCCTCATGTAGAACATTACTACATGACACATAAGATATTGCTCTTTGTAGTAAAGTAAATCTGTGTGACGCCCCGCTCAAATTTCCCTGCTTGAGAATTAACTAACGTACTCCTAAAATCTATTAATAACTACCGCATTTGAAATTTCTCTCAAGGCCAACGTAAAATCAACCGCCAACAATTTGTATAAAGAATTTAAATTTTTCTACTACACCACGTTAAAAAGGTTACTACCCCCAAAAAAACACACCCTTCCCCTAATATTTATTAACGAACGGCGTAAAAATTAACAACCAATCGGATTGTTTCCTCGTTTTATAGTGACGATAAAATTTTTGGTTGGAGTGAGGAAAATGTCTAATATGTGTTTTTACCAAAAATTAAATAATTTATTCCTCAAAAACTAAAGAGAATTAAAAGGAAAGAAATATCTGGAATTGTAGCGCTGATATTGATTAACATAATACCATAAAGATTTCCCATTAATAAACTATCTTGACGTAGAAACATTTATTTTATTAATATTTTCAGTTCGGGAAAAAGCACAATTAATTACTTAAAAATTACACAGATGAAAACGGGGAGAAATAAATAAAGGAAACTATAGGGGTAGATAGAGGACAGCTGGCCGTTTAATAATCAATTTTGATATTAAAAATCGGTAAATAAATAACTGAGATATATAATATATAAATAAAATCAAACGAGTGAACACACTGAACAACGCTCAATGTTTATGGTCCAAAAATAGTTAATTTTTTGACGCGTCTTTTGATTGGCTGGTTGGAAGTGATAACTTTTAACCCTGCTTGGATAAGTCTGCCATTTGAGAAAAACTTAAGCAAAGACAGGTTGAGTGCAGATACAAAGCGTTGGTGACAAATGCCTTTGCCGTCTGGACGACACAGCAGTCTGGAATTGAGCCATTTACTGCTAGTCAATCCTGTGATTGTGTGATTATTCTTTACTTGCGGTAAGATAAATAAGTATTAGTATTTCATTGGCATGTAACTGGCCACATATTGTGCGCCATATTTTGTTGTTCGACATTGCCAGTTGGAAGAGGTTACGGGACAGCCTAAGTAGGAAATGCCTAAGCAGACTTAGAAGGAAGTGAAACTAATATGTGTTTGAATATTGCCATAAAATCTTACGACTGTAAGTCAAGAGGCCACTAGCAATCTTCTGCAGTGCCACAGTGTTCAAATGACACATGAAAACATACCTAGGATGTTTGAACAAAAGATTTAACAGGTCACAAGAAGAAAATTGTATACCCCAGCTGATTTTAGGGAGGACAATCAATGCTTAAGATGACAGGGGCGTTGCAGCCATATGGGAAGAAGAATGTAAACACAGGACGGAGTGAAGTCAAAGAAAATAGGGTCTGGTGTAAATGGTTCGCACACGTGACTGATCCCAGAAAATCTTAGTATTGATTCGTTGTGGAATTGTTACAGCCAGCATATAAAAGGGAGGGAATATCCTTCTTTTTCAGGGTTATATTGCCTATTAAAAATACTTCTATGGCACGCGCCTCAAACAGCCTCTGACAACCAAGTCCAGCTCCCGGCCTTCACGTGTGGCTCAATTTGAGCCAGGCGGAACTGTTTCCACTGACGGGAGAAGGGGCAAAGGCGAGCGACTGGCGCCTTAACACCAGCAGCTTCGGGCAGATAGGGCTCGTGATCCTTGGTTGGTAGCTTATCTAAGAGAAGGAACTCTTAATTCAAACCACCGCTGCCTTGCGGGAATATCCATTTGTGGAATTGGCTTCGGGGGTAAACCCTGAGGATAAATCCGGAGTCGGAGTCCCTAAGGCAGTCTAATGTCGATTCGACATTATTCTGGCAACTCCTGCGACATGGCTGGTACCAAACTGTATCGGCTACTGCCGTTTCTATGGATCTACCGGCTGTGTGGAGAGGGGGAACATGCTGCATGGGCAACAGCTTGATCTCCATATAACTGTGCCCAAGCTCGCGCCCTGGAGAGGACACTCCAGCTTCACCCTATAGGTGTCGGCAAAACACGGGAAGTAGCAGTTAAAAAATCCTCCTGAAAATAGGCTGCCCTTCTAAAATGCTGGAAATGATAAAGTCATTCCATGACGACATGAAGGGAACAGTCCAATATGCTGGAAGCACGTCACAGCCCTTTGATATACGAAGTGGCGTTAAACAAGGCTGTGTTCTGGCTCCGACCCTCTTCGGAATCTTCTTTGCCTTACTCTTGAAACATGCATTCAGAGATGCAACTGGAGGAATATGCCTTCACACTAGGTCAGATGGCCGTCTGTTTAATCTTTTAAGGCTGAAGGCAAAAACAAAAAATCAGAAGGGTCACTATAAGAGACTTGTTGTTCGCTGATGATGCTGCAGTCGTCACTCAAAGCCAACAGGAGCTTCAGAGCTTGATGAATCGCTTCACTAAAGCATTCAAGGACGTTGGCCTCACAATAAGTCTAAAGAAAACTAATGTGCTGAGTCAGGATGTGGGTGCTGCACCAGTTATCACTATCGATAACTATGAATTGGCAGTGGTGCACCACTTCACATACCTAAGGTCTACCATCAATGACAAACTCTCACTGGATACAGAAATCGACAGCCGCATTGGCAAAGCTGCAGCTACCTTTGCCCGCCTCACATCGCGTGTTTGGGGAAACTCTAAACTCACAATGAAGACCAAAGCTGCGGTATATAATGCCTGCGTCACCAGCACACTTATATATGGCAGCGAGACCTGGACGACCTATGCTAAGCAAAAAGAAGGCTCAATACCTTCCATTTGCGGTGTCTACGCCGCATCCTCGGCATCTCGTGGAAAGATAAAGTGACAAATGTCGAGGTGTTGTCACGTGCTGGCCTTCAAAGTATGTATACGCTGCTTAGACAGCGCAGACTACGCTGGCTTGGCCATGTTCGCTGCATGGAAGATGGTTGCATCCCAAAAGATATCTTCTACGGACAATTAGCAGATGGCAAGAAAACAGTTGGGCGACCACAGCTGAGGTTCAAAGATGTGTGCAGGAGAGATATGAGGGCGCTGGACATGGATCCAGCAACATGGGAGGATGAAGCTGCCGATCGCAATAAGTGGCGATGCTATTTACGGCACCACCTCAGATTGGGCGAAAAGAGGCTCAAACAAGAAGCAGAGGTGAGGAGAAAACGTCGAAAGGAAAATAAGCAGCTGAGGGCTGCCACCTCAGGGGTTCATTCCCATAGTCAGTTATGACTGAAGCGGCTATTATTATTATTATTATTATTATTATTATTATGATTGCCTATTACTTGGTGGTGGCAGGAAACCTGGTGCAGGCAAACCTTGTATACATTGAAGCCTCAGTAAAGCTGCATGCTGCATCTGTGGTCAGAACACAACTCTTGTGTTGACCTTGCATAGTCTACAGTCATTCACCTCAGTCAGGCTGTCAGGTCACGTCCCTTTAAATGGGCATATGAGATCTCATCTTAACATTTTCCACAACCAGAACATAAATTCCTGTGGGCGTGATGATACCAACAGACCCTCACCAAATTGACTCTTTGTTATAGAAATTATTAAATCAGACTGTGGGATACACATACAGTGACACTTTAATATACCAGTTATGGACAAAGGGTCCTCTTTATTTATTTATATGTTGTAAATAAAATTTTCTTGATTTAAAAACATTCCTGTTCCAAAAGAATTGAGGTACAGGAAAATAAAAAATTGTAATATATTAATATAACTTTACCAACTGTCTTACTAACTTCACTTGTATTGAGTTAAAGTTATGTTTGACATTGTTCATACATCACAATAGATACATTACCCTAGACACTTGCCACACAACATCACAGAGATTATTTTACACAGAGTGTGATCTTAGAGAGGTAGCGGATATGTACCCTGAGAACATCATCATCATCAATTAGACTCAGGGAACTGACACAGCTGGACCTTACTTTGTTTACCATTAGTGTAGTAACATCAATAACCTCTCACATACCACACTCATCACACGTTATTTTTAACCTCATCTAAACATGCTCCATGACCATATACGGTCTTGCCACTTCCGTGTCGCCTGTCATGTTTACCAAATTCACTATATCACCGATGTATCACTGACACTATCCTCGAAGATATAACTTCTTTGCAGTAGTTTACCACCACAAAGTCTGGACGGAAACGATTACGTTGCTCCTCACGCTTCCATATCACGGCTGTTATCTTCCAATAGCCTTGTTTACCACCAGCCTGGCTTTGCCATATGGCAAACATAACACACTATCTTAAAATCCCATCTGATGACCATGTTGGAAAACCCGAGGCCTCATTGTGTTGTGACAACAATCTACAAACCCTGTCTAAAAATCAAATATGTGTTTTCTACATTCTCCGCCACAAGTCTGGTTTTGTCTTCATATGCCAACTTTGGTAATGAAAATTTCACAATTATCTCCCAATAATGCATCTGATGTTGACGATTGCTCAGACAAATTGCCATAAGTAGACTTGTAATCCGTCTGGTTAGCGATATCTCCCCGCGAAAAAAGGGAATATGTATTGCAGTAGTCAACCGTGTTGGGAGTGACGAAGTTAAGATAATCTTGGTCGATGAGAGCGATAAGAAGCAGGTGAGAAAGAAGAACATGACGGGCGCAAGAGAGAGTTTAAGAATGCCACAGGAAAGTGTAACGATCGAATATATGACTTGTCACAGCAAAAAAGCAAATAATAAAGAAGTGGGCTGATCACCCGCTTGCCAGCCAATCTGATTACGGTAACAACAATTAATTTTTGTTGTACCAATAAACGCCGCTCGGCGTAACGGAACAACAACTAATTTCTTGTTGCCCTAAGACGCCACTAGGCGTATTGGCCACAGACTGCTTTGTCGGTCAGCGGCTAAGGATGTAAGAAGAAGATGTGCGGGACACTACTGAAATAGCGCTGCACAGTAAGCTAATATGAACACTCAGTTAAAAGAAAAAAAAATCACGCAAGCCTTTCAGTTTATGGTTATAGTGCATTGGCTATTAACAATATGTTTTAATAAATTAGAATACAAAGATCGAATAAAGTTGAAATGCAATGGAAAGAAATGAACAACGGCAGGAGAATTCAGGACATGCAACAGCAAGAGAACAGCATAACTATTTCCTGCCTTATTTTGACGGGCTACTTGCTCGTATTGTTTAAAAAAAAATTGCGCGGCCCTTAGCGAAAAGGTATATTCAACACATCAGCATGTCTGAGTTAATTCACAATTAGATGACACACAATTCAAATAAGAAAATATTCTTCTATATTGTCAATATGTGTGGTCGGTAATGCTGGATTTACTAATAATAAATTCCAGCATCATTATCATGGTCATCATCATTGTTACTCATCATCATCAGTCATCATCATCAGCACCATCATCACCATCAACGTCATCATCGTCACCATTACCTAACTCGTCCATGAAAAGGATACACCTTTGATGAACCCACGCTAAACTTTCGTATTTTGTGTATACGTTCCATGTTTTTCGATGCCTTCTTCATATTTTCATTTTAAACACTGCATTAAATTCCCTCCTTCTTTTACAATTAAAATTTACAAAACCCTTCGTCTTGGAGCTAGTGTAGCAAATGAACAATGCACTAGAAACATAGGACGAGTTACTGTAACAAATGATTACTGCACTAGAAACATAGAACGAGTTATTGTAACAAATGATTACTGCACTAGAAACATAGGACGAGTTATTGTAACAAATGATTACTGCACTAGAAACATAGGACGAGTTATTGTAACAAATGATTACTGCACTAGAAATATAGGACGAGTTACTGTAACAAATGATTACTGCACTAGAAACATAGGACGAGTTATTGTAACAAATGATTACTGCACTAGAAACATAGGACGAGTTATTGTAACAAATGATTACTGCACTAGAAACATAGGACGAGTTATTGTAACAAATGATTACAGCACTAGAAACATTGGACGAGTTATTGTAACAAATGATTTCTACACTAGAAACATAGGACGTGTTATTGTAACAGATGATTACAGCACTAGAAACATAGGACGAGTTATTGTAACAAATGATTACAGCACTAGAAACATAGGACGTGTTATTGTAACAAATGATTATAGCACTAGAAACATAGGACGAGTTATTGTAACTAATTATTACAGCACTAGAAACATAGGACGAGTTATTGTAACAAATGATTACAGCACTAGAAACATAGGACGAGTTATTGTAACAAATGATTACAGCACTAGAAACATAGGACGTGTTATTGTAACAAATGATTACAGCACTAGACACATAGGACGAGATATTGTAACAAATGATTACTGCACTAGAAACATAGGACGAGTTATTGTAACAAATGATTACTGCACTAGAAACATAGGACGAGTTATTGTAACAAATGATTACTGCACTAGAAACATAGGACGAGTTATTGTAAAACAAGGGACGAGCTATTGATTACTGCACTAGAAACATAGGACGAGTTATTGTAACAAATGATTACTGCACTAGAAACATAGGACGAGCTATTGTAACAAATGATTACTGCACTAGAAACATAGGACGAGTTATTGTAACAAATGATTACAGCACTAGAAACATAGGACGAGTTATTGCAACAAATGATTACTACACTAGAAACATAGGACGTGTTATTGTAACAGATGATTACAGCACTAGAAACATAGGACGAGTTATTGTAACAAATGATTACAGCACTAGAAACATAGGACGTGTTATTGTAACTAATGATTACAGCACTAGAAACATAGGACGAGTTATTGTAACTAATTATTACAGCACTAGAAACATAGGACGAGTTATTGTAACAAATGATTACAGCACTAGAAACATAGGACGAGTTATTGTAACAAATTATTGCAGCACTAGAAACATAGGACGTGTTATTGTAACAAATGATTACAGCACTAGACACATAGGACGAGATATTGTAACAAATGATTACTGCACTAGAAACATAGGACGAGTTATTGTAACAAATGATTACAGCACTAGAAACATAGGACGAATTATTGTAACAAATGATTACTGCACTAGAAACAATGGACGACTTATTGTAGCAAATGATTACTGCACTAGAAACATAAGACGAAATAATGTAACAAATAAACACTGCACTAGACATATAAGACGAGTTATTGTAACAAATGATTACAGCACTAGAAACATAAGATAAAAGAGAGTAATAAATGAACACTGCACTAGACATATAGGACGAGTTATTGTAACAAATGAACACAGCACTAAACACATAGGGTGAGTTAATGTAACAAAAGAACACTGAATAGAAACATAGGACGAGTTATGGTAACAAATGATTACTGCACTAGAAACGTAGGACGGGTTTTTGTAACAAATGAACACTGCACTTGAAGCATAGAACGTGTTATTGTAACAAATGATTACTGCACTAGAAACATAGAACGAGTTATTGTAACAAATGAACACTGCACTAGACACATAGGATGAGTTAATGTAACAAATGAAAGCTGCATTATAAAGATAGTACGAGTTATTGTAACAAATGACCACTGGACTAGAAACATAGGACAAGTTATTGTAACAAATGACCACTGCACTAGAAACATAGGAAAAGTTAATGTAACAAATTAAAGCTGCAATATAAAGATAGTACGAGTTATTGTAACAAATGACCACTGGACTAGAAACATAGGACAAGTTATTGTAACAAATGACCACTGCACTAGAAACATAGGACAAGTTAATGTAACAAATGAAAGCTGCATTAGAAAGATAGTACGAGTTATTGTAACAAATGAACACCGCACAAGAAAGATAGGACAAGTTAATGTAGTGGTTCTCCATTGTCTCCTGTCTCTTGTCTTGATGGTGCACTCTGATACATTCTTCCCTGTCCATCTCTTGATGTCTTCCTCTTGCACGTTTGCCTTCAATTCTTCTTTACGTAATGTTCTTAACAAGAAGTTGTGTCTTTTTCAATGGCCAAAGTATTGTAACTGTCAATTTTTGAATTACATTAACTCACTTCTCACTCCTAGGTTTTTTAGGACCCTTTATTTTGCCAAATACCTTACTATAATAATCCCACCAGTAGCATGCAGCAGAAAAAGAGCAAATTTAAAATGGTATAAATCAATTTCGTGAACGAAAACGGTCTAACGATGTAATATGCATGTTGGAACTATATCAGAAAGATCCATAGAATCACCAAATGTCTATATTCTTTGCTTCATCGACTAGAGAAAGATCTAAATGTTTGCTTCGTTGACTACATAATATCCGTTAAGAAAGTTAACTTTTCACTAGTAGGATAAACACTTCTTAAGAAAAGAAGCAAAAAATACGTGAGTATTAAAAATGGATCGGCTAGAGTGCAAAATTCATTCATTCATCCATCCTCAGCATAGGCCTTCAATAAAAGTATGCTAAAACCTTCTGTCCCATGCCATCAGCTTAATTAAGGTCTATTTATATCTGTCTCCAGTTCTCTTCTCCGTGTGTAGTTTGGTCTATCTCTGTTTCTCTTACCCTTGGGATTCCAGAACAAGGACTGTCTGGTAAGGTTATCTGCAGGTTTCCTCAATGTGTCTTATCCATCTACAGGGTCTTCGTATCATCTCTAGATTCACAGTCACTTTTCTCGTTCTTGTCATCAGTTCCACATAGGTAACCTTATCATACCATTTTAATTCCTTTTTTCTATGCAATCACTTATTTATGAAAGTCTGTAAAGTTTTGATTGTTTTTTTTTTTTCATTATCCTGAATGTTCTAGAGCCATAAAATAATTCTGACATGATATTAGAGTTGACGATTCCAAAAATTAAGTTGGCATGTAATTTAAGAAAAAAAAAATATAACTATAAAAGACACGAATATGCTCTTTCACCAGATCAAAACTCAATATCGTCCAATCACTTGCCATGCTGGGAGATATAGACGATGTTTCCACTTCTATGGCCGTTTCGTTGGTGACATCCTCATATCTCATGCTTTCAGTCAATCCAGTATCATGACTTCCCTTGTGGTATATAAGGGCAAAGTCACCGGAAAAATCAACATTTTCTAGGTATTTTTCCTAGAATTTTCGGAATTCAGTGCTTGGTAGCTGACTTTCTTGTTGTTAATATTAAAATTGTAGCTTAGCAAAAGAAAAATGGTGACAACAGACAGCACTGTTGCACCTGATGTCTCATGTGACCACAATCTGTTGCTCCCGCTATTGTTGTTTAACTAAGGCTGCCCAGCTTTTTTTTGCAGTCAATACCAAGTTGAAGGATCCTTGACATTGTCTACACTGTAGATGTCGGCTTTTCCTGTGGCTTTTCTGCTATCCCAAAACTAGTTACTTTGAAGTCATGAGCTATAGTTTAATTCCTCATTTCACATACACTTAAAAAAATTCCTACGTATAGTTTAGACTGAGAGGAAAAGAGTGTGGCACACTGTGCATTCCACGCCATCCAAAGGGGCTCTTCAAATATGCATGGCTAAAATTCAGTACTCTGGTTTTGGGATCTCTCAAGGAATCATCGCGTCGCGCACAGATCCAAGTCTCAGGTCATCTCGCCTGTCACATATTCATTATGACATTCTCTTCAGGCGGCTAATTAGATAAAAGCCAGAGTTAGGTTTGTTAGTAACGTGACTCCATGTACCTTAGTGTGCAGTGTTGGGTTTTCAAAATGTTCCCCAACTGGGGGAGTCTTGATATAGGGCGATTCAGTTGGGGCTAGTAGATCCCTGAAGCGTTGGCCAAACAAATTGATCATTCCCTGTTTTAAGGATTCACCCCTTGAAGGTGTTTCAGATTGTTCGTTAGAGATCTAGCATTGAAATTCACGCAAGGGCAGCGTGACATTCTTTGAATCGTTCAAATGTTCTGTACGTTTTTCTGCTTTTAGAAACTGCGTAGGTTTCCTTGCCAGCTTAATAATTTTTTTTTTGTCGACTTCATACTACTTAACCAGTTTCGAGAATCGATCCTTTCTTATAAAATGTAAAAAAAAAAAAAACATGTTTGTAATTCAAGAATTCAAAGCCAAGAAGAGTTTCAGTTCCATTCTCACTTATACTGTTGTTTCAGTGTGGATGTCCTTTATGGATAGATCTTTTTTCAAAAACCCGCCAACCCCTATCTGTGATCTCTTATAAGCTCTCATAGAAGACCTTCTTTAGTGTTTTCTTTGCGCTAAAAATAATAGTCTTTAAATTTATCTTGTCTCAGAACGCATTACGGTCCTAAAACTAAAAGAAGGAGAAACCACAGTCAACCTTGTCATTGTGTATGGGCAAATGAAGATGAACGAGCAGAGGTCAAGGAGAAATTCTTCGAGCTGCTTCAAAGGACAGTGAAATACTGCCTAGATGAAATTATCATGCTCGGAGATTTCAATGCCAGAATTGGAAATGACCGTGCTAGATGGGGTGGAGTTATCGGAAAATATGGAGAAGACACTCTTAATGACAATGGAAAACGACTCCTTAGATTCTGCACATATCAGAATCTGTTCATTACAAACACAAAGTTCCCCCATAAGCGCATATATGTATACACTAGGTGTGAACCAACAAAGAATAAGACGTCAGTGATCGACTATGCCATAGTAAGGAAGAACTCATTCAAGTATGTCCGGGATGCTAGAGTGTGGAGGGGGCCAGAGATTGGAAGTGTCCACTACTTGTTAACAATTAAAAGAACAACTGAAAGAGCTACTCGGCCTAGGAACTGCCTAACGTCACACAAGAAGCTCAGTAAACGAACAGGAGAAACGAGCATTAAGACCTACAAGCTGAGAGAGCCAGAAGTGAAGACCAGATACCACGGGCTTATTGCTACAGCAGTGAGAAACACAGAACAACAACCTGTGAACCTGCACACATTCTGACTCAAATTCAAGGACATCATAAAGACAGATGCTGCAGAAGCATGTGATGAAGTTCGACTTTGGAACAAGAGAAAGAGTACACCTTGGTGGACAGATGAGGTTAAAGATAAAATAAGAGAGAAGAAAAATGCTTGAAAACAATACTCAGGAGCTAAAAACACAGCAGGAAAAACAGAGAAATATAGAGAATACATGATACTCAGAACAGAAGCAAAGAACAAGGTGCTAGCAGTAAAACAGAAGTCCTGGGAAGAATTTGGAGAAAAGCTAGTAAACGATGCGCAAGAAAACCATAAATTGTTCTACAAGACGATAAAGAATACGAGGAAGGAAAACAGTGCCCTCTTAAATTTATAAAGGACAAGCAAGGCAAATTGCTTACTGCCCAAAAAAGAAGTAGTGGAAAGATGGAAAGAATATTTTGTTCAGAACTCCTGGATGGTGAGCAATGTCAAACATCAGAAATGATAACCACTGGCACAGAAGAGGAAACCAATAGTGATGAAGATGACATAAAGATGGAATAACTGAATGCAGCATTGGAGAAATTCAAGATGGGCAAAGCTGCAAAACATAATGGCATAACACCAGAAATGGTTAAGTACATGGGAGCAGCAGGCGACCTATTACTCCTAAGGGTCCTACGGGCAGCTAGGTGCAACAAGACAATACCAAACGATTGGCAGATTGCCATAATAACACCCATTTTTAAAAAGGGTGACAACCGACAATGTGGAAACCATATAGGCATATCCCTTCTCAGTGTCCCTGGTAAAATCTACTCTAGAGTCCCGGAGCAGAGACACAGACGCCTAGCTGAGCCACAAATGGATGAGGTCCAGTGTGGCCTCCGAGCAAATCGAAGTACTCAAGACCTAATCTTCACACTCAGACAGTTGAGTGAAAAGGCTCTTTAGTATAAGAGTGAGATCCATCTTTGCTTCTTAGATCTGGAAAAGGCATTTGACAAGGTCCCTGTGACGGGCTGTGGAATTGTCTGCTCGTAGTTTTGCTAAGTCGGTTGAGTTTCTCGTCATTTTGACTTGTCTACATTCTGTCCATCAAAATTATCCGCCCACTTTTCTGTAAACGTTGTCTCTAACGGCGACATTTCTGTCATCTTGTCTGTCAATCAACACTATAGACTTCTTCATGCTTATCTCCTGGCACGCGCATGGCGGTATGTGATCAAACAATCCTTTCTTGTGGGTCCCACAGAAACCTACCTCTTGTAGGGTTTTTTTTGATTCGAGAATAATCAGGGTAATTTCTACTTTCTTTTTAACGGGAGAGAACTTTGATAGTGGCGACAAGTGACAACTCACGAACGCCAGCGCCGTGCTCACGTTGCGTCATGCCTTCGTTGTCTTAAAAACGCAGAAGGAAACGCTGTGGCTAGCGTACGTGGATTTCTGTTTAATCGGGGGGAGATCAGAAGCTCTTGCATCTTATTTCGTGCTAGTATGCTGTTTCATCTCGAACGGTCCGCGAAAGCGAGCCGAGTACTTAAGCGACTGTCTCTAAAACTCTCTATCGGTCAAGCTTTGGATTTTCTAGCCAACGTGAACCTCATCCTTCATGTTGATAGCAGTTGTGAATTAAGTCCGTATGGAGAGTATTCGTGAAGCTAAACAGAGAGAGCGTTCCGTGTTGCTATCTACGGGCTCGACCAGAGTCTACGAAGATTTTATTAGGCAAAACGTTTCCACACATTGGTGCACGGTCTATAGCATTTTACTAGGCCCCATTTTCCTTTACGGACGGTATAACTGTCATATTACTACCGCTGGCGGCTATTTCGAGGAATACATTACGGCCGCGCAGCGCAGACAGCATCGTCCACGAGCTGTTCTTGTTTTGCCATTCATACAACCAGGCAATAGGGAAGCAACCCATTACCACCCGGTTGGTGGAGAACACCACCCCCTTACCCAGAAAGAACTAGCTAGTGCCATCCTCTGAAAGTTCACACTTGAACTTTCAACTAGATCTTTGCATTCGGATACTATTTGTGTACTGGAATTAAGTTTTGTTTTCCAGGTCGCCACCTTTTGTGCACTCGGATTTACTGTAGTAGTCACTCTGCTGGAGTTTACCTGTTACTTTTTCCCCCTGGAGCTTACCTCTCGGTACCAGTGGATTAATAAGTTTAGCCGGACAGTGTTGTGCCACAGAAGTTTTGTTTCTTTCAGACTTGAATTTATCGCCTAATAAAACACACACGGTCGTCTAAGCGTATAAGACTGGAGACCCCTGTCCAGGTGACAGCAAGACTGGTTTAAAGACTCTTTTAGTGTTTTGATTGCAGGATGGGTTCGAGAGAACTTAGGTGTGTCCGTGTGAACGTAGGAAGGAAGGAGAGTGAGGTGGCCACAGTGTGTTTTTTTTTCTTGGGGATATTGTTTCTTTTTTGGAGGTTCATGTTCTCTTTGACGTGTATCCGTCCGACAAGGTTTATTTTCAGTAAAGGTACAAAGGGTTTCAGCGTTTTTTTTTTTTTTTGGTGTGTTCGCATTTTGCTACGTTGGATATTATGCAGTTTTTTATGGTTTATAAAAACCCACAAACCTTATCCTTGTGTATGTCATGTTGCTGTAGTAACTGTAGTGTCTCTTACTGAGTATTAGATTAAAGTATTTTACAAACATTGAAGTGCGGGACAAGATTGTCTTCTTAAAAGTTAAACACCAGGTAGACTGAAAGAGTAGCACCACTACCCTCCAGAGACATATCTTCTCTCAACTTTGCACCCGTGACCCTATTTTCTATCCATTCACACTTACTCTTTTAATAGTCTGTCTGACCTCAGACAGAATCTATCTTCCTATTTATATCTACCTGCGACAAAATGTTGGCTCGTGTCCGGGAGCTGAACTTCTAGCCTTGGACTGAATGGTGATTCTCTGTATCGGGATTTTGAATTTCTAGTACGCGATTCTATCTAGGTCCTGGTGAATATTCTAAGTGTGAATAGATCTATAAATCTATCCCATAGACCTCCGATTGTTAAAGAACGAATATTAATATATGTTGTATGTTATCACAAATAGGCTATTACCAATTATTTTGCGGTAATATGTCTCTCTGTGGTAACTCATGTTTTTGCACGGGTTTTAACTTATATTGAACGCTGTATATTTAATATGTCACCAGTTGTTAATGACGTAAAAGGGTTTTGCACTAATATATGATCACGGCTAATATTCTAGGCCTTTCGTTACTTCCAGTCTTCATAGTAAGACGTGTTTTATTCTAGCTCCAAGTATTGCGGAGGAAGAGATCTAAGTGGCATATTTAACTTCGAAGGCCGCCACTATATTATATACGATGATTCAGAACTTGTCGAGAAGTTCCATAAATTACTGAAGATATAATTCCAGTATTTTACATTCAAGTTGTCTGGTCTCATTTCTTGTCTGGTATGCACTTCTCGTACAGCGGCCAGAACTAAATCATTGAGACGAGACAGATTACGGATTTCACTATGATGTAAGTACTATATCTATGCCTTGCCTATGATGTTGCTGTTCCTGAAGTTAAATAAATGAAGAAAATATATTGTGGACCCTCTACACGACGACTTGTGTTCTTCGGCCAGTGATGTTCTGTACGATCATACTCGTCTCCATTCGTGTTTGTCAGTACGATGCATGTACATTGTATGATTCTATATTCTGATCAATTATAACTACAAGAAGATACACCCTTTTCGTAACAAATCTCTGGTGGCCAGTGTGGTGAACGATTAAGAAGAGGAACGAGATTGAGAACGAGGAAGAGAAGATCGATCGTCTTTGCAGAATATTTCCAGTCTTGATTTTTCTGTACGTTTTGTGACATGTCACCGTTGACCCTTATCTACATAAATATTGTACGTACTGCGCATGACTGCCAGATTTGCTGTTCAACCGTCATTTTCCGTCATGACGTCTTCATTATTCGTTGATATTCAAGTTTACCTCCAGATGTCGTCAGTCAAGTCTACCGTCGTCTGCATTTAATGTTCGTGGCCACAGTTTACTGTATCATTGTAATCTACACATCACTGTTGCATCAGTCTATAGGAAGCGCTGAATTTTTTCTTCAAGCGAGCATCTGTCGGAGTGCATTTTTCAGATAAGTGGCCTGTAATTTTAACGCATGTGTGTCCAGTTATGTACTGGTAAATCCTTCTATCATTTTTATTTTATTTTACTATTCACGTTCTTATGTCTTTGCTGGAAGGTTGGGTGGCGAATCAATGCCAGCGATAACATTTCATTGAAAGATGACCGCACATTGAATGTACTATAGGGCTGTTCTTGTAAATTTCATTCAGTGGTATTTCCGGTTCAAGCGATCTCACAGAGGTTTCAGACCACTGATTGATCTTTATAATAGTTCATGTTAGTTGTGACGTTTCGTCTTTCCATTTGTAAATGCATTGTTTGTCTGTTGCTATTTACCTTATTTGGTGACTGTTTTGTTCGTGCTGTTTTCCTCATCTACTTATCACTTGTTTTATACAATTTATCAGTTTATACTCTGTCTGGGTCCTGTGTTGTCTATTCTTAGCAGTGAGATTGTTCCACTTGCTCTTTTTCTTTTTGTTTCCCATTATAATTTTTTTCCCTTGCTGCCAGTGTTTCACCGTTTGTCCATATTCTGTTCTTATGCTATTGCTTTATATATAATTTTTTTTCGTGCACTATATTTTTTTTTTCTTCTTCGCTGAATTGATACTACATAATTTGCATTGCTGTTATTGCTATACTATTGTCGCATTCTTTGCTTACATCAGACTGTAAAACAACAAGCCATTGTATTATATTTCGACTAAGTGAGTCACATAATTAGTTAACATGGCTATCTTGGATTACTTTCTTGAGCAGGGCAAAGCTTTTGGATATAAAGGTGAGGCTTTGAAGGACTTTGCCATGTCTGAATTTGCAATGGCAAAACAAGAGGAGGAGGATAAGAAAGCTGAGAAGAAGCGTGAATTGGAAGAACAGAAAGCTGAGAAGAAGCGTCTTGATGAATTGGAGGAAAAGAAGGCCGAGAGAAGGCGTCTTACAGAGTTTGAGGGAAAAAAGAGAATGATTGAATTGGAGGAGAAGAGGCGTCTTGAAGATTTGGAGGAGAAGAAGAGAATGATTGAATTGGAGGAGAGAAAAGTGCACCATGATAGAGAAATGGAGGAGAGAAAAGCTTTGACATTGGCACATCAAACGGAAATTAGGCTTCTTCATTTAGAAGAATTTAAATTAAGAGGTCAAAATAGTCAAATTGGTAATTTAGATGTTCCTAATTCCTCGGGTAAAAATAATGGTTCTGCAAAATTTCGCTTACCTATTTTCAATCCAGGTTATGGTGACATTTCATGCTTCTTGAGCCGCTATGAAAGTGTCTGTGAGGCACATAAATTAGACAAATCTCAATGGTGTGCTAAACTTATGGAATTCTTGAATGGGGAACCATTAACAGCTCTGTGTACTATGGATGAGTCTATCAGAAACCATTATGAAGCTGCAAGGGCTCTTTTATTAACACGTTACCAACTTGATGCAGACGGGTATCGTTTTCGTTTTAAAACAATGATTCCTTAAACTGGGAAGGACTTCTCGGACTTTATTTCTGCTGTACGATTGACAGTCAACAGATGGGTTCAACTCTCAGGCATTGAGAAAACCTATGATGGCCTTATGGATCTGATATTGAGAGACAAGGTTTTGTATTCTGTAAGTAAGCCATTTTGATCCTTTTTGCATGAACGCAAACAATCTAGACTATCTTCTCTTGAAGAAACTGGTAAACAATATTGTACGGCACATCCTGATGCTTGCATTAGTAACAATTATATTAAAGAATCACTACCTGTTGCTTCAGCCACAACCTGGAACAACAATACTTTCAGACATAGATCTAATAGCCTTGATAGGAACTTTGTGCCAGGAAGGCACAATGATGGAAATTTCAACAGGAATAGAAATTTCAACAGAGATAGAAGTTTCAACAGAGGTAGACAACAATTTAGAAATCGATCACCTCAGTATAGAACCAATTCCGACCAGCACACCTCAACTTGGAGAAGGCATGACAATTCTTATCCTTCTAATAGAAATTGGAATAATATTGGTTCCAACAATCCCAATTTCCCACTAAGTAATAACTCTCAAAACTACAGAAATCAAGGTAATTCTTTTGATCTCCAGGGACAACGATCATGTTCTCGTGCTACTACAAGCCCAGATCACAATTCTGGGTCAGCACTAACTGGGGATGGACCCGTAATTAATCAGGAAAATGGTGTTATGAATCAATCAGCTGCATATTGTGCTTTTTAATTTGAGGTTGCCTCACATTGCCAAGATTGTCTCACTCTTTTTCAGGCAGATTGTACGTCGATATTGAAGTGTGGTCACCCATTGCCAGCTGTTACAGGTTTGTCATCGCATGATGGCACTGACACTCTACTGTTTCATAGGGGGTTGTTGAATAATACCCAAGTGTCTGTGCTCCGTGACTCGGGATCTACTACTGTTGGGATCAGACACTCTCTTGTTCACCCTCCCTGTGCAACTGGTGGGTTTGTAAAATGTATTACCTTCGGTGGTACTGTAGAATTTTATCCCACAGCCATTGTTGACATCCATACAATTATTTTCAGGGAAGGTTAAGATATGCCTTTTAAGGAAGCCTATTGCTGATTTAACTGTTGGTCGTATCCACGGGAGCAAAGATTGCTCACCAGAAGAAATTGAACTGCGGGAACGTCGACTCAAGTTCACTGCTAACGCAGGCACTACTGGGGCTCATTTACCTGCCAGCAATTACCATATTTGTGGCACTGTTTATTCAAGTTTTGGTCTCTGTACCATTTTGGAAAGTGATGAGGCTACTCCTCATGTTGATGATCACGAAGATATGATATCTGATTTTCAGTCCAAGTTGAGAGAATGTATCCCACGGTCTGACAATGCTGCACCAACATCCTATGATGTTCCTACACAACAGTGCACTTCTTTCACGAACTTCGCTATGCCTACCATCTATTTTATATCTTAATGGCCTATGCTCACTGAAATGCTTCTGTCAGCTCTCATGACATGTAACCAAGTAATTAGGACATTGTTTACAACTAATTACCAACAATTTCTTCCCCATATATTGCTTCTTATTTTATTTCTTTTTACTTTTAGTACCTTGTGTTTTGCTAATGACAGTAGTTATTTGACATTGTTGAATCATTCCACCGATGACATGACTATCCATTTCATTTTTCAACCTTTGATGACTCAGCATGTTCAGTCATCATTTGATATCACTCCGCGTCATATGTTCCCATACAACATACATATTTTCATCTCATATAGAGAAGAACACTTCTGAGATCCTTTTATACTTAGGTTTGTTCTCTGTCTTTTCCTATAGTGCTGCTCTCATTCCTTACCACAGCAATGTCTACTTTGCTTGTTATCATCATTCTCAGCCTATACAATATGATGAACAGTTTCATTCTTTCCCTCCGTACTCATTGATCTTTAATCATCCCGTTTTCTTTTTCCCTGCGAGATTGCTTTCACCCAGCGCACTATTACGTGCTAATGACGCGAGTCGTGGGTTCCATCCCACATATGTTGATCTCTATACTCGTTCATGCACCGCATTAGTGCGCAATCGTAGTCTCTTCGATTTGTTTCAATTGTGCAGTAGATTTGTTACCAAACTCTTTACTGACCTATTCTCTCTATTAAGGAAGAGTTTACCAAATAACGTACATTGGTCACAAGATTGCCAGGCTGCGTTTAGTAATATATTGAATGTATTTTATAATCCTCCTATATTGAGTTTGCCAGACAAATCGTATTTATTATCTCCTCACATATGCTAGCTCTAAAGGCTTGGGTGCTAGTTTGATGCAAGAATTCGATGGAGTGCTTCATCCCACGTTGTATATCTCCCGCAAACTATCTGACACAGAAATAAAGTACCCTGTGTTGGAACGTGAGCTATTGGCCGTCGTTTGGACCATTCAGCAGTTGGAACGCTACCTTCTCGGTGCACCGTTTATTATACAGACTGAAAAGAGGTCGGTGGCTGCTCTCAAGCGTGCTAACCACAAAAACGCCAAACTTGCCCGCTTCGTAATTTTATTGCAACCATTCCAGTTTGTGATTCAAGCTATCTCGGGATCATCAAATGTGGTGGCTGACGTCTTATCCCGATGTGCTCAAACAGAACCTGTTGCGATGATCTAAGCTATGAAACTTATCTACGTCGCACTATTTACGGGTCCTTGAAGCAGAAAAGCTTTCGTGGTCGACGTAAAGAGAAGATATGAGATTATCAATAGCCAGGAAAGAACGGAGACCGATGATGTTGACCAGAGATTCAACACCATCTCAACAATATACAAGGAAAGCAGCAAGTCATGCTTGGGATTCCAGGAAAGAAAGACCCAAGACTGGATAACACCAGATACGCTAAACGCCATAGCAAAGAGAAAGGAAATGAAAAGAAAGAAAACAGAAGCTAAGTCTCCCAGGTTAAAGGCAACATATGGTGAACAGTACAGTCAGCTGGACAAGGAAGTTAAACGTAAAACCCGTGTTAACAAAAGGACATTTCTTGATGACCTTGTAAGACAGGCAGATATGGCAGCACTGAGAAATGAACAAAGCACAGTATACAAAATGACTAAAATCATCAGTGGAAAACGAGGTGCAAACAATATTACACTAGTAAGAGATACGCACGGAAATCTCATCACGACAGGAGAGGGACAGGAAACAAGATGATACGAGCATTTCAGAGATACTCCGAACAAGAGAACCACCAGAGACACAATTGAATGTTCCTGAGGCTGAAAATGATTTAGATATTAATACAGACATCCCATGAAAAGAAGAAATCATCACAGCAATCAAAGGGTTAAAGAATGGAAAAGCTCCTGGTCATGATAACTTAAATGCAGAGCTATTTAAGACAGACCCTGAGCTAGCAGCAGAACTATTAGAACCACTATTTGCACAAGTCTGGAAAACAGGGGCAACACCAACAGAGTGAAGAAAAGGAATAATTGTCAAATTGCCTAAGAAGGGAGATCTTGCAGACTGCAATAATTGGAGAGGAATAACTCTTCTCTCAGTTTCCAGCAAAATACTAGGCAGGATAATTATACAGAGAATCGCAAAAGCAGTAGACCACAAACTGAGGAAAGAACAAGCAGGATTTAGAAAGAACAGAAGATGTGTAGATCATATATTTACCCTCATGAACATTATAGAGCATTGCTCAGAATGGCAAAGACAGCTGTACGTTAATTTCGTTGATTTTGAAAAGGCTTTTGACAGTATACATAGGGACAGTTTATGGAAAATACTGAGGGCTTATGGAATTCCAAGCTGCATAGTGTCAATCATAAAAAGCCTTTATGCCAACTTTACGTGCAGCATTGGGCAGAGCAACCTAACCTTTGAAGTGAAGACAGGAGTACGACAGGGATGCCACTTATCAACCACTCTATTTTTAACAGTCATAGACTGGGTGATGCGCCAGACAACAGAAGGCACTCCCAGAGGAATAAGATGGACTACATTTTCTACATTGGAAGATCTGGAATATGCAGATGACATTGCACTGCTAGCAAATTCACATCAACACATCCAGAAAAAAACGGATAGACTTAATAAGTATAGCCAGCAGGTGGGCTTGAACATCAACCTAAAGAAGACAGAGGTCATGACTCTCAATGTGAGCAACCCTGAGCCCATATCAGTAGAGAATCAGCAAATGGAACATACAGATGCCTTCACATACCTAGGAAGCATAGTAACACCAGACGGCGGAGCAAGCAAAGACATCAACAACAGAATGAACAAAGCAAGAACAGCCTTTTTTAATCTAAACAACATCTGGAAGTCCTCTCAGTACAGCACAAGCACACAATTAGGATTATATCAGAGTTGTGTGCTTTCTGTTCTTCTCTATGGCGCGGAGAGTTGGAGAGTTACAGAGAAGGAAATGTCGAAATTGTCCTCTTTTCACACAACATGCCTAAGAAAAATTATCCGAATCTTTTGGCAGAATACCATCACCAATCAAGATCTGCTTACTCGGAGCAACCAAGAGGACATGCACACCATCATAGCTGGCAGACGCTGTAGCTGGGTTGGCCATGTCCTCAGAAGAGACCCCGATGCCATCACAAGAACAGCTATGCTATGGACCCCTGAAGGAAAACGAAAGAGATGCCGACCAAAAACAACTTGGCGGAGGACTGTGGAGGCTGAGATGCAAAGAATGAACGAGAGTAGGTACACTGTACGAAGGATGGCCGCCGACCGAGCGAAGTGGAATCAATTTGTTGTTGCCCTACAAGACGCCACCGGGCGTAATGGCCACTGACTGCTTTGACCGTCGGCGGCTAAGGAGGATCAAAGAAGAAGCAGTTGAACAGACGAACACACTGTAATGCATAGCTTTTATTCATCTCTGATGTTGATAAGCAGCATATCTCAGGCACCTGATGCATCCTATGAATTGACATATATTTTCTGTGATAAATGTTTGGACTAGCATTGCGCGAACTAGCGGCACTTCCTGATCGTACGTTGGATTAACTGTCATGATTCATGTTGTGATCCTGCTACAATTTACCTCCACACGCTGATCACACATCGTTCAAACGAATCTCTGGGAAATTCCTTTTCCGATATGCATGAACATTGCATGAACGATAGTGTTTTGGTGGCTTTGGTGCTTTCACACTGACATATTTCCCGTGGACTTAACTCGCAGTTCATGAACTCTTGCTATTTAAGGAACATTTTCGCGCTAGTGATCTGTATTCACATGACATTAGTTATCTTCGCTATAACTTACACATATTTTTCTTTGGGAATGTGATCCCATCCTATAACACTTGCCATGTAGTTTAATTTATTTGTGGATTTTGATATGTGAGTTGCCTTAAGCTTGGTTTCTTTTTTTTTACACCGTCAATAATTATTTCTTTGGAGGTTGTTTATTTATTCCATTAAGGGAGATAACAAATAATAATGATTTTTTAACATGCTCTTATCAGTTACTTTTCTTTTCTCATGCCTTGATTATCTCATTGTACACTTATGCATACTTTCTGTTAATTGACATTTTTCTTATTTCTTGTTGTATAATGGCTATGTTGGACTTTCCTTTTCCTTTCTGGACTTCTGTCGGACGTCTTTCTTTCTGTTTTGCATCATTACTTCAATTAGTACAAATGAATACAGACTTTGACTCATATGGTTTCAACTGATTGACTACCGACAATGTTATGTGATCAATTCTGGCCGTATTTCCGTTCCCGTATTTTGAATTAATTGGCGACGTATATCTAATATATAGCCAAAAAATAAACAAATCAAATTCTTTGATTTTTTTTTTTTATCCGACCGACATGGGTATGGTTAAAGAACGAATATTAGTAAATGATGTATGTTGTCACACATATGCTATTACCAATTATTTTGCGGTAATAAGTCTCTCTGTGGTAACTCATGTTTTTGCACGAGTTTTAACTTATATTGAACGCTGTATATTTAATACGTCACCAGTTGTTAATGACGTAACGCGTTTTGCACTAATTTATGCTAACGGCTAATATTCAAGGCCTTTCGTTACTTCCAGTCTTCATTGTAAGACGTGTTTTATTCTAGCTCCAAGTATTGCGGAGGAAGAGATCTAAGTGGCATATTTAACTTCGAAGGCAGCCACTATATTATCTACGATGATTCAGAACTTGTCGAGAAGTTCCATATAGTACTGAAGATATAATTCCAGTATTTTACATTCACGTTGTCTGGTCTCATCTCTTGGGTGGTATGCACCTCTAGTATAGCGGCCAGAACTGAATGGTTGAGACGAGACAGATTACGGATTTTGCTGTGATGTATGTACTATATCTATGCCTTACCTATGATGCTGCTGTTCCTGAAGTTAAATAAATGAAGAAAATATATTGTGGACCCTCTACATGACGACTTGTGTTTTTCGGCCAGTGATGTCCTGTACGATCATACCCGTCTCCATTCGTGTTTGTCAGTACGATGCATGTACATTTTATTATTCTATATTCTGACCAATTATAACTACAAGAAGATACCCCCACATCGGAACAACGATCTGTTTGGGTTCTGACCATACATAACAATTTTTTTTTATCTTCCACAGAAAGTAGGGCCTAATTGTGTTCTCTCCACAGCGGGGTTTTTTACGGTGATTTCATGTAGGGAAATTGGTGTCAGCGCCGTAGATAGCATAAAATTTTTTTTGAACACAATACCGCGAGAGCGTTTGATCTTTTAGAGATTAGTCATTAAGCAGAGTTTTTTAAGAGTGGGCACTATAACATAGGCTACTATTAGCCCCACCATAGTTTTGTGACGGGCTAAAACTGGTGGGTGATTTAAGGTTTCAACCTAGCCTACAATTTCTCTTGATTAAGTTGGGTGCTTTACAGCGTATGCACATAACTGGCTCCATAAGTTAGATTACTGGGAACCGGGAGTTAAGTGGTTGGGGTATCTTTTTTTCCTATATTTCTCCGCAAGGGAGCAGTATATTTTCTGTCGCTATCTCTTAGTGGGCTTGCCAGCAAGGTATCATCTAATATGGCAGACTTGGTGAAGTTGCGAGCGGTACAGAGGGAAGAGGCGAGAGAAATGGGATACGAAGGCGCTAAGTTTCACACGTTTGTAAACGGTGAAATGGTCAAATATGAGGAGATATAAGCAAGAGCAAAACGAGAGAAGAAAGAGGGAAAGGGAAAAACAAAATCGACAGGCCGCATTGGAGACGAAGAAACTCGAGGCAGAAATGGAACGTCGCAGAGGAGAAGCAGAGGAGAGAGAGAGACTACACGAATTAGCTCTCAAGGCTTTAGAGGTTCAGAGCCGGAGCATGGAATCTATCTATGGCAATGGAGATTTCTCTTCGCCTCGATCCCCAGCCGCAGACTCCTCGGGTAGTATTTCGTCACAGCTAGCAGCCATGAACTTTCCCCTTGAGTCTTTTCCCAGTCCTAACGAAAAAAATAGCTATTTAGAAAAATTTGAGAGACTGGCAACCCTGTGCAGTTTAGACGTTTCTAAGTGGACCGTGAAGCTGTCCCAGGCCTTAACAGGCCCGGCTTTTACATACATGCAAAATTAATGGGGCTTGGCCAAAATAAGTACACCATGCTGAGAAAGGCGTTGTTGGAAAGATTTAAAATGAACGCGAGAAAATTTCAGAGTCTTTTCCGTGACAGCAGAAGAGAAAAGAAAGAAACATGTTGGCAGTCCTGCATGGCGTGAAGTGGTCGGATTCACAACACGCAATTCTTTAGTCAAACGAAACGCCATACGTTAGAAATAGAAGAATGCAGAGAGAACCAATGAAAACGCTCATTTATGCAGTGTTTACAAATAACGTACTAGCCTACAATGACGATCTCCAATTTTGTGCAAACCAGTTGAGATTGGAATTTAACTACAGCTTTAGGAGAGAAGTACCACCTGGAGGAGGTCACTAATACAATACTAGGAATGATGCTCTACCCGTTAGTACTAAGATTTCTACGGGAGGTGATATAGAAATGGAGAAATCTCTAGTGAAAGGCATCGAAACATCAGGTTGGTCCATAATTTTGCTGTTTAGGCTAAGCAAAGAATAAAACTAAAGAATGTAATATAAAGACAAGTAGCTAGAAAGTAAAAGAATAAATCAGGGTGTAGTTTAAGCTTTAGATTAATAAAATCGCTCCAGAAATAAAGAAGATAATTGGAATCGTAGTTTTCACTATTTGTACATCAGGACAAATTTTGCATACATTTTAAGATTCGCAAACACTCCTTTAGCCACTGTTCTCTCTGTCGCCGGATCTGACAAATAAATAGACCTTGCCTTCTGCTAATCGAGGCCAGTCAGATTTGAAAATCACAGCGAGCAGAAAAAGAATAAAAGTGTTAATGAAGAATACCTTTGCCTTTTGTACATGAGAGCAGATCATTCTAACCATTAACAGCTGGACTGTATGTGCCTGAGAGTTAAGAAAGAATGTATGTATATATTCTGTTTAAATAATTGATTAAATTGTGCGTTAGGAAGTGTGTAACAAGTGTTAGAAAACTACGGTGTTTTTCTGGTGGCCTTACAAGCCTGTGTATATTTAAATAAATTGGGAATGGAAGCCAGAGTGAGTTCATAGTTTTAGAAAAGCTTTTAAAGAATTATTTCTTGATGGAATGGACCACACACCAGGAACATTAGGAAAGATGAAAGGAATTGTTTTACTGTGTTGATTAAGATATCACTTAGTATTTTACACAAGACCTAATAAATGTATGGAGGCGAATCATGGACAGTTAGTTATATCTAAGGAAATGGAGAAAGATATGTTCACAGTGAAATGAAGTGTGTTAATGCTGTCTTGATATGACCTGTGCGTCTACCTGCACTCTGTCGTCTGAAACTGTCTCTTACTTCCTACCTCGGTAGAAAGGGGATAGAGATAGACAATACAGTGGTGAAACTGAATATGTTTCAGGTTGTATTCTGTAACTTACGTCCACCGAAAGGAGCTTGACTCTAATATAGGAGCTAGTGGTGCGAGCGCCCTTGATGCTATAGGGCCGGTTATAAAAGCCTATGCATGGAGGAGACACAAATTCCTGCCAGTACAGAGGTGGAACAGAATCAGCGCCCATATTTCAAGCTAAGTAGACACACAAGGCTACTGTTCGGTTAATGCAGCATCACCACAGTATAAATTAATGATGAACAAACAGTGCAATTTTATCTAGGCAACCGTCCTAGTCAGACTTAGGCACACTTAATAAACTGTGAAAAGCTTGAAGCAAAAGTAAATAAAGACTGTCTTCAACAAAGGGATTTCAAGAGAAAGAGAAAAACAGTTATATAATACACAAAGACTATTAATAACTAAGAACACTTGTTTTAAATTGTGTTATTTGCTTGTTGATGTAATTGAAAATTTCGATTTTTCTTGAAATATTTTCAAGTAGAAAATAATATGTGTAAAAATAAATTGTAAATATTTACCAGCACACTTACTTAAATTCTTTAAGTTAAGTTAAAGTTCTTGTTGGTAGATAAATTAGTTAATACCCCTAGCAGAGTTAATAATAATAATATTAATAGAGGAGGATCTGGAGAGGGGCAAGTAGGAACTTGGAGTAAAATATTACCATCTTCTCTATGAACTTATACAGTTTGATCCTACCTGTGATATCTATACACCCTTACTTTTTTCAGAGAAGGGGGTATTACTTATAAGACCAGACTCTTATCTGGCACTATCCTGGTATCACCTGACAAAACTTTGTATCCAGGATATCTTATAATTTCTATAATAATCTACCCTCTAGCTACACTGCACAAGGATGGAAAATTATCTTAAGTTGCGCGAGCTTTCAAATATTCCTAACAGGTATGAAGGCCTCCAAGAATTAAACTTGATTGAACAGATAAAGGCCACCAAGACGCCTGATAAGCGTACGTTCATTGCTGAACAAGGCGCGGAATGGCTAGAAGATATTTTGATTCGGGCCGAGCGATATACGAACGCGCTGGCTGACATCCAGGGCCCCAAACGGAAAAAATACAGAGTGGCCATCTCGAAATAATAACATAGAGTTTTCTCTCAAGCAACCCTCTAGCCAGACCCTAGGGAATCTTTACACCCAAACCCACCCAATAATAAATCTAGGTTCCAACACAATAACAACCCCACCGCGATCCGATATGACCCTGCGGGCAACTCCCGCCCAGGGAACAAATAATGCAAATTGTTTATGTTTAACACAAACACTTCCGCAGAATGTCGTAACCAAGCGTCGACACATTGCACTGCGTTTCTTAGGCTCAATAGACTGGCAAACGTGGTGCCAGGCGCGTCGCTACAAAACTGCGGGGGCCGGTGAAAATTACTGACGTTCTGGAACATGTTTATATGATTCCGGCCTTCATTATTCGGCTTTGATTGCTGAAAACCTTGAGGGCCTATGTGGAATTTTGCCTAGTGATGTCCTTACCCGTCATCATATTGCTTTGGTTAGAATCCAATCACCTTTCAAACGAGGGAACATACCGGCGGAGGTGGTGAAAGATCTGTACAACGATCTTGTCCTGGGGAGTTCTTATGTGGCCCCGGAAAAACCCTCAACCCCTATCATTGTAAACGCTTAGAAAAATTTAACAGAGACGAAGGAAAGTGTGTTTGAGTCCCCGCCTTACATTTTTGCGGCGAATAAGACAACAGTCGAGTCAAGTGACGGGTTAACGATCCAGCTTGATAATTCTCCTGCCACTGCGGCAAGCAAGTTGCTACGTTCTGGGTTAGAGTCCCAGCCAGCAAATGAAAACCACTGTGCAGAGGCGTACCTGCCCCACTCACCGATCAGTACACCAGATGTGTGGTAGGCGCCCTCACAGAAACCTGCTCGGCACTTGTGCACGAAGGAGGCGCAGCAGCTTGTGAAATAAATTCCAATAGGTTCCGAGGAACTTTGGAAAATTGCACCAAGAATATTTTCTCGCGGGCCCCAGGTCTGCCACGGGGAAACGGATACACTCCGTCTGGTCAGAAAGCCTACCATTTAAATGTCATGGTGGTGTAGTAACTGTAGTGTCCGTTACTGAGTATTAGATTAAAGTCTTTTTCAAACATTGGAGGGCGGGACAAGATTGTCTTCTTAAAGGTTAGTCACCAAGTAGACTGAAGGAGTAGCACCACTACCCTCAAGAGACAAATCTTCTCTTAACTTTGCAATCGTGACCCTATTTTCTATCCATTCACACTTACCCTTTTATAGTCTGTTTAACCTCAGACAGAATCTATCTTCCTATTTAAATCTACCTGTGACAGTACTCTGGAACAAACTCTGGGACTGTTTGGCAAGGAAGAACATTCCAGCACCTCTGATTCATGCTATACAGAGCTTCTACACGTCTTACAGATATTATGTGAGGACATCAAACTATAAGTCAGAAGAATTCAGGACCAACACTGTTGTAGGACAATGTGATATCCTGTCACCTTAGCTTTTCATACTCCTCATGGACGATGTCATCAAGGCATGTAAGGAGAGAACAAGAAAGTATTCAGTGAGGTACTGGAAGATTAGACAGGTCTGTATTTCAGAGCTGGCATTTGCTGAGGATGTTGTCCTAATTGCTACATCAGAGGCACGTCTTCAATCCAACCTGCAAGTCTGGAACGAAGAGCTGGAGAAGAGAGGGATGATCATAAGCAGCTCGAAAACAAAAACCATGGTGATATTACGAGAGAAAAGAAGACATCAGATTAAGCTTGGAGAACAGGTCCTCAAGCAGTTCGACCACTTTAAATACTTTGGAGCTGTCATAGATCGGAAGGTAGGCATCAAAGAAGAGTTGGCTACCCGAAGAGCAGCAGCTAGGAGACTTTTTCAAGCCATAAATCGAGGATTCCTCAACAAAAGAGAAGTTGGTAAGAAGACGAAGATGACAGTATACCGCTCCACCTATGTCCCAGTCTTGACATATGGATGCGAGTCATGGGCAATGACTACAACCCGCAAAAGGCAGATCCAAACCTCAGAAAGGAGATATCTGAGGAAGGTAGTTGAAGTAACAAGAAGAGACATGGTCCGGAACCTGACGATACGTCAAGGCCTAAAAACCCAACCCCTTCAGACCCAAGTAGAACCGTCCCAACTGAGATGGGTTGGCCATGTCTGCAGAATGGGAGAAGATCGGCTACCACGACAAGCAAGGGAAACTAAGAGTCAGGGATCCCGACCTCCAGGACGACCCAAAGTCCGCTAGGAGGACAACATTTGACAATCTTTGAAGGACCGATGACTAGAGTGGAACCAAGCCAGGAGGAAGACAGCCGATAGAATAGTATGGCGCTCTCTCTTACAAACCTTTACACCTCACGGTAGAAGCGGAACGAACAAGTAAGTAAATTAATCTTGTCACTCGTGCGAAGCTCACTTCTTTTAAGTAAAGACTTTTCAGATCCTGTGTCTGTGGCATAAGCGATCATGTCCCTCTACAGATCTCGAATGTTGATACACGCTATCATCTGCTTTGTTGGTTTCTGCCCATGTCATATTGTGAAGCTATGCAATAGTTTCCATGCTGGTCTTCCTCTGTTCGTTTATTTTACCCGTGGTCACGATGTTCAAAAATGATGCTCTGTCCAATATAAGCTGATTGATTTCCCCCCTTTTATTCGTTGTTATATTTACCTATTTATATGTTTTACTCGTGGATGCATCGCTAGTTATCATAGATGTCTATGGAATTCGTAATTTGCATTTTAGGAAACCACATTTCTTTTACCTCCAATGATTTCTGTAATTTCTACATTTTGTTTTTGGCTGGTTGCCTATGACACACTTCCGTACAATAATATTTGTTTGATGTGACATTGCTGAACGTTTTGTCATGTTTTGCTCTTCCAAAATGTGTTCCTAGTATGTCAGCAGAATATATGTCACTGTTTGTACAACGCTAATTACCTGCAGTTTGACAGATACGGTTTCTATATGCGGTGATTTTTTCACTCACTGACTCATGGTTATTTGGGAAAAATCGTACAACAGATTATTTGTGACACAGTTAAATTTTAAATCCATCGGTTTTATAAGACACCAGTATGCCTTCTCGATTTTAAAGACTTTTACGATTTTATGATGACCACATTTATTCCTTGTAAGTCTCACTTCTATTGCAGCATGAAAAGACAAGCAAACATATACCGTATCCTTTCCCTGTCAGTAACTTTACTAAATAATTTGAGGTACCTATGGAATGACTTCTTAGCTTACTAATCTCGTCAACGTTTTCTGTATTTCTTTGTTGTTTAATGACAAGGGTTTTCACTATTGTTTTATTAGTCAGCTCTTGTCGGCTGAATGTCTAAACGATAAGAATGAGATGGTCTTTGTTTTAAATTTTCTCGGATTTTCCCACTAAATTCCTCAACGAGTTCTTCACTGACACATCGTAATTTCCACTGTCGATTTTATATAATTACATTGTTAGGTATATTTTATCTTTAGCAATAATATTTAATTTTTAAGCTAGCTCTTTTTTGGGGTGGGGGGAGGGGGGGGGAGGGGCGGAGGGAGTGGGTTAGTGTTGAGAACAGTGGTCATAAAAGAATTAGCAGTACGCATAAAACGTCCCATATTGCAGCTAAGAATAAAAGAGTTCTTAGATTTCAAAAAGATAATTAGTTTAAATTATTGCATTTACCTTGATTAAGCATTACACAGGAGACAGCGATATTGATTTCATATTTTATATTGTCTTCATGCTCTAACAGACTGAATTACTACCTCCTGAAATATCACTTTCCTTATTTTTCTGTGCTTTACTAAATCAGGGTATCATTAAGAGTCTGTAAAAGAAATTAATGAATATTTTTAGGATGTAGGTTTCTCTATGGTAAATTTAAAAGGTCAGATTACTGTACATCAGTGGCTAATGACATAGTAAAGTATGATCGGTTCTAAAATTGTACAACTCATTTGGTTCACGGGATTCTATTTTAGAATTTGAGGCGACTCCACACTAAGTACACTTATTTACATAACTATGGACTAAATTTTATTTATCACTGAAATAGCGACATATAATCTTAGTACACTTTGACATTTGTTCTTAGTGACAATAGTGTAATTAATCTACTTCAGAAAAGAAAATTGTTGTAATTATTCATGTTCAGATTAATAATCATACGGCTTCTAACATTAAACCATCGGATGGTTGTTATTGTTTGTAGTAGTTTTAACAGAGAAGGAAAACTCTTCAGTGGCACATAGTCAACCCGTATTCTGACAATTATAATTATAGTACTTGCATTTAAAGACAGTCCATCGAGTGTATTATGAATTCAAAATTTAATTGAATGTGCTCGATTATAATAAAGACAGATTCATGAATTATGAGAACTAAAACCACAGGAAGAGAAATGTGTTTTTCAACGATTATAACATACTCTTGTTTTGATATTATCTTACGGAGACTATACATTTGCCATTAGATATAGCGACACGTTTGCTAAGAAAAGGGTCAATAATGGTGCTCTGTTTAGTGTAAGATTTATAGTGCATCTTCTTGAAATTTTGGCACAAAACAAACAGGATGATAGAGACATTAAACCTGTCGTATTCAGGAGACTCATACAGAGAAATCTTCGTTATAGATGACCAAACTATAGTAATTTATACATATGTTGTTTATAGTATAACGTGTCAATTGATTAACATCTTTGGCATCGTTACCAATAGTATCAACATCATCTGCTTCGTAAGTCAAGGTTTCAAAGATTCAGTAAACATCAGTTTGTTGGGTATGTATGAGAAAATTAATAGAAGACGATCTATGTGCTTCAATTACTTCATACGTTTATTATTATGCATGTATTGAATCGCTTTAAAATGCTGATGATGTTAAGATAACATGGTATTTATATGAAATGTTGAAGCTGTGAGTGCTCTTCTTTCTAAGAAATATATTTTTATTACATATGCATGCTAGCCGTAATGGCACAAGTAAAAATAAAGATTAAAAGCAGGCTATGTGTTTTTATCAGAACATCAGTATGGATATTAAACAACAGCTGATAAACAGTATATTATTACCAACTCTTTTCTATCAGTGTAACACATAGTCCCTAATTGTTATGAGTAAAATTCGTAACAACTGTGCTTATTATAGATTAGTTCAGCAGGGCTATATGTTTGTTGATTTTATACGGGTCACTGAGAAAGACAGGTGAGCGTCGTTAAGCCGATATGCTTTAGTGGCTCATGTGAGACGGGAGGGACAGAAGTACGGGGCAGAGAGGGTTGTGTGTCATGGCGAGTGGACGTAATGTGTTTGAGCCCCTGATTGTTAAAGTGTTTAAAATGGAGTTATATTATTACTAATACATCAAGATCTTTGGTGAGATGTATCTAGTCATCTAGTTATCTGAAGTGACCAGAAGTATAATTGCTCAGTGTTGAGTGTTTATTTAAATAAATCATATTTGAGAGCTTCATGACAGCGTTCCTGACATGGACTGACTGCCTACGGTATTTAGTCTACTGCATATTATCTGCCAGTACATGTTGGCACGACCTATCTATTTGTGGAGCTGCGTGCTGTCCTCAATAAATTGTATATCGTCCATTTCGGCCATTGGGACTAAATTCATTCTGAGTGGTGTGGGGCTGTTTGCGGTGTCTGAGAGATTTGCTACCCTAGACATCATCTTGGCAACATGAGCTATCCTGTTACTACAAAATTAACATTAACATGAAAACGACACGTAACAGCCTAATAAAACACAGGAGAGGAAAATCACATCCTGTAAGATGAGATGTTTAAGACACGCCATTAATGTTACCAGGAGATACAGAACGCAAAATGATGACATCATAATAATTGTAGGAACTATACAAATGCATGAAGTATATGGGGAGACCGAGATTTAAGTGATAAGGCCACCGTATGAGAAAGAAGCCAGATAAACTACCACTACACACCTACAACAGCGAAGATCTGGTTTCAGAGCACGGGTAAGACCAAGAGACAGATAGACACACAGCATCACAGACATCCGAAAACAACATGGGCTCACAGCAGCCAACTCGACACAGAACGCAAACTTCATCTCCCCACTACGCTTTACGGTAATGGTGGAAGGGAAAATCAAGTAAAAAATTAGTATGAGTTTAGACCGTACTGTTTGTTTCACCAAGAAGTGGTCACCAGGAAAGAATGGCCTTTTAACTTTCAGGTTCACCCGAGCCAAACAAGTCGCCTTACTCTTTAAGTCCCAACAGCCAGTATACTGTACTTCCTTCTAGACCCATTTGGCCCGATCAACAGTATACTGGCTTTCGTATCTCTTGATCCTTTCTAGGGCTGTTTTCTAATTTTGACAACTCAAAAACGCTATTTTCTTAAAGTATAGCCATCCATTTTGGACTTTTGGTTATTTATGCATATGAACATTTAAAAAAATTATTTCCAAACAACAACAATAAAAACGCACTGGGGTGGCCATTTTTGCTTGGGCCAAACCCACTTTTTTGCTTGGGACTGAAAGAGTTAAGACAAACCCGTTGGAGACATAATGTTGGCCTACCAGGTAATGGATTTTGGTAAGAACTTCAACATATTCAAACGAAAGGTTGACGACGCTACCAGATGTAGCTAAATACTAAACATAAAACCACCGATGCCGCAAGGGAATAGTACGACACTTCATACACGAGTCTTCGTCTTCGTCGTTTGGTCTCAGATAACTACATCTATCTCTATTTCTAAAGCTGGCAGTCTGTCTCTGGTTTCTGTAACCATAGAGTGTCTCCCTCAACTAGGTTTGAGAAGACCACACTGCCGCCTTGCTCCACTGATAGAGCCGAAAGTGTTGGAGTACATGGTCAAATGTTTGTTTGTCCTTCCCACATGGACACATATCTGTCTGTTTGTCCTTCCCACATGGACACATATCTCTCTGTTTGTCCCTCCCACATGGACACATATCTGTCTGTTTGTCCTTCCCACATGGACACATATCTGTCTGTTTGTCCTTCCCACATGGACACATATCTGTCAGTCCATTTTCAGTTTGTTGAACATATGGTATCTGAGTCTGCACTGACAGGTTCGCAGTCTGAAAATTCTCAGTAGTGCCACAGGAGCATAGATCTGTTGGACCAATCCTGTACTTGTGATATAGATGGTACCTCATCCTATTGTGACCAGTATGTAAGCTGAAAATGATGACCTGGTCTCGCCTAGATAGCTGGGGACAGGCATCATCTTTAATGTGACCTGGGTATTCTCTGTCCCATTTAGACTTGAATATGGCTTTTATAGTTGTTTTAGCCATTTCATAGGTTGTCACTATATCGTTTGGTTGCAGTGCTCTCCTTTCCTTAACAGGTTTATCTGCTTCTTCGTTGCCTGGAATGTTGCAATGGGATAGTATCCACTGCACTGTGAACTTGTTGAAGCATTTGGCCAGGCTTTCAAGTGAGTTTATCAGATCTTTCAATCCCTTAGCATGGTGGCATAATCTATGCAATGCCAAGAATAAAGAGCATTGCTTATCAAGATTCAATTTCCCAAATCCCGATAATCAGGTGCTATCTCCACAACGAAACTCGACAAGAATAAATCTCAAACGTCTTCTATCTCTTGTGTTGATGGTGCGCTCGGGAAAAAAAACTCTTTCTTTTCAATCGGTTGATGTTTATTACCCGCTCATACTGATGTCTTCCTCTTCCCCGTTTGTTTTCATTCTTCCTTCCATTATGGTCTTAAGCAAGATTTTATGTCTTTTTATTTGGGCAAATTATTTTAGCTGTCTAATTTTGATTTCCTTTATTAACTCACTTTTTATTCCTAGGTTTTTTAGGACCTCTTTATTGAACAAAATATCGTAGCTGAATAATCTCGCCAGCAGCAGGAAGTAGATTAAGTGAAACATTAGAAAAAAAGCAAATCACAGTCATTGAATGAAAACGGATTTACTTAGTCGTTCCCCTTCTACCGTGAGGTGTAGAGGTTTGGAAGAGAGAGCGCCAGACTATTCTATCGGCTGTCTTTCTCCTGGCCTGGTTCCATTCTAGTCCTCGGTCCTTCAAAGATTGTCCAATATTGTCCTTCCAGCGGACTCTGGGTCGTCCTAGGGGTCTGGATCCCTGGCTCTTTGTTTCCCATGCTTGTCGTGGTAGCCGATCTTCTCCCATTCTGCAGACATGGCCAAACCATCTTAGTGGGCACTGTTCTACTTGGGTCTGCAGGGTGTGGCATTTTAGGCCTTGACGTTTCGTCTGGTTGCGGACCATTTCTCTTCTTGTTACTTCAACCACCTTCCTTAGATACCTCATTTCTTAGGTTTGGATCTGGCTTTAGTGGGTTGTGGTCATTGCCCATGACTCGCATCCATATGTAAAGACTGGGACATAGGTGGAGCGGTATACAGTCATCTTCGTTTTCTTACTGGCCAACTCTTCTCTGATACCTCCCTTTCCCTGATACCTCCGAGGTATTTAAAGTGGTCGACCTGCCCCAGGACCTGTTCTCCCAGCTTAATCTGAAGTACTCTTTCTTCTCGTGATATCGTCATGGATTTTGTTTTAGAGCTGCTTATGATCATCCCTCTCTTCTCCAGCTCTTCCTTCCAGACTTGCAGGTTGGATTGGAGATGTGCCTCTGATTTAGCAATCAGGACAACATCATCAGCAAATGCCAGCACTGAATTACAGACCTGTCTCATTTTTCAGTACCACACTGAATACTTTCTTGTTCTCTCCTTACATGCCTTGATGACATCGTCCATGAGGAGTATGAAAAACTAAGGTGACAGGTTATCACCTTGTCTTACACCAATGGTGGTCCTGAACCCTTCTGACTAATAGTTTGCTGTCCTCACATAATTTCTGCAAGAATCGTAGAGGGTCTGTATAGCATGAATCAGAGATGCTGGAATGTTCTTCCTTGCCAAACAGTCCCAAAGTTTGCTCCAGGGGACCCTGTCAAACGCCTTTTCCAGATCTATGAAACAAAGATGGATCTTACTCTTATGCTCAAGGGCCTTTTCACTCAGCTGTCTGAGTGTGAACATTGGGTATTGAGTACTTCGGTTTGCTCGGAATCCGCACTGGACTTCATCCAATTGTGGCTCAGGTAGGACTCGGAGTCTCTGCTTTATGATTCTATTGTATATTTTACCAGTGACACTGAGAAGGGATATGCCTCTGTGGTTTGCACATTGTAGATTGTCACCCTTTTTGAAAATCGGTGTTATGATGGCAATCTCCCAATCCTTTCGTATGGCCTTTGTGTGCTTATACCGTCATGCCCTGCTGCTTTGCCCATCTTGATTTTCTCTAGTGCTGCCTTCAGTTCTTCCATCTTTATGTCATCTTCACCACCATTGATTTTCTCTTCTGTGCTAGTGGTTATCATTTCTGATGCTTGACCTTGCTCACCATCAAGGAGTTCTGAGAAATATTCTTTCCATCTTGCCATTACTTCCTTTGGGGCAGTAAGCAATTTGCCTTGATTGTCCTTTATAAATTTGAGAGGGCTTTTTTTCCTTCCTCGTGTTCTTTAGGGTCTTATAGAACAATTTCTGGTTTTCTTGCGCATCTTTTTCTAGCTTTTCTCCAAATTCTTCCCGAAACAGTGCTAAGGGACCATTTTGTTGCCAGTCTAAGGGACGACATGACGCGGATGAAGGATGGAGGACAGAGTCCGGCACGAACCTGCAGTATCATTTGTGTCCATAAGAGATTGTCGCATAGCGTTGGAAGGATAAGAATTTATTAGAAGAAATAATAGATATGAATGTGGAAAATTTGGCTCAAGAATTCCTGTTGGGTTTTCCCACTTCTGAAGAGTGACGAAGAGGGTAAATTCTAATAACTAGACAAGGTCTGGAAACGGTTGTAAGGAGATATTTGGTCTCTCGCTACCATCGTCCCCTTCTCAGTTATCTATTATTGTTATCCTTTAAATTATATTATATTTTACGAGCCCCCTCCCCCCCCCCTCCCTTATAAAGGAAGATAAACCTCAGACAATATTCAACATCTAATAGAAGGAACAAAGCATGGGGTACATTATATACACCTTATTGGTTTATTGCAATTAAAATGAATAGATGGTGAATGATAGTTTTGTCGATGGAATTAGTGTCTGCTGTATGTACTATGTTCATTTCATTCATTCATTCATAACCCTCCACTCCCAAAGGAGCATAGGCCTTCAACAAACACATGCCAAGTCCTCCTGTCACGTGCCATCATCTCAAGTTCTTCCATGTTCTCCTCATCATTTTTCTCAGTGTATGTGTACTATGTGTCTCACATTAAATGTTTTTCATCATGGATGACAAATATATGGCATTGATATAGGTGAGTTCCCTTTCTATAGGAAACTTAGCTTTTCAGCCCCCGGCTGATAGTGAAGCGTGGTTAGTTCTCCGGTCTCCTTATGACGTTGCACCAGGTAGGTCTTGAATGGTTCGGATTTGCCTTCTCTGTGCTCGACTCCGTATTCTGCTCTGAGATTGGACTGTCGTGCAAGGCTCCACCATAGACTACTCAGAGATGGACATAACCACAATTTAGACACTTTGCTTCAGTGCTTTTAATGCGAGAATTCGCCAATATCTAGATGTCTAGCTGTGTCAAGGTTTCCTGGGCAAGTGGAAAATGGCTGGATTTGCCGCACTTTTAGCGGGTCATTTCCGCTTGGACACGTGATCCGTAGCGTGCATCATGTGACCTTAGCATCATAGACGCTCCAATCAATAACGTTAAAAGTCACGTGGGGTCTTCCTAAAGTGGCCTAAACTGGTTCTATCTAAGTTTAAGCAGTCGGTCCTAAATTAGCGCGGGTTTCTAGCTACCGAGGTCAGGGGTCAACAATGACGTCGTATCTAAAAATAGCATTAGACTCGAGGAGAAAATCACCGAACGCTAGGAGAATATCTGCAAGTAGAATTTCCCATGACTATACGCTCTTCTCGATCATGCATTGCAGATGATAAAAATGGCGTCTCGTAAATAATAAAAAAAAAGAAGTGAAGATTGGGCAAGTCGTCACACAAGCCCCTCCTCAAGTTTGACGTTCCGTCCAACTCCTCTGGTCCTGTCTTCCTCTTCTTTTTCAGTTTCTCATATCTCCTCGGTTGCGTCCGGATGTCTGCTAAAAAAATCTGCCCCTACGTTGTTCTTCCCAGGTATGTATTCTATGTGAAATGAATATGGCTGCAACAGGAGTGACCATCTCATAAACCGGGCATTAAGGTTCTTCGACGCTGCAAGAAATATCAACGGTTAGTGATCACACTGCACCGTGAACTTTTTCCCGGATAAATATGGTTGAAACTTCTGCACAGCCCATATGAGCGACAGACATTCTCGTTTGATGGTAGAGTAGTTCTGTTCAGCAGGGTTCAATTTCCTACTAGCATATGCAACGGGGAATAGAGTTGCAGAAGGTCTATCACTAGGCTGCAGGAGAGTGGCGCCTATCCCTATATTGCTAGCATCTGTTCGCAGCGTAAAGTTCAGAGTTAAGTCAGGCAGTCGCAGAATTGGCCTAGCTGTGAGTTTCTCCTTCAGCAGCGTGTAGGCATTTTCGCACTCCGCTGTCCAGGTTACTTTGCCCGGGTTCCCATTCTTGGTTAACACGGTCAGTGGCGCACTCAGGGTATTAAAATCTTTAATATATCTCTGGTAGAAGCCACATAAAGACACAAATGACCTGACATCCTTTTTAGTCTGGGGTCGTGGGGCCCGCTGTAACTTCTCAATATTACGTGCATCTGGGAACATGCATCCATGCGAGATGGTGTGCCCCAGGAATTCTAGCTGCTCGCAGGCAATTTGACATTTTGTAGGGCGAGCGGTGAGTCCTGTTTCTCTAAGTCTTTCAAAGAGTAGGGAAACCGCGTCCAGGTGCTCCTCAAAGGTGTTCGTTGCAATAAGTATGTCGTCCATGAAATTACTTATCCCAGGGTGGTTCAGGGGTTCCAGTAGCTTCCTCATCATACGAGTAAAGACGCTTGGGGCGTTGCTTAGCCCAAATGGCAATACATTAAACTCGTAATGGCCCTCAGAAGTACTGAATGCTAACATGTGTCGAATTTCCTCTTTTACCGGGATCTGGTAGTACCCTTTGCTAAGGTCTATCTTCGAAAAGTATCGCGCTCTACTCAGCTTGGTGAAAAGCTGATTCTGATCAGGTAAGGGCTCCGCTTGAAATTCAGTTACAGCATTGAGCCTTCGGTAGTCTATGCAGAGGCGATGTTCTCCTGTGGATTTTCTAAGCAACACCACACTTGCACTATAAGGAGACTCTGATTTTGAGATAATATTTTCCTTAAGCAGGTACTCGATTTCCTCACTCAATGCCTTTGCCTTAGCATACGGAACAGGATAGTTCTTAACTCGTACCGAGGCGAGGTCTGTTAGCTTCATATCAAATTCTATCAGGTTGGTCATGCCAGGTTTATCCGTGAGTGTACTAGTGTGTTTTCTCAACAACTGTTGCACCTGTGCCTGCTGATCCTCCGTTAAAGTTGAACTAATCTGAACATCTTGATGAGTTTCGCACTGACGAAGAGGGTATTCACAGGAGGTCAGGGGTTCTGCCTCAGTTTCCGTCGCAATATAATATCCCTTCAGCAGGTTTATGTGGTAAATTTTCTGCTTCCCCTTTATGGCAATCTTGTAATTGGTGCGCGACATTTTCTCAACGATTTTATATGGACCTCTCCACCCGATTTGCAATTTATTATTGCTACTGGGCAGGAGTAATAAGACCTGTTCTCCTACTTCTAGCTCCCTATCCTTCGCAGTGCGGTTGTAATAACGCGCATGTTTACGACGGGCACGGCGTACATTTTCCTTTGCCAGTTCCCATCCTGTTTTAAGGCGTTGGGTCAACTCATTCACGTATTGGGATGTGGAGGTGACTGTCTCATCAGCTTTATCATCTGTCCAAGTACGTAACAGCGCCTCTAAAGGTCCTTTTATAGGTCTACCAAACAGCAATGTGGCAGGTGGCATCCCAGTAGAATTGTGGGGTACTTCGCGGTAAGCAAATAGGGCTGCGGGTAAGTATTGATCCCAGCTCTCTGGTTTTTCCTGCGCAAGTTTCCGAAGGATGGAAATAAGGGTCCCGTTAAACCGCTCCACCTGGCCATTTGCTTGGGGGTGGTAGGGAGAGGTGTGGATATGTCGGGCCTGAAATATCCTAAACACTTCCTCGGTGAGTTTTCCTCGTAATTGCGAACCATTATCTGTCAGGATCTGTGACGGAAACCCTAGCCGAGTAAATATGGTGAGCAGAGCCTCAGCAACATGCTTTGAATCACAGGCGGGCATAGCGATAGCCTCTGCCCACATGGAGCAACAATCCACTAACGTGAGTATATAACTGTTTCTCTTTTGCTACGAGTAAGTGGACCCACAATATCCATCGCTACTCGTTCGAAGGGTGTGCTTAAGATTGGCATTTCTCCCAGAGTGGCTGGGGCCGTCCAGTGTTTCGGCGCTGTCCTCTGGCACTGCGTGCATGATTTCACATATCTCTGGATATCGGCGTTGATACCTGGCCAATAATAATGACATGAAATACGCTGAATCATTTAATATGGGAAAAAATATAGACAGTCATTCATTTGTGTATGAAAATGCTGTCTATGGTAAAAGCGAGAGAATCCATGTTTGATTCACACTTTTGATTATAGGAGTAATCGTTCTTGATATTGATCCGGCGCATGGATTTTGCTCTCATGCCTGTACCTATTTCTTAGGGCCAGAAAATAGATTAATTTGCTTATTATGTTTATGGCCTGAATTCATATGTATTACATATTATTAGTACAAGTAGAATCAGTCCTATATTGTATATTTTTGATGGGTAGGCAGGACTATATTCTTGTTATGCCGCTCTAGCGGAAGTAGGAGTTGTCTTAACAAGTCGTGATGAGTTCCGATGTACCGTGATAATGGCGGGTACGCATTTTTCAAAGGGCTGGTAGATTCTTAAGGAAAAATTAGTTATGAAGTGGTTTTCTTCTATAGGAGATGGTGCCTCTACTAGAGTTTGTGTTAGAGACTCTCCTAAGGTACGGTACAATGTATAATTCGGACTCCATGTATTGCCAGACCCTATTTTTGATGATCTCAGGTCGGTTAGACCTAGCTGGAATTTTGTGCTTCGCAACGCTAGGGTCAAGTTTGTATCGACGGAGATGACGGGCTCCATACTGTAATTATGGCTACGTGAGGTAACTGGATTACTGTAGCTCTGTATGGAGGAACTTTATGAAATTATGCATATGTATTGCAAATTAACTTTGGCTTATAAATATATCCTCCTGTGAGCGAGTGAGCGACAACTCAGGAAGGCGGCCATGTTAAATTCCTGTCATCATACTTTAGTATCACTGTCCAAAGAACGGGGCATGTATCTTATTACTCGGACAGTGACAAGGAGATCTCAATCTTGATAGAAACCCCCTTTTCGTGGTTTTTCATAATATACTACAAACTATGGACGTCAAGCAACTTTAGTTATTTACCGATCCGCCTTCACTGACGCGTTTAGTCAGATAGGGGATGCGGCCATAATGTATCATGACATTGAACTTTTGATGTACTACCCATTATTTATGAATGTGTCATGACTTCAGATCTGCTATGTATGCCTACAAATTGATGTGTCAACATACCCATGATGTACTCGTTATGTCCCAGTGTGTGTACGTCTGAATAAATTGTGTAAACAAAGATTCCAGCAGTCTGCATTGGTGCCTTGTAGACACAAGTGTATGAGTGATTAGTTTGGTCAGAACACGAACAGTACACCATTCGCGTTAATCACAGTCTACACTTCTACTCCATACATACACCATCCTGCGTCGGTTGAAGTGACCAAGTTTAGGGCCTGCTTCCCCTGGAGCCTTAGAGGGAAACTACTATTTACAGCTGCCTTTGCCTTCCCTAACTCAGGACTAGGGTGAGTTACCCATTTACCGCTGGGTAAACTGGAGCATGCCTGATCTCAACAACTCTGTACACTTCTTTACAGACTGACACTTACAGAGCGTGCGATTGAAAGAAACTTTACAGTGGTGAGCCAGATTCCTGGGTCCAGCCTACGCAGTTTTGTGTGTTGAGAATCACAGTTTACAGTTGAAAGAACATTTGTTTGATCACATCAACACCAGTAGGACAGCTATACAGTCGATGTCAGCTTGACCTGTATTACCGATAGGATGCTGTATCTAGGTCATCGCTTGTTGACAGTTTTTCGCTGTACAGACGGTATTACACAGGACAGTTGTATCAAGTGTAGAAAATATCTGGAGCAGTATTGTTGACATTTCTCAACGTACAGAAGAATCACAGTGTTGTTGAACATAAATTGCATATTTCATCGTTGGATCTTCATATGCTCAACAAATAAAAAAATAAAAAAAAATTGAACTGTGTAATAGTTTAAAATTAAATCTAGTACTCAATAAAGTGGCAAGTTATTAGTATTAAAATAAACTGTGCCTGCTTTACAACACTATACCTGCAACACATTCCATTCATGATATAAATTATATTGTATGCTATATGCTATTTATGTTTACATGTTATTTGTTTATATGTGTAGGTGTTTATATGTTGCGGGCCTGGATGGGAGGTGACTAGAACAGGAAATACCGAGTGATATTGGTCTTGTTCTGGCGTTCTATAGGGAGCAATTTCTTAATTGAAATTTGCATGCAACATAGTTTGCAAATATTTGGTTAGTTGTGACGACTGTTTCATATTTGTATTTGTAACATTTTTTCTGTTCTTTATTTTTGTTTAATTTGTTTGTATAATTGTAGGTCTCATCTTTCCTTTCATTTCAGTTTTTTACACCCTTATGTTTATACACTGTGGCGTTATTTGTCTTGTTATCTTATTGCAGTTATCATCACGGTTTCTGTGATCATTTTTTTTCATTTCTCCTATTTAATTTAATTTGATCTCTGCAAATGTGTTCATATTGTCTTTTCTTGTTTGTCCTTTGTAATGTCTTTAGTTGACATATGACATAGAAGTTATAGTGGTATACACTGATAGTATAGTACAGATCAGTACTTTATGATTATTTTCCACAGGTACCCAAGTGATCTTTGATTACATTGAGGTATACAAGACCTTTGTAAGGCTTGTCTCCCACAGTATTTGAGATACAGTTATTGTTGTCCACAGGTACTCAAGTTATCATTGGTTATATGATAAACAAAATAACCATACAAGTTTTTCACTAAGACTAAGTCTATGGTATAGACTTGTCTCCCATTAAAGTGAAATAGGGTAATTTATTTACTTTTTCAGGTTTCTGATTTAAGAAGACAAGATGTCTACATTAGATTATTTTATTGCACAAGGAAAATCCCTTGATAAAACTGGGAAAGACTTAGAACAATGGGCTGTTGCTCAATATGACAAAGCATTAGCTGCAGAAGAGAGAAAAGCTGCTGCTGAAGAGAAAAAAACTCTGGCTGAAGAGAAAAGATTAGAAAGAGAAGCTGCTGCTGAAGAGAGAAAAGCTCTGGCTGAAGAAAAAAGATTAGAAAAAGAAGCTGATATTGCTGCTGAACTAAAGAAATTGCAGATGCAAGTGGAGGAAAGGAGATTTGATGCAGAACAGAAGAAATTGGAAGCTGAAGAGAGAAAAGCGATAAGAGAACATGAGTTTGAATTAGAGAAATTGAAATTGACAAGTATGAGTAATGTTAATCAGGCATCTGGTGGTAATGGTAAACCCTTTGTGTACAAGGTCAAGGTACCAGCGTTCAACTCTGCCAGTGATGATATAGCATTTTGGCTTGATAGATTTGAACGTGCTTGTCGAGCTCATAATGTTGACAAATCACAGTATGTGAATCAGTTGTCTGAAAATCTAAAAGGGGACTCTCTGAGTAAGTTATATATTTTGTTGAAGAGGCCGACAAGGATAATTATGATGCTGTTAGGGCAGCTTTGATAAAGAGATATCAGCTGTCTGAGGAAGGTTATCGTCTTTTGTTTAAAACAATGAGACCTGAGGTAGGTGTAGAATTCTCAGAATTCATCTCAAAAGCACGAATTACACTTTCACGATGGATTGAATTATCCAAAACAGAGAAAACATTTGATGGTCTTACGGATTTATTGCTAAGAGACAAGGTCATGTCTTCTGTAAATAAATCATTCCTAGAGTTCTTACATGAGCGTAAACCTAGTACATTAAAGCAAATGGAAGAATATTGTGACCAGTATGCCACGGCACACCCTGACATGATTCTTAGTAACTCTAACATTAAAGAGAGTATGCCAGTTGCTTCGGCAACAGAATATAATCAGAATTACTCACACAAATTCCAAGGAGCTAAAAATAAATTTGATAAAAAGGTTAATTGGAATAAGTATCAAAACCAAGATAACCACTCAAATCAGAGTTCTTCTTTGAAGAACTGGAATCGGGCTGATAGTCCTCGACACGCGAGGGGTACCCATAATTTTAGACATTCTCGAAAGGGGAGTAGCTATAGGAACTACCCAAGTTCTTCATGGAGAGAAAAGAACCAATATTACAGGGATACTCAGTATAATGAGCGTGATGATTATGATCATGAATATTATGATTCAAACCCAAATAGGGGTTATAACAGAGGAAATAATAATTATAGAGACAATCATAACCGAGGTAGATCACAACACAAAAGACATGGTAAATCGTATTACCAGGCTAACTCTGCACAACAGGAGTTCCACGACACCGATAATCAGAATAATGATAAAAAAGACTCCAATAGTGTAGCAAATTCCGCTTTCGATTTTGCTAGAGCATCTCAGTGTTCGCAATGCAAAACATTATTCGATCCAACCACAGTTTCTACTTTAAGCTGCGGTCACCCGCTTCCCGCGCTCCATGCGTCAATCGCGCATAATGGAAGGGGTGCTCTTGTCTTTAATAGGGGCCTAATAGATGGTACTCCGGTATCAATTCTTTTCGACTCGGGGTGCACTACCATCGGAGTGAGGCAATCACTCGTAAATCCTTCTCGAGCTACAGGCAATATAGTCAAATGTGTAACATTTGGTGGCACATTGGAGAAGTACTCCACTGCCATTATCAATATTGCTACGCCTTTCTTTACAGGAGAGGTGCAAGCATGTCTCTTGCCGAATCCGATCGCTGATCTTATCATCGGTCGCATTCATGGAGTGAAAGAATGCACTCCACAACAAATTTCTAATTGGGAAAATGTTAATATGCAATCTGCTAATGCAGTAATCACTAGGGCTCAAGCTCTTAATATGCCACAATCTTCACATTCTGAAGATAATGATGCGCAGATCCAAGATGATTCCTTGGAGATTTCCCATGATTCCTTTATAAAACAGCAGGAAGATGATCCTACTCTAAAGAAATTCTTTACTCTGGCAACAAAAGGTGATCCGAATAAGGATACAAATCGTAAATCTTGGATTACGATGAGGAATGGCGTACTTGTACGTATGGTACAAGACTCCGCTAAGTCCATTCATTCTCAAATCCTTGTGCCTAAAAATATGAGAGTTAAAATCTTACAGCACGCTCATGATTCGCAGTGTGCTGGACATATGGGTTTTTCCCGTACTAAAGCTAGAGTTCTTCAATCTTTCTTTTGGCCTGCTGTGAATAAGGACATACGAATCTATTGTCGATCTTGTAAAGTATGTCAAGAGATTAAATCCAGAGGTCCACGCCATGATGCACCTATTCAGGCTGCAGACATTCCCATTCGGCCATTTCAAAAAATGGCGATAGACATCATTGGTCCATTTAAGATAAAGTCTGCTAGAGGACACCAATTTATTTTAACGTGTGTTGATATGTGCACACGTTGGCCGGAGGCTGTTCCTCTAAAGAGCATAACTACTGCTGATGTCGCAGATGCTCTTTGGTTAATATTTTCTCGTCTGGGGTTTCCAGCAGAAATATTATCCGACCATGGTACCCAACTCATATCGGATACCATGTCTCAAGTAATGTCGACTCTTAAGATAGAGAGATCGCTGAGTAGTATTTATCATCCTATGTCCAATGGGATGGTGGAACGTTTGAATAGAACTCTGAAAAACCTACTAGGTAAGATAACAGAAGATCATCCTCAGGATTGGGATAGGGTTTTACCCGCGGCTCTCTTTGCATATAGAGAGGTCGCCAACGAACATACAGGATTTTCTCCCTTTGAACTTGTCTTTGGCGCGAAACCGCGAGGTCCTATGTCCTTACTTCATGATCTTATAACTGCTGATAATATTGTCGATGACACAAAATCCTCTTATGAATATGTCATCGCACTTAGACACAAGATTATTGAAGCATGCAAATTGGCAACTGCTTCTTCTGAATTTGCGAAACAGAAGGCAAGGGAATTTGCCAATAAAAAGAGATGCTTGCGACAACTTTGTCCAGGTGACAAAGCATTTGTCTTGCTACCTTGTAGGGAAAATAGACTTCTTATTTCTTGGAAAGGTCCGTACGATATAATATCAAAAGTTTCCGATGTTGACTATATCGTCGATATTGACGGGAAGCGTAAAACCTTCCACATCAACATGCTCGCGGAATTCCATGAACGTCCGGATTATTTACAACCTGTTTTCCAGGCAACGGACGATTTTCCAGTCCAACATGGACAGTACTCATCTCTGTCAGTAATACAGGATGAGGAAACGAGTTTCTCGGATGTAAATTTACCTTTTCCAATGATTCCTCTTCACTCTAATGAATCATGGAAAGATGTTGCAATTTCTCCAGAATTATCTCCAGGAGAGCAGAAACAAGTTTCTACTATGTTAGAACAATTTCAGGATGTCCTTACTGACATTCCTGGTCAAACTGATGTCATTCAACATGACATTATTCTTACTGACCATAGTCCTATAAGAGTCAGACCGTATCCTATCCCGATACATTTTCAAGCACAGGTAGAGAAAGAGTTAGATGAGATGATAGAGTTAAAAATTATTGAACCATCCACATCAGCATATTCTTCGCCGATGGTTATTGTACGAAAAAAAGACAATAACATACGTCTTTGCGTGGATTATCGCAAATTGAATCAAGTGACTAAATTTGATGCTGAACCTATGCCTTTACTAGAAGAGCTACTTACGAGACTATCGAATTCTCATTTCTTTACTAAACTCGATTTGTCTAAGGGATATTGGCAAGTTCCATTATCCGAACACGCCAAACCGTTTACTGCTTTTTCGACGCCTAGGGGTCTATTCCAATGGAATTTCATGCCTTTCGGTCTTATGAACGCCCCTGCAACATTCGTACGCATGATGCGTCGAATCCTATCTCATCGCTCAGATGTCATTGCGTATCTTGATGACATCTGTCTTTTCAGTGATACTTGGAATGATCACTATAATGGGATAAATGAACTATTGTCTATCTTACGCGAGCATAACCTGACAGCGAAACCATCGAAAGCATGTATTGGTTTTAGCGAAATATCTTTCTTAGGACACCGTGTTGGTCATGGGTTCCTAAAAACAGAAGACCATAATACAAGTAAGATACTTAACATTTCTATTCCTAAGACTAAAAAGCAAGTGCGAAGTCTCTTAGGTCTAATACAATTTTATGGACGATTCATTCCGAATCTGTCCTCCATTATGTCACCTCTTTCTTCCTTGCTAAAGAAAGGGTCTCCTAATGTAGTCCATTGGACTCAAGAATGTCAATCCTCTTTGGATAAGGTTAAAACTATGTTTTCTACTTCACCTATCCTAGTATTGCCTTCTAAGGATAAGACATTTATTCTTCGTAGTGACGCTTCATCCACCGGGATTGGAGCAGCACTAATGCAAGAGTACTCTGGAACTCTGCATCCTGTGATGTATATTTCTCGGAAATTAAATGCCGCAGAGAAGAATTACTCGGTCCTAGACCGTGAATTTTTGGCTATGGTTTGGTCAATCCTTAAACTGCAAAGATTTCTTCTGGGCGCGCATTTCATTGTGGAAACTGACCAGAAAGCTCTTACAGCTATTCAGAGTAAAAATCTGAAGAGCGCGAGATCAACGCGATACGCGATTGCTCTACAGCCATTTCATTTTTCGGTGCGAGCTATCCGTGGGTCAGAAAATGTGATGGCAGATATTTTGTCTAGATGCCCACATGATTCATAACTGTTATACAACTTTGATACAGTTGTTTCTATGTTGAAATGTGTACACATATGTAATATATCATATATTGATTGTAACACTACTTAGCGGTTCATTGATATTTATTCACTGCTGATCTTTCAATGTTTTTCGTCTTTGATGATCATGATGTTAAGATATCTTAGATGAAATTTATGTATAAACTAATGTGGAAATTGTGTCATTGCTAATATTGTAGTATGCGTTGGTGACACCTCTCTGGAAATATTAATACTTAGAGAAGTACCTTCTCTAAGGTCAAAAAACTTATGCTTATCATCTGCGCATTGTTATTGGTGCGTTGTGAGCCTATTGTATGTTGCTCCTAGATGTTTTTTTTTTTCCCGAGGGGTGTGGTAATCTGTTGCGTGCATATTTTGACGCACATATTACAAAAATCGATATGGCTATTTAATATGGGAAAAAATATAGACAGTCATTCATTTGTGTATGAAAATGCTGTCTATGGTAAAAGCGAGAGAATCCATGTTTGATTCACACTTTTGATTATAGGAGTAATCGTTCTTGATATTGATCCGGCGCATGGATTTTGCTCTCATGCCTGTACCTATTTCTTAGGGCCAGAAAATAGATTAATTTGCTTATTATGTTTATGGCCTGAATTCATATGTATTACATATTATTAGTACAAGTAGAATCAGTCCTATATTGTATATTTTTGATGGGTAGGCAGGACTATATTCTTGTTATGCCGCTCTAGCGGAAGTAGGAGTTGTCTTAACAAGTCGTGATGAGTTCCGATGTACCGTGATAATGGCGGGTACGCATTTTCAAAGGGCTGGTAGATTCTTAAGGAAAAATTAGTTATGAAGTGGTTTTCTTCTATAGGAGATGGTGCCTCTACTAGAGTTTGTGTTAGAGACTCTCCTAAGGTACGGTACAATGTATAATTCGGACTCCATGTATTGCCAGACCCTATTTTGATGATCTCAGGTCGGTTAGACCTAGCTGGAATTTTGTGCTTCGCAACGCTAGGGTCAAGTTTGTATCGACGGAGATGACGGGCTCCATACTGTAATTATGGCTACGTGAGGTAACTGGATTACTGTAGCTCTGTATGGAGGAACTTTATGAAATTATGCATATGTATTGCAAATTAACTTTGGCTTATATATATATATCCTCCTGTGAGCGAGTGAGCGACAACTCAGGAAGGCGGCCATGTTAAATTCCTGTCATCATACTTTAGTATCACTGTCCAAAGAACGGGGCATGTATCTTATTACTCGGACAGTGACAAGGAGATCTCAATCTTGATAGAAAACCCCTTTTCGTGGTTTCATAATATACTACAAACTATGGACGTCAAGCAACTTTAGTTATTTACCGATCCGCCTTCACTGACGCGTTTAGTCAGATAGGGGATGCGGCCATAATGTATCATGACATTGAACTTTTGATGTACTACCCATTATTTATGAATGTGTCATGACTTCAGATCTGCTATGTATGCCTACAAATTGATGTGTCAACATACCCATGATGTACTCGTTATGTCCCAGTGTGTACGTCTGAATAAATTGTGTAAACAAAGATTCCAGCAGTCTGCATTGATGCCTTGTAGACACAAGTGTATGAGTGATTAGTTTGGTCAGAACACGAACAGTACACCATTTGCGTTAATCACAGTCTACACTTCTACTCCATACATACACCATCCTGCGTCGGTTGAAGTGACCAAGTTTAGGGCCTGCTTCCCCTGGAGCCTTAGAGGGAAACTACTATTTACAGCTGCCTTTGCCTTCCCTAACTCAGGACTAGGGTGAGTTACCCATTTACCGCTGGGTAAACTGGAGCATGCCTGATCTCAACAACTCTGTACACTTCTTTACAGACTGACACTTACAGAGCGTGCGATTGAGAGAAACTTTACACCCATTTTTCTTGTAGAAGTCTCCCTTTTGGAGAGGAGTGTGCGCTCTCGGTAGCTTTTTGTAGCAGGGTGCTAGAGATTGATCCTCAGTTTGCGCCTTTTTTAATTCCTCAGGAAGGATGTTGGGTGGGGATTCCAACTCCGTATTCCGTTTGGCCTGTCCTCTAGTGGTGACAGCCGCCACAACCAGAGGGTCTGGATTTCCGGGGGGGGGGGGGGGGGGGGGGGGGGGGGGGGGGGGGGGGGGGGGGGATACAAAAAAAAAAAAATGAATGGGTTGGTTCTCCCAAGAACACATACCTACACCCTAAGATCAAGGGATAAATAGGGTCGTCCAAGATCGCTGCACTGATTTCCCCAGTCACATATTTCGATTTGACCTGAATCTTGGCTATGGCCAAACGCATAGGTGCTGCACTTTTAGTAGGTCCTTGTATTTCTATAGTGTCTTCTGTCATCTGGTCAGGCTTGACTAGGGATGCACAGACAACTGCGTCGAATGCAAGACCTGTATCATAAAGGCAGGTCACCTCTTGGTCATTTCCGAGGACTGTCTCAACGACCGGGGGATGTTGGGGTTTGTCCAGAGGTTCTTCCGGTCCATTTCCCCTTGCGGCACTTTTACGTAAGCAGGCAGCATGATGAGGTGGGTTTTTCCGGTTGCACTCCTGCGTATTGTTGATGATGGTTCTACAGTGCTTACACCATTTTTCCCCGTGCCTCTGCTGCTGGAAATTTGATCTCTGAGTAGTCTTGTAGTCTGGCTTGTCATGCTTTTTGAAGTTAGTATACGGTGGTTTCACTTGGGGGTCCATGTGGGACTGAGCTGTCTGTCTAGATACGTAATCTGGTTGTTTCCGTCTGGGTGGTGGATTCTCTGATAGTGCGGCCTGATATCGTTCCGCTAACTGGACTATGGATTCTAAAGTGCTGGCCCCATTCTCTGTCATCAATCTTCTCATGTCGGAAGTCATGGTGTCCTTCAGTTGCTCGATCAAGACCATTTCCTTCAGTCCTTCCCAATCATGAGTAAAATTCCCTAGGGCACCCCACTTCTCCACGTAGGAATCCAGTCTCGCAGCAAACTGAGCAACGCTCTCTCCAACTTCCCTCCTAGCGTTACGGAACCTCTTCCTATAGGCGTCAGCATGTAGCTCATAACGAACCAATAGTGCCTTTTTCAGAGAGTCGTAGTCATCCTGTAAACCTGGAGGAAGCTTGCTATACACGTCATAAGCAGTTCCTCTAAGCCCTTGCGACAGTTTCAAGTTCCATTTGCTCTTCTCCAAACCAAACGTGGTGGCAAACTTCTCAAATTTGTCCAAATATACATCGATTGAGTCAGCTCGTTCCGAGAAAGCTTCGAATGGAAACGTCAAGGGTCCCAAGTTTGACATGAGTGAGGATGGCAAAGGTCCTGTGCCCCCTGCATGCAAGGAGGGCATATCATCTGACCGTGGCGATAGGTTGCCTGAGGAGGTAGATGCTGTCGCACCGGCTACCGGTTCAACTCTTTGAGCCTGTCCCTGCATCTCTAACTGCTTCATCTTCATTGCATGCTCGCGTTCATCTCTCTTGCTTCTTTCCCTAGCGTCTACAGCTTTTATCCTCTGATCTATTTCTGCTAACTTTATTCGCTCTTCTCTTTCAGCTTTTGCTGTTTCTCGAGCTTAATACTTATCAGTCTCGACACTGACATAATTCGCAAGGTCCACCCCACTATAACCTAGATCTCGACCGGCCTCCCCTAGTGCTGCCTTAAGCTTAACTATTTCAGCCATCTTTTGCAGTTATTGTCCACCTGAGTAAGCTAGTGCTACCTTCCAACAGTATTTCTAACACCAAGCAAAAACTTACTAATTATCAGACTGCTGTAGAGTGAAATTACTACAGTTATGGAGACTTAAGATCTGTAATTCAATGAAATACAAAATCATGAACTAACTTAATTAAATACAACATATATATATAGGGATTCACAATTAATGCCTGAAATTCTAAAAAAAAATGTTTTCTGCCTTTCTAGAGCTCACTGTGTGAAAATACATGTGTCAAAATAGTATACTGTAATGAATGAATGAATGATACTATCCCAGAGGCATGATAAAATACATAAGTTCAAATCCCGGACGAGCCCCCAGTGTCGCGTAGCGTTGGAAGGATAAGAATTTATTAGAAGAAATAATAGATATGAATGTGGAAAAATTGGCTCAAGAATTCCTGTTGGGTTTTCCCACTTCTGAAGAGTGACGAAGAGGGTAAATTCTCCTAAGTAGACAAGGTCTGGAAACGGTTGTAAGGAGATATTTGGTCTCTCGCTACCATCGTCCCCTTCTCAGTTATCTATTATTGTTATCCTCTAATTTATATTATATTTTACGGGCCCCCCCCCCCCCCCTTATAAAGGAAGATAAACCTCAGACAATATTCAACATCTAATAGAAGGAACAAAGCATGGGGTACATTATATACACCCAATTGGTTTATTGCAATTAAAATGAATAGATGGTGAATGATAGTTTTGTCGATGGAATTAGTGTCTGCTGTATGTACTATGTGTCTCACATCAAGTGTTTTTCATCATGGATGACAAATATATGGCATTGATATAGGTGAGTTCCCTTTCTATAGGAAACTTAGCTTTTCAGCCCCCGGCTGATAGTGAAGCGTGGTTAGTTCTCCGGTCTCCTTATGACGTTGCACCAGTAGGTCTTGAATGGTTCGGATTTGCCTTCTCTGTGCTCGACTCCGTATTCTGCTCTGAGATTGGACTGTCGTGCAAGGCTCCACCATAGACTACTCAGAGATGGACCTAACCACAATTTAGACACGTGGCTTCAGTGCTTTTAATGCGTGAATTCGCCGATATCTAGATGTCTAGCTGTGTCAAGGTTTCCTGGGCAAGTGGAAAATGGCTGGATTTGCCGCACTTTTAGCGGGTCATTTCCGCTTGGACACGTGATCCGTAGCGTGCATCATGTGACCTTAGCATCATAGACGCTCCAATCAATAACGTTAAAAGTCACGTGGGGTCTTCCTAAAGTGGCCTTAACTGGTTCTATCTACGTTTAAGCAGTAGGTCCTAAATTAGCGCGGGTTTCTAGCTACCGAGGTCAGGGGTCAACAATGACGTCGTATCTAAAAATAGCATTAGACTCGAGGAGAAAATCACCGAACGCTAGGAGAATATCTGCAAGTGGAATTTCCCATGACTTTACGCGCTTCCCGATCATGCATTGAAGATGATAAAAATGGCGTCTCGTAAATAATAAAAAAAAAAGAAGTGAAGATTGGGCAAGTCGTCACACAAGAGATGATGCTCTGAGATGGAGTGGGAGTGGTCAAACAGAAAGAGCTGTGATAGCCACAGGCACAGCATCCAACGAAGAAATGGCACCCAGGTCACGAGAAGGAAACAGCGAAGTGGAGCAACTCAGAGCAGAGGTCGTACAGCTGAAGCTCCAGATGGCTGAAATGCAAGACAGACAGAGAAGGCCAGCAAGGACCATCTGATGCTTTCGGTGTAAAAATGTAGGGCACATCCAGAGGGAATGCCCACAACAGGCACTAAACTAGACCCCTCTTTGGCTGGGAGTGAGGCTGTGGAAGGGGAGCTTTGTGACTCAAATAGGAAGAGTGCAGGTAGATGTATCAGGCAATTACAGGCTGGCATGAGGAGGAGTTGTAGCGGGAGGTTATTTAAAAGTATATATTATGTAAGAGTATGCCAGTAAAGAGTTCTGACCTTACAAGTAATACCCCAGTCTTAGAAATAAGCACTGGTGTATTGTTATCATAAAAATAGTCAGACTGTAAAAACCCTGGTCCAGTTGGTAAGAAGTAGTACCAGGATTTAAGGTGTCTCCTCCCTATGACTATCTTATGATTACTTATATTCTAGGGGATAATAAAATGAACATTCACTGAAACCACAAATGGAAGAAGTGAATAAATCCTCAGGTACAGTTAAAATAGTTTAATAATTACACTAATATTCTATTTCTACTAGTTGGAAAAGAGTATACACATATATATATAAATATTCACACAATTACTATTATTGTCTGTTTAGACTTCAAGATCTTAAATAATAAAGTTACTGAAATCACTGTTTTTAGTCCTTTGAATTTAAGGATAACTGTCATCAGTTGACTGAGTTTCTGTATGGTTAATTATTGTTTTGAACTATTGGCTGTTTCACATGTATAGGTGGTCAGTGTCAAACAGGACACTTATCTTTCCAACTTGGTACTGCTGAAACTGTCCTTTGCTGATATCAGACTTGGTAGGCCCAACAGTAGGGATGCCAATGACCAGTTGAAGTTCACTCTTTGGGGTCCTGCACTTTTGTGGGATTGCCTCGGATGAACTGCACCTGCTTCTGATACTGGACAGTCTGGTTTGAGTTATTTCATGGAACCTGCAACATATCAGCCTTGGCTAGTATCTGGCTAGACTTGTAGCTGACTAGCACAGATGTCAGACCAGTCAGTCATCAGATGTCACCGTTATACAATCATAGTAAGCAAGGACATCATTTCAGTGATATAGCATTAATATTAACATGTCAATTAAGTGTAACTGACTAGCACATAAGTCAGACAAGTCAGTCATCAGGTGTCAAAGTTATACAGTCATAGCAAGTAACATCATTTCAATGATACAGAATTAATATTAACATATCAGTAATAAAAATCATCTGGTTTATTCCGCTCCTATACATCCCTTCATATGCTATAACTTGATCCTTCCAAATCATATCAAGTACAAATTCAAATACTGATGCTATCCTTAGCATCTACACAAAAGTAATACATAAATAAAGAAAGTGAGTGACCACGTGATCAGGTTGCTTTCTACTGAAACTGGCTGTAGAACACTCCAGTTTACCAGCTGTAAATGGGTACAAAGTTGTGCGCTCGAACTAGGGTAGGCAAAGGCAGCGAGGAAGGGGACTAGTCACCTTAGCCTCGTAACTGGGATCTTCCATGATGAAGTTTCTAACACTTCATTTCCCTATGACAATCTCTGCCATGGGACTGCCTTTATCTTCGTAAGCGATAAAGCAATATGATAAATATATCTTCATTAGGCTGTGGGGCTATTTGTGATTAATTTTTGTACAAGCAACAATCATCCACAATGTACATGTTAGATCATATTAAAAATACAATACATTATATCAATGACTATTATACAGGCATATATTGTGAATTCTATATGAACCTGAAATAACAAATATTATACACGGTAGTTATCATAATTTCGCTTACCCTCAGACTTCAGATACTGGACTTAAAAATGTTTCTGGCGATCCGCTCACAATTCATGGATAGTGGCGAAACTCTGGCTCCAGTCTGGCTCAAACCTCTTTCGTTGTGTATCTCTCTCAGTTTACCGATCCGCTACTTATACGTAAAGCGCGGACGTATCGGAGAGTACCGACGTCACAGCCTAAACCTAACCTGAAAAATCCTTCCCGAACAGTGATTTCGGCCGATCTGTGCGTCGACTGAAATTTTGCCTGTATCATTCTCGGCATATATAATATCCATATTGTTCCATCTTATCTAGTTTTATACAGCTGATAAAACTCTATCTTCCTATCCATGTAAATTCCCAAACTGTTATTTGTTGATTTTAATATTTAGAACAGAAGTGGGTTTACATGCTTTTAGCGTAACTGTGGGCAGCCGAAATACGCATATATCTCCGTAAATGAGAACTTCCTACCGTTCCATCTTATATGCAGTTATACACCATCCTTCCCTGTACTGAAATGTAAAATCCTTTTCATACGGATTCCCTTCGTTTTTATTTATCGTTGGCGATTTCCTCTGTCCGATATACATTTCGCTGATACGCCGCCATTTTGAAAGCGGTCACTCGATCGTAGATGGGTTTATAAATCTAACTGAACTCATTTGCAATGACTTGAAACCAATTTCGCGACAGGAGTGTAAATGGAAGGAAAGGGCCTGTTTCTCCAAATGATATGGAGACTGAGATGTTGGTGCGGCAGGTGAGGGAAATTAACAAGAGGACCATATATAGACTCCACGGGAACAGCCGCAGGTACAGAAGCAGAAAGAAACATTATGTATGGAATGGCCCCCGGAGAATCAGGTGCTATAACTGCGCTGATTTTGGGGATTATATAGCTGCCAGGTGTCCATGTGGTCCTCTACCTAGAAAATGTTGCCAATGCAAGTCAGCACAACATTTAGTAGCGAGATGTACGCTCAGTAACTCTGCGGCTAAGGCATCACCCAAATGTGAGTGCAGGCAGAATGACCGCCACTTAGAAGGAAGGTTAGAGAGTCAACCATCACAGGAAATGTCGACCAGCAGCGGACCAAATCCCCAGAAGTTTAAAGAAAGCGATGCGAAGGGAGAGCACCAAGAAAACGGGATCAAGAAAACAGGATCAACATGGTAGGAGGTCGGCCTGAAGGAGTAGTACTGATGGAAGGAAAAGAGATAAATTGTGTGCTTGACACAGGTTCACAGGTGTCTACCATCACCGAGCAATGTTTCTGGAGATTTTTTTTTGGAGGGCTCTTCTTGGATGAGGTAGATGGGTGCGCCTGACAGCAGCAAATGGTGCCACCATCCCATATATTGGTCACTTAGTTGTGGACATACAAGTTGGGTGCACAATAGTGAAAAACTGTGGAGTTTATGTTGTCAGGGAGGTACAAGGATCTAGAAACCAGAAAAAAACACCAGGGATCATAGGTACTAATGTCCTTGTGGAAATCCCAAACATACAGAACATACGAAAATGGGACCCTCTAAAGCAGCGGTTCCCAACCTTTTTTCACTTGCGCACCCCTTGGCAGCCCATTTCTATAAATTGTACCCCTAATATTAGCAAAATATTTGAAATTAATATAGTTGCTGTTATTCAAAATTTATAGATTATAACCAGAAATAAGGGGATTAAAAGACAATGTAATAAAAAGGTGAACAAACAGTGCATATATTTTTACATTTAAAAAATCAGAAGTTACAATAAAAATTAACACATTTAATTTATTAATAATAATAATAAAAACGTTGTTATTGTTAAAAGTTGAAGTCACTTTTTATAACACACATGTCACGTGACCATGATAAATGTTCAGTGCGATCCTTGAGCTTGTTTTGAGGCACATAGTTTTTTTTTAAAAATCAGGTTCAAGTGATGTAAGATACAGTCTCAATTCTGGACCTGCATTCAGTTTACTACGGTATTTATTTTTTATAAAGGTATAAGAAGAGAAAGCCCTCTCCACCAGCTCAGTATTTGTAAATGGCAACAGAAACTTAAGCGCCTTGTCGGTCAGCTGTTCATATTCTCTGCTGATGTCTCCCCAAAAGTTAATAAGGAATTTTCCTTTGAATTCAGCTATTAAAGTACTCGTAGTATCAGTCGAAAGTTCAATCAACTTCTCTTTTTCGTTGATTGATAATGTGGCTGCTTGGAAATATTCTTCTTCAAAGGGATTTACAATCCAGTAGTTCTTTTTTCCAGGTTTCGGAAAGAACTTCTCGAAAGATGATTTTAGCTCTTTCAAGTGTTCAATTATTTTTTCGCTCATTTCCTGGGAGAGGTGCAGCTCGTTCTCAGATAGGAAATTGTGCAGAGTTTCAAATACCTCAGGCTAGCCTTTTTCAATACACGACCTCCAAAAATCTAATTTTTTAATCATAGATTCAATTTTGTCTGAAACATTGAAGATCGTTACCGAGCTATTCTGAAGTGCCAAATTTAGTTTGTTTATTTGTAGGAAAATATCCGATAAGTATGCAAGACTCTGAAGCCAATCACAGTCGAGTAACTTGTAAGTTGGAAAGGATGGTCTTCAAAAAAAACGTTGGACATATGTATCTTTTTTCCGCCATTACTTCATTTTTTTCGCGTACCCCTGAACGTCCTGTCGCGTACCCCCAGGGGTACACGTACCACAGGTTGGGAACCGCTGCTATAGCAAAGAGGGCTGATTATAAGTCATACATTGACTGTTCTTAGAAATGGGTCCTGTGATATTCAGGCCATAAATTTGGGTGATGAGTACTTGTTTTTAGCTCTCGGGACACAAGTAGGAATACTGACAGAAGCTGGGGTGCACTAAAGCACACATTTCAGAGTTGTATAGGCTCACAGAGGTAGAAATGTCAGCAAGTCCACCAATACACGAATCCAGAGCAAGAGATGTGCCCAATAGACCATACCGGTTTTGAGGGCAGAGAGGCTGAAGAGCAGAAAGTAAGAGCGTTGTTGAGACGCTATGCCGATCTTTTTGCTACAGATGAGACAGATGTAGGATACACTGATAGGGTAATGCACACCATCCAATTAACAGATGACACCCCAGTCAAACAGCCTTACAGGAGGATCCCCCTGCTTTCTACATAGAAGTATAGCATCACCTGCAAAGATTGCTTGACAAATAAATAATCAAGGAGGGTTGCAGTCCTTGGGCCTCCCCAATAGTTTTGGTCCGGAAGAAGGACGATCGGCTTAGACTCTGCGTAGACTTCAGTGCACTCAGTAGCAAGACGAAGAAGGATGCCTACCCTCTGCACGAGTAGATAGGTACCTGGATGCGCTAGGAGGAGCAAAGATATTCTCATCGCTTGATCTGGCAAGTGGTTACTGTCAAGTAGCAATAGATGAGAAAGACCAAGAGAAAACCGCTTTCACTACCCCTTTCGGACTTTATGAATACACCAGGATGCCTATGGGCTTAACCAACTATGCCAGCACTTTCCAACGATTAATGCAGAGCAGTATGCATGATTTAGCGTTCCAGCTGATATTGGTGTACCTTGATGACATTTTCGTGTACTCCGCTGACTTCACTAACCATTTGAGCCGACTGGAGAAAGTATTCTCTAAGCTACGCCAGCTAGGGCTGAAGTTTAATGGAGAAAAGTGTCCGCTGTTTAGGACAACGATTGAATTCTTGGGGCATACTATATCAGCAGATGGAATAGGAGCTATGGAAGACAAGGTGAAGGCTGTTCAAGAGGCCCCTGTACCGCGGTCCCAGACTGAGTTACGGTCATTCTTGGGATTGGCCAGTTACTACTGCAGATTTGTGCCGGGCTTTGCAAAGATAGCCAAACCACTACATGATTTAGTAGCTGCGCTCAATCAAGGCATGCAGACTAAAAAACGAAGTAAGTCACCCATAGGAGAGTTGTGGACTGAAGAGTGTGTTGTAGCCTTGAGACTCTGAAAAAGGCGCTAACCTTCACACCGCTACTAGGGTTCCCTAACTTCTCGTTACCGTTTATCCTAGAGGTAGATGCATCATATGAAGCATTAGGAGCAATCCTTTCACAAGTGCAAGATGGAACAAAGAAAGTCTTGGCATACGCAAGTCGCACACTTCAACCCTCTGAAAGAAACTCAAAAAGCAGTATGGGGCTGGAACTGCTGGGTCTTAAGTGGGCCATGGTTGAGAAGTTCAGAGGATAGCTGCCAGGATCACAAGTAGAGGTATTTACAGACAACAGGCGTCTGGCCTTCTGGGAGAAAGCTAAACTGGGAGCTATAGAGCAGAGATGGATGGCCCAGATGGCTATGTTTAGTTACACAATCCGACATCGGGCAGCGAGAGCCAATGGAAATGCAGATTATTTGTCCCGCTGTCCTATTGAGACCACAGACGAAGAACTGGAGGATGATGCAGATATTGCAATAAGTGGCATACCAGCTGAGGTGATCAGATGGTTTACCCAGATACCGCATGCAATAGGGTTGATGGCAGCAACAATCCAGAAATATATCAGTGAAAGGGTACCTGCCGAATTATCTACAGCAAATTCCACAAGCAACCACTCAAGCATTTCTACCTTTTTGCGTGAGGAATTGATAAATCTCCAGGGAGCTGATGATGTGGTAGCGATGGTTAGGAAAATGGTAAATAATGGCACCAGACCGACAGGAAGAGATACTCGAAAAATCCCCTTGATTAGTTAGTTGTGTCCAAAATATTGCCCGAAGTAGCCCAAAAAATCACCAATATCCTAAAGATTCATAGAATATCTCCCGAAGTAGCTTTCAAGTCCCCAGAAATCGCCTAAGCAAGCCCAAAATATCGCTTTATCAGTAGCCCAAAATAATCGCCCGAATTAGCAATAAAAATTGACATAACTAGCAAAAAGAAAAAAAAAATAGCCCAAAGTAAGCCCAAAATATCCCCCACAGTCACCGGAAGCACTATCCAAAACACAGCCCGAAGTAGCCCAGAAATCACCCAATTTAGCTCAACAATGTTGCTTAAAAAATCAAGCCATCATGTAGCCCCAAATTCGCCCAAGTTCCCTTACGTATCTCCCGAAGTATTCCAAAGTCGCGAAAAACATCGCCCGAAGAAACCCATAGTAGCCCAAACTACCGGCCGAAGGAGCCCAAAATCGCCAGAAGTATCTTATAACATATATATATATATATATATATATATAGAGATATACACACATATATATATATATATATATATATATATATATATATATATATAACTAAATAATACACGGATGTGATCTTTTACAAGATCACAAGTCACTGTCATCCTATCACCTGCCGTGCCGGGTGAGACAGATAATCTTTCTTCTCCTATTGCCTGTACATTGCATTGGTGACTTTCCCCCATGGCATGCTGTCAGTTAATCTAGTTTGATTTCTCTTGTGGAATAGAAGCACTTTTTTATTTTCGAGAGAGTACATTAACTTTCAACCACAGCTAAGGGGTGCAACTCTGGTTTAAAGTTAGACAATAATTGTATTGTCTCCCTTATATGCTCTCTCTAGTATGCCACAACCTCGCCTAGCTATGCAAGCGAATCACACTAACATCTTTGGAAATGTGGTCTTCCACATAACCAAGAAACAACCCCAGTACCTATTCATACAATCGTAGACTTTCGAATACTTTATGAGCTCTGATTGCATGACCCCCTAATCGGATTATCTTTTCTTAAATAATATCAATTGTAGGTTCTAATGACGAAGTTTGTACTTTTCAACATATTTTAAGTCATGATTATAACTAATTAATGTTAATATGAGTGTGCTATTGATAAACTCTGTTTAGTTGTTAACTCATACTGGCTACTAGTTGTTGAATCATGCTTTATTTGCTAAATGATGTGAATGTCCACCAGTGGATAAATGTAGATGTTGGGACTGGTGTAGCAAAGTGTAACGATTGTCAACTCATCAAACCCAGCACAGTTTTGGTCATACAGGTCATCTTGTCCTGGAACGTGATGAGGCTCCGACAAGAATGTGAGTGTAAACAATGAGTGTGTATCTGAATGTCAGTACGCGAATGGTAGAATGATTCGATAGAGTTGACAGGTTGGTAGTACATCACTCATACTCACACTGTTCGAATTCAAGAAGTACTGGAACTACGGTGGTCTTTTTATAACATTTAATGGGACGCACACTTGGACAGTACGTGTATGGTTACAGGAACAAATGTCGACATAGACAGCATAATGTTGATCACAGGAATATCATCTTAAGTTAGCATTCATGCTTGGCAAATATCATAATGGAGCATTCGTAAATAAGCATTCAGCGTTCCATCATGTAAATCATCTGGCTTTACTGACTGGGCACGTCAGACCATAACCAAGATATAGGAAGGCTCCTAGACCTAACCTCGTCTAGCGAATATTCCTTCACGTAAAGTTCAATATATATATATATTTCATAATATAGGAATCCCAGACATGGGTTCTCACATGTAGCAGTGATCTCTTGGTTCATCGAGCGATAGTACAGGCATCCCTTTTTCTCACTCGATAAATACAAAGTATATGAATTTCAACATGGCTGTTCTCTCTCTCGTGAGCTTCACTCACTATAGAATATAGACCAAAATTGGTCATTCATTAAATGTCCTCATTTCTTCATAGGTTCTCTCATAGAGGTAATTGAATAATATCATACAATCCAGTGCTGATACATAGGAATGTCTTCTTCCTTTGAATGGATATTCTTTTTAAAAGTACCACTGTGCATCTGCTTATCAACAACGATGGCGAAGCCCAAGTTCATAATAAATTGTGGTTTTACCTTTTTATGCAAAATATAACTTTGCCATTCCTTGGCAAAAGAGAATAAACACTGGGGTAAAGTACATACAACATGTCTATATGACTATCACTTTTCCCCATCCATATATAGATCACTATTTCGGCAAAAAGCCTGCTACAACAAAACTCAGCATCCTCACAGGATGGCAGCCATGAATCACACCCCTTCGCTAGCGATACTTCCGCTGCATAGCCTTTGACCTTTTCTAGCGACAACCAAATTAGTTCGGCTTAGAAATGCAAAGATATCCATATATAAGACAGACTCGTCCTACTCATACAAACACTACGTATAAATTCAGGCCATAGATATACTGAAGCAAGAACAATCTATTCCTACCCAGCCAAAGAATAAATCACAGTAGGCCTAGAGTCGTCTGCGGAGTCCGATCGAAGATGACGGACTATTTTCAAGGGAAGCAACCCAAAAATGACTTCTCCTTAAGCACTTAAAAAAGGAAATACTTTGCTTCCAAAATATTTGCGAACATAATAAGAATATAAATGTATTATATTGCAAGATAGTAAAAATTGCCCTTTACAGTCTTACCACACCTCCCGGGAAAAAAAAAAAAAAATTTTTTTTTTTTAAATACATCTAGGAGCACCGTAGAATAGGCTCACAACGCAAGAATACTGCGCAGATGAAAATATCAGGAATAACTATAATTCCTAATATGACTGGTGAGAATATATATCTCAAAATCTGAGAGAAATTGTTTCCCTACGAATAAATGTTTCCAGGAAGGTGTGATGTACGTATAATACAATTCTGGTAATTATACAATGCATACCAAAAATTCACACTATAATCTTAAATTTATGATTTATGAAGAAACAATCATCAAAGAACAGCGGTGAATTAACATCAATAAACCGCTAAGTAGAGATACCATCATTCTATTATTAAATTACAAATGTGTATCTTAATAAAGAAACAAAAAATAACTGTTGTAAAGTTATACATATTAAAAAGATCCAATATTTAACAGTTAAGTGGCATCATGTGGGCATCTGGACAGAATGTCCGCCATCACATTTTCTGAACCACGGATAGCTCGTACCGAAAAATGAAAAGGTTGAAGAGCGATTGCGTATCGAGTTGATCTCGAGCTCTTCAAGTTCTTACTTTGGATAGCCGTAAGAGCTTTTTGGTCAGTTTCCACTACGAAATGCGCGCCCAGAAGGAATCTTTGGAGTTTGAGAATTGACCAAACCATTGCCAATCATTCGCGGTCTAAAACCGAGTAATTCCTTTCTGCAGCATTAAGTTTTCTGGATATATACATTACAGGATGCAGAGTTCCAGAGTACTCTTGCATTAGTGCCGCTCCAATCCCAGTGGATGAAGCGTCACTACGAAGAACAAATGTCTTATCTGTTGTAGGTAACACTAAAATAGGTGGTGATGAAAACATAGTTTTGATCTTCTCTAGTGAAGATTGGCATTCATGAGACCAGTGAACCATGTTAGGCGACCCTTTCTTTAATAGTGTAGAGAGAGGTGCCATGATAGAGGACAGATTCGGAATGAAACGTCCATAAAATTGTATGAGACCTAAAAGACTTCGCACTTGCTTTTTAGTCCTAGGGATAGAGATGTTAAGTATCTTAGTGATATTATGGTCTTCTGTCTTCAAGAAACCGTGACCTACTCGATGGCCTAAGAAAGCAATTTCGCTAAAGCCAATACAAGCTTTAGATGGTTTTTGCTGTCAGGTTATACTCACGCAGAGTTGATAATAATTCAACTAATCCTGAATAGTGATCTTCCCAAGTATCGCTGAAAAGACAGATGTCGTCTAGATAAGCAATGACATCTGACCGATACGATAGGATTCGACGCATCATGCGTACAAATGTAGCTGGTGCGTTCATAAGGCCGAAAGGCATAAAATTCCATTGGAAAAGGCCTCTGGGAGTAGAGAAAGCGGTAAGAGGTTTGGCGCGTTCGGATAATGGAACTTGCCAATATCCTTTAGACAAATCAAGTTTAGTGAAAAAATGCGATTTAGAAAGACGAGTAAGTAACTCTTCTAGTAAAGGCATAGGTTCAGCATCGAACTTCGTAACTTGATTCAATTTGCGATAGTCAACGCAAAGACGTATGTTATTGTCTTTTTTTCGAACAATAACCATCGGCGAAGAATATGCAGAAGTGGATGGTTCGATTATTTGTAAATCTATCATTTCATCCAACTCCTTTTCAACCTGTGTTTGGAAATGTATAGGGGATAGGATAAGGCCTAACCCTAATTGGAGTATGTTCAGTTAGAACAATGTCATGCTCAATGACATGAGTTTGTCCAGGGATGTCAGTGAGGACATCCTGAAATGTTTGTAACATAGACGAAACTTGTCGCCGTTCTCCTAGAGACAAATCAGGAGAAACAGTAACGTCTTTCCATGATTCACTAGAATGAAGTGGGATCATTGGAAGCGGGAGATTAACATCCGAAAAACTTGTTTCCTCATCCTGTATTACAGACAGTGATGAGTAATGACCATGTTTGACATGAGAATCGTCCGTTGCCTGGAAAATAGGCTGTAAATAGTCAGGACGTTCATGGAACTCCGTAAGCATATTGATGTGGAAGGTTTTATGCTTCCCGTTAATATCGACGATGTAGTCAACATCTGAAATTTTCGATATTATATCGTACGGACCTTTCCAACTAATAAGGAGTCTATTTTCACGACAAGGTAGCAAAACAAATGCTTGTCACCAGGACAAAGTTGTCGTAAAGTTCTCTTCTTATTAGCAAATTGTCTTGCCTTCTGCTTAGCAAATTCAGAAGAGGACGTTGCCAATTTGCATGCTTCGATAATCTTTTGTCTCAGCGCGATGACATACTCGTAAGAAGATTTTGTGTCATCGTCAATATTGTCAGCTGTTATAAGATCATGCAGCAAAGACATTGGGCCGCGCGGTCGCGCGCCAAAGACAAGTTCAAAGGGCGAAAACCCTGTATGTTCATTGGGGACCTCTCTGTACGCGAAGAGGGCCGCGGGTAAAACCCTATCCCAATCTTGAGGATGATCCTCAGTTATCTTCCCTAATAAGTTCTTAAGTGTTCTATTTAGTCGCTCGACCATCCCATTGGACATAGGATGATAGATGCTACTCAAAGATCTCTCTATCTGTAGAGTAGACATTACTTGAGACATGGTATCCGATATCAGTTGGGTGCCATGATCTGATAATATTTCCGGGGAATCCCAGCCGAGAAAATATAAGCCAAAGAGCATCTGCAATGTCAGCGGTAGTAATGCTCTTTAGAGGGATAGCCTCTGGCCAACGTGTGCACATGTCTACACACGTTAAGATAAACTGATGTCCTCTAGCAGATTTGATCTTGAATGGACCAATGATGTCTATCGCCATTTTCTGGAATGGACGAATAGGAATATCTGCAGCCTGAATAGGCGCAGCATGACGAGGACCTTTGGATTTGACTTCTTGACATACTTTACAGGATCGACAATAGATCCGTATGTCCTTGTTCACAAAAGGCCAAAAGAAAGCCGCAAGAAACTCTTGACTTAGTACGGGAAAAAAACCCATGTGACCAGCACACTGAGAGTCGTGTGCATGTTGTAAGATCTTAACTCTCAAATTCTTGGGTACAAGAATCTGAGAATGACTTGACTTAGTGGAGTCTTGCACCATACGTACAAGTACGCCATTCTTCATTGTAATCCAAGATTTACAATTTGAATCTTTATTCGGATCACCTTTTGTTACAAGAGTGAAGAATTTCTTAAGAGTCGGATCTTCTTCTTGTTGTTTTATAAAACGAGTCACGAGAAATTACCAAGGGATCATCTTGGTTATGCACTTCATTATCTTCAACAGATGAAGTTTCAGGCATATTGAGAGCTTGAGCTCTAGTGACTACTGCATTAGCAGATTGCATATTTTGATTTTCCCCAACGGAAATTTGCTCCGGAGTGCATTCTTTGACTCCGTGAATGCGACCGATGATAAGATCAGCGATCGGATTCGGCAAAAGACATGCGTGTACATCTCCTGTGAAGAAAGAAGTAGCAATCCTAATGATAGCGGTAGAGTATTTCTCTATGGTGCCGCCAAATGTTACGCATTTGACTACTTTGCCTGTAGAATGAGAAGGATCTATGAGTGACTGCCTAACCCCAATAGTTGTGCATCCAGAATCAAAAAGTACTGAGACTGGATTGTCATTTACTAAACCTTTGTGTAAGACAAGAGAACCTCTCCCATCATGCGCGATTGACGCAGGAAGAGCGGGAAGAGGAGGGCCACAGCTTAAAGTAGACACTGTGGTTGGCTCAAATAATGTTTTGCATTGGGGGCACTGAGATGCTCTCCCAAAATCAAAAGCGGCACATGCCATATTATTAGAGTCATCATTATCTTTATTTTGTTTAATGGCTTCGTGGGACTCTTGCTGTGCAGAGTTCGCCTGGTAATGAGCTTTATGTTTTTTGAATTGTGCTCTACCTCTGTTATTATTGCCTCTGTACTTATCATTGTTTCCATCATTATAACCCCTACTCGGGTTTGAATCATAGCTCCTTTGGTTACTATCATCATATTCATTATAATGAGTATCTCGGTAATTATGATCCTGTTGTCTCCATGAAGGAAAACTTGGATAGTTTCTAGAATGACTTCCTTTGCGAAAGTTCCTGTAATTATGACCACCCCTGAATCGAGGGCTGTCAGCTCTTCTCCAGGTATTCGAAGAAGAACCCTGAAATGATTGGTTACCTTGGTTCTGATAACTGTAATAGTTACCTTTTTTATTAAACCTATTTTGAGGTCCTTGGAATTTGTGAGAGTGATTAGGGTTGTATGGTGTTGCAGAAGCAACTGGCATACCTTCTTTATCCTTACTGTTGCTAATAGCTACGTCCGGATGTGCAGTGACGTATTGGGTACAATACTGTTCCATTTCTTTTAGAGACTTAGGTTTACGCTCATGTAAGAATTCGAGGAAAGGTTTATTTATACTTGACATAATCTTGTCTCTGAGTATCAAGTCCATAAGGGCTTCATAAGTCTTTTCTGTTTTGGATAGCTCAATCCAACGATCAAATGTAAGTCGTGTCCTTGCAATGAATTCTGAGAATTCTACACCTGCCTCAGGCACCATTGTCTTAAACAACTTCCGATAACCCTCTTCAGACAACTGATACTTCTTTAATAAGGCTGCCCTAATAACATCATAGTTATCTTTGTCAGCCTCTTCAACCAAACTTAAACTAGTCAGAGAATCACTTTTCAGATTTTCTGATAACTGGT